>PVIW01001411.1:0-303004 GCA_004026585.1 Noctilio leporinus | reverse complement strand
CAGTGAAAAAGAGAACAAGCCTCCACTGCTACCTCCTCGAGAGGGAGGGGACAGGTCCTAGGGACCCAGGGCAGGAGCTGGCCTGCGAACAAGGACTACATTGTAAACAATAAGGAGAAAGCCAGGTTGAAACTTAGAGGGGGCCCTTTAACAGGCCAAATAGAAGGGTCACACCCGAACTGGAAGGAGCAGTTAACAGTGTCCCTCAGTTCTGAAAGGAAAGAAAGGCAGATACATTCACAAGTCCTGTTTGCCTGCTCCCCCGGGCATCAGTGCCTGTCAGAGAGGTGTGTACTGATTGTCTATGGCCCGGAGGTGGCTCCGAGAGGAGGAGTCCATGTCGTAGTCCGAGTCCCGGGCTCGGCTGCTGGGCTCGGGCTCCAGGTGCTGCAGGCTGTTGGCCAGTTCCTCAGGCGAAGGCACCAGGTGGAAGATCTGCTCTGGGGGAGAGGACCGGCCCGGGAGGCCCTCTGGGCCAAGCCCTCTCGGGCAGCCAGGAGGGCTGAGGTGGGGAAGGCCCAGCTCTGAGTCCCAGCGAGAGAGGGAGAAAGGGAACAGGACAGTGCTGGAGGAACCTGGGGGAGAAGTGACAGAAACCACTGTCAGTCTTGATGGGGCAGGCAAGTGGTACAAGGCCACAAACCAAGATCTCTAGGACCCTGGGCCAGCCACCCCCTTGCCCAAGGGCCTGGGTTCCCACCTGGTGGCTGGGAGACGACTACCACGTAGCTGGACAGCCGGACGTCACAGGCAGCTCCACACTCGAGTGGGATGGGCGAGCGCTGGAAGTGGCGGAGCATGTCCATGACCGAGGGGAAGTGGAGGTGCTGCACTCGGCACTGGCCCCGCTCGGTCAGTGACAGGCGCAGGTGCTGTCGAGGGAGGACAGGGGTGTGTCAGGCAGTGAGTGGCCTCAGAGGGCCTTGAACTTGGGGAGGGGGTGCAGCCCCCCTGCCCCGTACCTTGGCAATGCCCTGGAAATTGAATGTGAGCACGTACTCCCCGCGCCGGGTCTCACTCTGCCGTACCAGGAACACTCCGTGAGCGTCAGGGCCCTGCAGCTGAACCAGCTGAGCTGCCTTCACTCGGGAGATGGGGCCATGGAACCAGGGGTAGCAAGACAGGAAGTGATCTGTTTTCTGGCAGGCTGGGTCCAGCAACCCCCCAGGAGAGGCCCCTGCTAGGGAAGATGGGTAACGGTGACCCCTTGTGGGTGCGTGACACCCTGCGCCGAGGCTCAGGGTTCCCATGCACCCTGAGCACAAAGGCCCAGACCGGCTCACCTTGGGTCAGGGCATCCGTGCTCCCCCTGGGAGAGCCGGATGCGCCAGGCTCTGGGGCTGAGGGGCCGTGCACCTCCGGGTCTGTGCTCTCCAGCCTGCCGGGGGAGAGGGGGGTCAGGGCCCTGGGCAGGTCAGGGCTGGAGGAAGGTTTGTGCCAATGGTGGAGTCCGGGGCACCTCACCCTTGGCCTGTGCACTCCCGGAGCTCAGCCATCCAAGAGTTCAGCTGCTGCTCATCTCCCACGTCAAAGATGATGTCTGTCCGGTCCTTCACCTGGTGGAGAGGAAGGGAACGGCTGTGGGGGTCCTGCAGGGGTGTCTGTGGCCCCTGGGTGCGGGAAGCTCCGTCACTCACCTTCAGCACGAAGGTGTAGAGGTTGTCGGGCATCTCAAGGCGTGTGCATCGCCGGACCTCCTGGATACTGGAGCAGGCCGTCTGCAGCTTGGGCTTGGAACTCTGGGAGACCAGGGCAGAGACACTCAAGGCTTGTCCCTGATGGCCCTCTGCCCACCTAGGCCCCTGTGTCTTCCGCTGAGCAGCACCCCACAGCTGAAGAGGTCTCTGGCATGCTGGCTCGAAGGAGCCCGCAGAGGGTCCTTCCAGCCTCTGAAGCACTCCCCATGCCCTGAGATCCTGAAAACCTGTGTGGGCTGAAGGCCAACGCCCTGCAGCTGGACATGAGACAGTCCAGCAATGGCATGTGCCTGCTGACATCTCTTCTCTTACCGCTGGTGGAGGCAATAGCTCCTCCTGCAGCCATGTCACCTGGACTGCCTGACACCTATCACAGACCCAGAGAGGGGACAGGAGGGTATCCAGCCCAACCTGCTTTTCTTGCTGCCAGGGGACCCAAGATTTTGTCATGTCTTTAGTTCCCCACTAGTGCTATGTTTCTTCCTGCGCAACAGCACCCCTAGGAAGCAGATGCTGCCACTACGTACAGTCTTAGGGAAGAAATGCAGATCTCAGAGGTGAAGCCATTTCCCTCAGGACAAGGAGGGGCTGACTTGGCTGCAGGATGGGGGTTGGCACAGTAGCTTAGCCACAGGCCTTTGGGGCTTCTGCCCGCAGCCCAAAGGGTTTTAAGGCCTGGCACAGCTGACCCCGGTTACAGCCAGCTGAAATCCTTGCAAAACCTTGGGTCCAGGAGTCTCCTTTGCCATCCAACATGCATGGGGTTCAGAGTGGGTGGGAAATGGTCTCTGAGCCCTTTCTTCTCACTGAACTGCAGTAGGGGCTGACCCCGCAGGGAGCCAGAGGCCCTGGGTTACCCTAGAACCCAGAAGCCAAGAGGCAGGTCAGCCCTCCACTGCCCCGCATCTCTTCCACTTCCTCTTGCAGTAAGACTGACTGTTTCCAGCAGAGGCCAAAAGAAGATAAGAATGGTGGGAAGAGGTGCAGAGGAGGTGGGGATTGGGCAGGGGAGGCCCAGCTGGGCTCCCCTGCCTCTCGCAGCCCTTTTCCTGAGAGCTGGGAGACAGCCAGGTGCAACTGGGGAACACCGTGGCCCCTAACAAGCCAGGGCAGGGTGGGGAGGTGGAAATGAGAGGCAGGCTTTGGGGGAGCCAGCCGCCACCTCCTTTGCCCAGAAAGGTGCACCCTGGCCAGAAAGCTGCCTTTTCCAAAGGGGGTGTGAGGGCCAGTCCCCACAGGCATGTGCTTAACCGCACTGTGGGCACGCAAGGCTCAGGCACCTGTGATAGGAAGACGTGACCCCATAGCCGGCCGCCTTCCTTCAGGCCCCTCCGCACTGGCAGGGAGGCCACTGAACAGGGCAGGAGGTGAGAGGGAAGCCTGGCAAAGGGAGAGTCGGCCAAACAGGTACCTCCTGGTCCAGGCCCACCCCCCACAGCTGGTCGGTCTCCTTGAAGGTCCTGGTCCTGCCCTCATTGCTGGATGCAGCAGTCCGGGGAACCATGAACGTTTATCAGGGTCAGTGCATAACTACTGTTGCCATTGAGGGGTGCACAGCTAGTAAACCCCAGCCCTGGCGTTTTCTTCACCTTTCCAGTTTCTCTTCCACGACCCCTGCACCCCAGTTTCAGCTGGGAGTAGGATGTAGGCACCAGCACCTCCACGGGCACAGTGGTGCACGTGGGGAGTGGGCCTCTGTGCCGGCCGCCCTCAGCCAGGCGGATCCCGCAGAGCCTCCGTTTCCTGTCTGTACAATGAGTAAGGTGCAGAGGGCCGTTTCCTTCCTTCTCCTGCGTCTGCAGTTGGCCCTGCCCGGCCCCCACCTCCCTGCTGGCTCCCGGCCTCGGGATCACTGAGAGGAAGTAAGCCAGGCCAAGAGGGGAACAGGCCTCATCTCCCTTTCAGTTCTGCTGCAGGCCTGGCCCAGGTCCCAGCCCCAGCGAGTGCAGAGATTAGACAGCAAAGCCACTGGTTTCACTCTGAATGTGGGGCCCTCCGTGCCAGCTCCATCCGCAGCTCCACCCCCAGCAGCCGAGGAACTGCTGACCTGGTGGCAGCAGTGGTGCAAAGAGGATTCCCCTCCGCACCCACAGGGCCCTGGCTGCCCAGACGGCGTGTGGCTACCATCTGCCTGCAGGGTGAGCGTGACACGGGGTCTTCCCCATGCTTCGCTGCAGCCCTGGGGGAGAGCTGCCCCAGTCAGCCTGCTGGTCGGCCCGGAGTTGCCAGCTGTGGGTGCGGAGCTGGGACGTGAACCACCGGGTCTGCCTCCATGCTGCCCGCCCGTGGGGAGAGGCTCTCCTCCCCAGACTGGAGGGGCAGTGGGAGCATGAAGACAGGACTGGGATCACGGGCCGCTTGGGGGCGGGGGGAGCAGCCCTCCTGGCTGAGCAACATGCTGACAGCACCGTAATGGATGGAAACGAACCCACACCCCAGTGTTCCGTCAGCAGCTACAGGAGGAACATGGGGAGCTTCAGGCCCCCCTTCTCTCAAGTGCCCTGCTCCACCTGCCCCGCAGGGCCCGTGTCCATCTGCAGGCCGCTTTTGGGGACCCACTGCAGTCACACTACTTAAGGGGATCCAAACAGCCACGCCATCCTAGTGGCAGCCATGGTACAAGCAGCGGACCACCCACCACCGCCTGCTGCATCCACTCAGCTTGCCGTGTCCAGAAGGCTGGCTTCACTCCTGTGGGTGCCCACGGAATCCCAGGGGTGCCAATGGAAAGAACCCATTTCTCTGCTCTGGTTGCCAGGAAGCTCAGACATACCTCCTCACAGGGCTTTAGAATTCCCTTACCCCTGTGGACTCCGGGGGTCAGTCCTCACCCTGGGTAAGTGGCTCTGCCCTCCTGCCCTCATGCTGTCCTCCATAAGGCACAGCTGTGGCACAGCCCCTCCCCCCAAAGGGGGCGTGGCACGGCCTTCGCAGGCCACGCCAGCTTGAGTGCTCGCGCTCTGGAGGCCGCCGCCGCCGCCGCCGCCGCCGCCGCCTCTGTGAGTGGCCCGAGCGCAGCAGGCTGCTCCCCCAGCCCCATGTGCTTGCGACAGGGCGCTCTTTACCATCCTGCTGTGGAAGTCACGTACCGTTTCCTACATCCCCTAAGATAAAGGGGAAATAATGTAACTTAGGTTAAAATAAAATTCACTGTGACTGTGCAGATAATACAACGAACTAACTACCTGGGTGCTTCTCAGTTTGTTTACAAGAAGTAAAGAATGTGAAGGAGCCTCAGCGCTGAGGAACTGCTGCTCAGCGGATGTTGAAACTGGGCAGAAGCTTCCATGTGCTTCTACAGAAGTAAGAGAGCAAGTTCTGGCTCTGGAGGGAGGACAGTGTGGAAAGCTCTGCTTCCACCCATGGGTGCCCCTTGGTCCCCTGGACTCCCGAGCGCCCCCATTGCTGCCACTGGGAGAGGCTCAGCCTCGAATCTGCATGGGGGCGAATGAAGGGGCACCTGGGTCCAGCTCTTCCCTGGCCCCTGAGACCTTGCTCCTTCAAGCCTCTGCCTGGAAACCGCACTGCCTGCTGCTGCTCTGTGTGCGCTGAGGGGTAGAGGCCAGGGACGGCCCTTCCGGAGTCCTGCAGGGTGCTGGGCGCACCCTACCCTGCCACTTCTTCGCACCCTGGCCGGGGCCGGTTGCTACTCGCTCCTTTGAGACCCCAGCAGGCACTCACTGAGCTCCAGGTGCCGGTGCTCCAGCTGAACAAAATCTACCTTGTCTTTAACCCACAGAGCTGCTAGGTCTGTCCAAGGACCTGGAGACCCAATGGAAAGACACGCAGGTGGAAGGCGGTGAAAGGCAGACTTGGCTACGTTGATAGCAGGGCTGGGCTTCCCAGGCCCTGTGATGGCCTTTGCTAACACCCTGAGGTGGGGAAGCCCGTGAGCCCTCAGCCCCACGGTGAGGTGGTCACAGTAAGCCCAAGAATCCCTGTGGGGTCTTGAGGCTGGGGGAGTCAGCCTGGGCTTCCTCAAAGGTGGAACAGGGAAATAGGAGCACGTGCTGAACCCCGAGACAGGAGCAGGCCTGTTCAGGGGTCCAATCAGCTCCGACCACCGGCTTGGCATGAAGTGGAGCAGCCAAGGGTCTGGCATGGGGGCTTCGTGGTATGGGCAGGCTAGACCCTCACATTGGCCTTGTTCCATCCCCTGCAACCCACCGTGGCCACTGATGGGGCCTTTGCTGGAGTGAAAGCCTGGAGGAGAGACCACCCACCGCCTGGAATCCCCCAGGCCACACCAGCCCTGGCGGCCCTTGGCCCTCCTCTACCCGAGCAGCAGAGGCACAGGAAGTAGGACACAGTCTGCAGCCAGAGGCCCGGCCCACGCACAGCAGCCACACCCTCGAGCTGAGCTGGCGTCCCAGTGGCGCTGAGCCCTAGCTCCACCGCTTACCGTCTTCAGGGCCTGGGGCACCACTAACGACACGACGGCCTGGGTGTACGTGCGCAACAGCAGGGGAATCCTGCCGACGCCCATGAGTAGGGGCAGGTGGGAGGTGTCGTGGACAAGTCCCTGAAATCTCAAAGGCTCAGCCAGTCCCAGGGCCCAGGCATGGGCAGCGGATTCCAGCCCAGCCCAGCGCCCACAGCGCGAGCCACCTGGATGAACAAATGAGCAGGGGAAACGTCATTACAGAAAATGCTTACTGATGGGGATCAAAACAACCTGAAACACATGAGAGAGTGCTCATGTTCCAAAAAGGATCCAGTTTACAGGGACACTGAGGAAATCCCAGTTGCAGGCAAGTTTGTGTCTGAGCTTCCTGGCAGCCAAGGCAAAGAAGGATTTTTCAAGGGAAAGCAGCAGCCTCTTGTGCACAGCAGCGCATCCAAGGCTCTGACCAGCGCTGGTGCAACCTGCTGACCCCGTGAGTCCCTGGACTTCAGCCCCAGCAGCCTGCTCGAAACCCTCACCCAAGCCCCCACTTCCTGTCAGGTGGGACGGCAACGCTGCCACCCTCCTCAAGGCTCCAGCAATCTAGTGGTACAGAGGTGCCGGCGGTAGGTATGGGAGAGCCCTGGGGAGCGGCCCCAGGTCGGGATGAGCCCTGGGAACCAGGCTGAGGGAGCTGTGATGTGCTCTGGAGCAAGAACTCCACCCAGGGGAGGCTGCCCCTGGCTGCCGCAGCCCTCCCCCACCCCCACCCCCACTACTGGACCATGCCCTCAACAAGGTACCCCCTTACCCCCTGTCCACCTCAGTGTCCGGCGGGGAATGGTGTGGCTCTGCATGTTCGGTGGACAAGGCGCAGGGCAAATGAGTGGTGGAGGCTGAGGGAGTCACAAGAGCCAGTGCCCAGAGGCTGGAAAGGACCTTGAGACAGCAGGGGAGTCTGCGGAGACACCCATGCAGCACCCTTCCGTGAGCACCGACTGTGAGCCTAGGCTGCCCACCAGCGGCTTCTGGACTGTTGAATTCACGGATCAGCACCATTTTAAAAATGTCCTAAATTTCACAGAACAGAGTGTCTTATTGAGGAACGGAGGTACTGGAACCAAGGACGTTAAGAAGGTCATTGTTCTTGAATAAAAGATTATCTTCGATACTAAATATGTGGTGATACTCCTGTGAGAAAACTTACTGCCCTGCTCTGGTCCATCTGTCTGTCTGAAGACCAGGGTGGAGGGGGCCCTCCCATGACCCCCAAAAGCCTCTGAAGCTGGTGTTTTACCTCTACCTCCCCAGTGAGGGGATAAAGCTAAGAAAGGCCCTGGCAGCGGTGGCACCAAGAACACATCGCAGCCAGCCGGCGCAGAACCTACCACCCCTCTCCCAGGCACCAGCGAACTGCAGACCACCTGAAGGAGGCAGAGCAGGTGCTCACGGGGATGCCCCGCATGGTAGGGTGAAGAGTCAGAAAATGGGGTAACATTCTGCACCCCCTAAGGTGCAGCTCCTCCAGCTGCTTCCTATCTTCTCCCCCACCCCCGCTCAAAACTCAACTTGTAGGCCTCATTACGCTAAGCAAGGGAGCCCAACTCCTCGCCATGGCCCATGGGACCCTCCATGGTCCAGTCCTTACTAGTACTGTGACTTTGGCCCCTCTCCCACACACTCAGCTGCAGCCACACCGGCCTCTGCCCTTAAATGAACCATGCACGCTCCACCTCAGGGCCTTTGCACCTGCTGGTCCCTCTGACAGGCGGGTTCCCCCAAAGCCACACAGACCTGGTTCTTCCCAGATCCAGGTCTTAGTAATGTCACCTCAGCAGGCCCTCTGAACATGTTCGCCATCACATGACCCTTCCATTCCTTCACTCACCAGCCTGCAAAGTGGCTCATAGGGACTTTCTTACTCCTGTGGTGTCCCCAGCCTTGAGCATGGGGCCTGGTAGGTTGGACGTGCTCGATTTTATTTCCGCAAGTACTTGTCTCAGGCTTTTTGTCTGCCACGTGTCATGAGTACTGGGAACCAGAAGGGCACAGGGTCCAGCCCCACTGCAGAACCCCACCCAGGGGGCTGAGGAGGAGGGATAGGGGTACATTGGGGAGTGTGATCAGGGCTGGGGCCCCAGGGCTCCAGCTGGCCCGAGGAGACCTGCTGAAGGAGAAGACTCCTGACACCCAACCCGGGCATGGTGCCCAGCCCCGCACTACAGATGACCATGTAGAGGCCCTGAGAGGCCAAGTCACTTGTCCCACCACAGAGTGAGGAGCTGAGGAGAGCTGAGGCCCGGACCTCTGTCCACCCGGGCACAGGGCCCATGGCAGAGGTCTTGGCAGAGGACACCTCCCTCCTCCAAGGAGTCTTCTCTGGTCACCCGCGGTCAGTGTGAAGCCTGGGCCTTATCAGCCTGGCCACAATTTCCTGGCGGTGCCCCCCCACCCCCACCCCTTTGCTGACTGGGACCTCCTCTGGGGGTGGGGACAGGGCACCAGACCTTGTTCCAGGCTGGGGCCCAGCACCAGCTCCAGCTCAAAGGAGCTGGAGTTCGAGAGAGGAGGGCTTGTCACACGGACAGAGTAATAGGCCCTCTGAGGTCTGAGAGCCGAGGCAGAGATGGGGTGTGGTCAGTTGTCTCGCCCTTTGTTCCCAGGCTCCTTTGGGGGCGACGTGAAGGCGGGGAGCCAGCTCCAGGGAATGAACACCCGGCTCTGGCCGCAGCCCTTCGCACCCAGGCACTTGAAATGCAACCTCGGCCACTTTTTCTGTGTGGCCCCAGAGCAAATCACTTCACTTCTCCCCCGGCGCACACCCTCCCCTGCCTGCCGCCCTGAGCACACAGGAGCCTCCCAGACCGCCCAGTCCCTACAGACCAGACCTCTTTGCCCGGCACCCCTCTCTCCACGAGAAGCATGAAAGGGATGAGAAACTTCCACTTGGATCAAGTCAGCTTTCCCCCCTTTCTTGACAAATGAGAGCCCCGCCAAGTGCCAGAAACAGACCTCCCCAGAGCCCCAGAAACACTGGAGACCCCCAAGTACAACTGGGCTGCTCACCCCCTCCTCTCTCCACTCTCTGGGCAGGTGGTACCCCAGTCCACACCCCAAGTGACCGAGCATTGGCCCCTCTGCGGCCCCAAGGAGGCTGGGGGTTGGTAATTAGCCAGAGATGCTGGGACTGCCAGGTTGGGAGTCTATCTGAAACCCAACCTGCACGGAGGTCCCCTCAGGCCCATAAGGGTTCCCTCACATCAGAGACTCACTGACAAGTCACAACGCCCCCTCTCAGAGAGATGGAGACCACCCGCCACACACACAGTCACAGCGGCAGGGGCACAAAGCCCCTCTCAGAGAGAGAGCATCTGCCCCAGCACACACGCACAGAACCAGGCTGGGATCCACAGCCACTCGACACCCCCAAGAGGCGGTGGGGGTGCCGGAATATGGGGAGCCAGCTGTGCAGACCTGCACTTCCGCTCTGGGGCCCGCCCATGGGGGGCCACACCCAAGGTGGGGGTGACCGTGGCTTAAGAGGGACCAGCCCTGAAAGTCCTCATGGGCCTGACTGAACAGCCAAAGCCGAGGAACTGGTCACCCGCTGGCACCTGCACAGCTCATCTCGTCCCCGGGCCTCAGGGTGCCAGAACCAGGCCACATCCCGGCTCCTCCTGGGGCGGGGGGTCCTGGGACAGGGCCTTGTGGGCAGGAACGAGGGAGCCAGCCCCACCCTCACTCGCCAGGCTGCCTGTGGACACCTCCAGCCTGAGCAGCTGTGAAACAGGAGCTGTCACAGCTGCTCAGGAACCGCCCCGATGACCCCTGCTGCCCACAGGCCTGGACAGTTCCGTGGGCGCAGGGCCTCCGAAGCACCCAGCAGGCCCAGGACGACTGGGTGTCTGGTGCAGGTCAGGGGCCAGCCCGACCCCTTTCCCTCGCCTGCAAAGCAGCTGCCACCAGCCCACGCCTTGAGTGACCACATCCTGCTCCTGGTGTCCCTTCCGGGAATCCTCCCTGCCCCCCCGCCATCCCCATGTGGCCAGAGCCCCAAGGCCGGTATGCTCTATGCCCACGCGCACCTTGACACAGCCTAGGTTTTCCTGTATAGCCCCGGACACTCCTGGCCTCCGGTGCTGTGCTGTGCTCAGCGCCTCTGGGCAGCAGGGAAGCCATGGCTCTGACAAGCTGTGTCCCCAGGGCCCTGAACAGGGAGGGGACAGGCCCAGCATGAAACCTGTACTGCCCCCCCGGGCCTTCCTGTGGGCTCTGTGGACCCTACGCCCCAGAAAAATAAATGGGCCCACAGAAGCCGGTGGGTGCCAGAGCTGCTCAGCCCCCAGCCACTTGGCCAGGTTGCCCGCCTCCCTCCCAGCCCCTGCCACCCTGGGGAAGCCCCTCAACCCAGCACTCAGCCTAGCCGGACCCAGCCTCTGCTCTGAGCCTGCAGAGGGTGGAAAAAGTTGTGGTTAGAAAACAACAAATAACCTCTGTCACTGGTCTCGGTCGGGGGGTGAGCCGGAGAGGGGGACTTGTCACCACCAAGATCCCCAAAAGCCCTGGACGGTGGCCACCGCTGCCTTCGAAGAATGATGATTCAGAAGAAGAGGTGACAGTGAGGGCCTCTGGGGGTAAGGCTGTGGGCACGCCTGAGGCCCTGGAGCAGGCTGAGCTCACAGAAACAACGAGGCAGGAGCCCCAGAAGCCAGCCAGGTCACAGCTGCAGCCACCACACTAACTCTCCACTGTTCCAAGCTCAGCCCGGCCTGACCTGCGTTTAGTGAGCATTTACTATGTGATGTGCCTTTAGACAGAGCCTCTCACTGACATCAAAAAACAACAGGAAATCACACCAGCCACAAAGAATACAAGCCACCTGGATTAAATAATTAAAAGTGAAAAACAAAACCTAAGTGATTATCTGATCCCAGGCCTTCTTAGCAGAAAAAACAAAGACTGAAACCATAAAGGAAAAGATTACAGTATTTCACTGTCCAGAGTTAAAACCCTCCATAATCCAAAAAACTCAGGACCAAAATTTGAAAATCAATTGGCCAACTAGGAAAATCTCTGCAACACATGATACAGAGCTACTGTCATGTAATAACTCCAAGCAACAGGAAAAAGGCAGATGAACACACAGTAAATGGCCTGCAAGTCACACACACATACAGGCACACACACAATGCATATGACCAAGAAACAAGAGAAACAGTCAAGAGCTGTAGGGACAGCAAGTTGATTGTGGTTGCTATGGGTGCAGGTTTGGGGACAGGAAGTGGGACTGACTGCTAATAGGTGCAGGGTTTTTCTACTTTAACATGGTCAATTCTGTGTCGTATGAATTCTACCTCATTCCACTCGTGATCAGAAAGGACAAGATAACCACTTTTCACCCAGAAGTCTATAAAGGTTTTTAACCGAACACCCAGTGCCACTGGCAATGAGAAGGAAAGTAGGTCTAACCTTTCTGGAAAGCTGTTTGCCTATGAACGGAAAGGTCGCTGGTTCAATTCCCAGTCAGGACACATGCCTGGGTTGCATGCCATGTCCCCAGTCTTGGGATGTGTGAGAGGCAATCAGTTGATGCTTCTCTCACACACTGATGTTTCTCACACCCTCTTCCTCCCTCCCTTTTCCTCCCTTTTTCTCTATGGCGGGTAGCTAGTTTTGCAGACGGTGTGGTTGTGGCCAGATGCCACGGGCACGAGAAGGGCTTGGACCATAGAATGGTGATGAACGAGCTTATAGGGCCTGTGCAAGATTCCTGTGAGTGGCCAGAACCGGCCACCACTGGGGTTTAAAATAAGGTGGCAGCCATGAAGCTGGGAGCCTCATGGTTTGAAAGGAGGTGGAGGGGTCATGCGGCCTGGACTAGTGGGGAAGCAGGCTCTCCAAAACCACCAAGGCCTCCTCCTTGCAGACCCAGACTCCCTCTGGACTCTGGGAACTCAGGACATGTGGAGGGAACTCTTTTAGGACTTGTGCCTTTCCTGGACTTCACCATGATCCAGAGTAACATGGCACATGCTTTCCTGAACTATTATATGGAGATTGAAGACAACATACCCCAGACCCTGAGGGGAGAGCTCACAGATAAAGACTGGGGACTTCTGGGCATGTTTTTGGCTTGTGGTCTTTGGGGGAGCAAAGGAAGTGCTGGGCTTCGTGAAAGAACAGTCTCTGAGCTGAAGTGCTCCCAGTGTCCCTACCCCCGACCCCCAGGTTGGAATATTGTAAACAAAGGATTGTTTTTATCAACAGTAATTGTTGGGTCTCACACCAAGGCAACATGTGAATGAACATCCCTTTGCTTGGCAACAAATTTACAACTGAAATGTAGAACCGCCATCACTCAGAACATCAGAAATCGAGTGGAATGGAAGTCTGACAAGTATGAAATGAACGAAACCACATCCATGCAGAGCCGGCAAACGGTGCCATCTGAGACCATGATCTGGCTCGCACTGCCTGACCACCTGGGAGACCCCCGAGACTCCACCCACCCAACTTACAGCCCGCCCAGACTGCTCTTCCGCAGGAACGGCTGGCCTTGGCTCTGGCTTCCCAGCCTCCTGAATCCTCTCAGACAAGCAGCAGCTGCCTCAGGGCGCCCAGGCCCAGCACTGCAGCAACCAGCCTCATTTCTCAGCCCGGCTTCCCCTGGGCATCTCCCAGCCCAGCCCAGGTAGCAGCCTCTCTGGTTGCTCTATAGCCCAGGCGGGGTGGCCCCGGGCAGAACACAGGTGAGGCTGGCTCTGGCCTGCACCACCCAGGAAACCCCAGGGCTGGCTACAGGCCCAACACCCAGCAGACAGCTGCAGACCCTGTCAGGGCACTGCCACCTGCCCCTGCACAGCCGGTCCTCCACGGGGGCTGGTGGTCAGTGGTCACAGCCAGTCCTCGCAGCCAACTGAGGTGGGTAAGTCCCTCCTACTGGCCTGCCAACAGCAACCAAGAGGAGGTGCACTTAGCCCACATGAAGGGCGCATCTCGAGTACCTGGCTTGGGTGACAGGGGACGCTGTGTCACTGGACCCTACAGGACACCTGCTACATTAGGCTTCACTACCAAGACCTGGAGTCAGAGCAACTCTACCTAATACACAGAAACAAACACAGGGGGGCTGTCAAAGTGGAGAGACAGAAAAACATGGCCCAAATGAAAAAAAGATCAAAACTCCAGAAAAAGAACTAAACAAAATAGAGATAAGCAATCTATCCAATGCAGAGTTCAAAACACTGCTGATAAGCGTGCTCAAGGAATTTAGTTGGGGGTCTCATGGCCTAAAAAGATCCAGTCAGAAATGAAGGCTGCACCGATTGAAATAAAGAACAATGTACAGGGAAACAACAGTAGAGTATAGAGTAGATGAAGCTGAGAATCAAATCGATGATTTGGAACGTAAGAAAGCAAAAACAATCAAGACAAGAAAAAAAAATCCAAAAAATGAGGATACAGTAAGCAGCCTCTGGGACAAGTTCAAAAGGTCCAACATTCACATCATGGGGGTGCCAGAAGGAGAAGAGCAAGAAATTGGAAACCTATTTGAAAAAATGAAAGTAAACTTCCCTAATTTACTGACGGAAATAGACATGCAAGTCCAGGCAGCACACAGAGTGCCAAACAAGATGGATGAAAAGAGGCCCGCTCCAAGGTGCATCATAATTAAAATGTCAAAAGTTGAAGATAAAAGGAACCTTAAAAGCAGTGAGAGAAAAAATTAGTTACAGGGGAGTTCCCATAAGGCTGTCAGCTGATTTCTTTAAAGAAACTTTGCAGGTTAGAAGGCGTTGGCAAGTAATATGAAAAGCAGGGACCTACAGCCAAGATTGCTCTACCCAGCAAAGCTATCATTTAGAATCAAAAGGCAGACAAACAGCTTCCCAGACAAGAAAGAACTAAAGGAATTCATCACCACCAGGCCATTATTAGATGAAATGTTACAGGGACTTAAAAGTAAGATCAAAACTATGAACACAATTACAAAAAATACAAATATATCAACAATTGAATCTAAAACACAAACTAAGCAAAGAAAAAGAACAGAGACAAGCCCTGGCTGGTGGTACAGTGGATAAGGTGCCGGCCTGCAAACCCAAAGGTTGCTGGTTCGATTCCCAGCCAGGGCACATAACCAGGTTGCAAGCCAGGCCTGTAGCTGGAGGCAGGTGAAAGGCAACCACACATTGATGCCTCTCTCCCTTCCCCTCTTTCTGAAAATAATAAATAAAATTTAAAAAAAGAAGAAGAACAGAGACAGAATCATGGATACAGAAAGCATTTTGATGGTTGCCAGATGGGAGGCAGGTGTGTAGGAATAGGGACGTGAGTGAAGAGGTGAGAGGATTAAGAAGTACAAACAGGTGGTCACAGAACAGCCATGGGGATGTAAACTACAGTACAGAAATGGAGCAGCCAAAGAATTTACACACATGACCCATGGACCTGAACAATGGCGGGGGGCTGCCTAAGGGACTGGGGGTGCTGGATGGAGGGGGGCAAAGGGGGAAAAATCAGGACAACTGTAATAGCGTAATCAATAAAAAGAAAAAGAAAAGGCATTCTCAAAAGCTTTAGAAGCGCTTAGTAAGCACAGGAAAGCTGCCCGAGGACATCAACTGTGAAGGAAACGCAATGAAACCACCCACAACGGCTCTCATCAGAAAGACAGCCGGTAACAAGTGCTGGTGAGAAGGTGGGGAAATTGTTGGTCGGGGGAACCAAATGGTTCTGCACTTTGAGGCCAGTTTGGTTAGTTCTTCAACTATGAAACCCAGAGTTAACATATAACCCAGGAACTCCACTCTGCAGATACCGACCGAGGAGAAATGGAACGTGCACCAGCATACCTCGTACTACTGTGCATTGGAGGTTGCGAGTTCTTACACATGGAAAGCAAGCACGGCTCCCTGCAGCCCAGGTGTGGAAGCCTAACACCCACCCAGAGGTGAAGAAACAAGGAAAATGTGAACCTTTAAAACACAAGGTCAAAGGGAACAATCACAAAGGATCAGCCAGCACCTGATTCCATTTACGGGCAGGACAGCACAGGCAAGTGGGTGAGTGGGTGCCTGGCGCGGGCGGAGGGACCACTCACGGCACAGGGTTCTTTCTGAGATGATGAAAACATTCTAAAGTTAGACCATAGCGATGGTTGCACAAAGTACACTACAAACCATGGCACACTTGAGACAGCTCCACAGCATATGATTAATGGCATCTCAATGATGCTGATCGTACACGGGGGCGGCATTAGAGGTGTCCCCAAAGCCCACCCACTGCCAGCGCTGCCCCCCAGGGGCTTCACCTAAGGAAATTGTCAGAGATGAACACGGAGATTCCCCTACACGACGTTCATCACAGGATTAGCTATTTGAGCCAAAAAGTCAGAAATGATTGACACAGGAATCTAGATAATAACATAAATATATCATGGCCTAACTGTATAAATGAAGTACTGGGCAGCCAGTATTTTACAGACATTCTTGACAAAATATTTGAGAAAACAGAAAATTGCTCAAAATATGAAAGTGGGGAAAAAACAGGTTGACACCCGTCGGCTCCACAGGGGCTGGGTTTCGCCCAGAGTTCCCACCTGCACTTCCGGAGGGGCAGGTGCGGACCGCGGGGCTGAGGGCGGGAGCCGGGACTGCAGTTTGCAGGGAAAGTTAAAGCAACAGAAGGAAAAAGATGACAAAGCAACCACCCAAATCGAAACGCTGGTTGGCTCTCTCTGGGTAGTGAGGTTGTGGCTGGAGTTTCAGTTACTTTCCTATAATTTCTTCCGTGAGCTTTATTAATTGGGGGAAAAAAAAAAAAAACTAGAAACATTAAGAACTCAGACTTGGAGGCCAGTTTCCTAGATTACGCGAAGGCCTGAGAGGAGAAAGCGGCCCGGGGCCAGACGGCTCCCAGAAGTTTCTCTCTCCGCTGTGGGGACTTCTAGCGCCCCTCACTCACGCAGTCGGGGTTCAAGTCAGGTCTGTGCCGGGGAATCCCAGGCCACAGCCATGGGGAGGGGGCACCCAGAGTCCCCCCAGGGACACCGGCAGTATGCTGGTTCCAGACGCTGAGGCCCATGGCCTGAGGAACACCGTGGTCTCCTCCCTAGCTCAGGGGGAACATAGGAGAAAGGGGTGTGGGGCCCCAAAAAGGAAGCTGAGGCGGCCCCTCCTGCCCTGGGGAAGGAAGCGACCCCCCACAGCAAGCACTGGCCGCTCAGAACGCCAAGCTCTCTTCTGGTGCATCTTGGTTTCCTTTCCATTCACAGTGCGGTGGGCGGGGGATTTCCAGTGGCACCCGCCCCGCCTGCGGGCCTGTCCGCTGGTGCCCCGGCCCTGCGACCGTGGGGCCGGCCAGGTGGCTGCCCATCCCAGGGAGGGCGACCAGGGACCCACCTCTGGGTCTGGCCACGTCCTCCACGACAAGAAGCCCTTCTTCTGCCTCTCAGAATGGGGTCATTGTGCCAGGCCCTCCCTGAGCCTGTTTTGACTCATAATTGCTCAGCAAGGCGAGGACTGACACCCCATTTTCCAGATTGGGTGACAGGCTAGGAGAGGCCCAGGTGTCTACCACACATCGGCACCTGGCCTCCAGGGACGAACCACCCAGACTCCACAGCGATGGTCTCCTCCCCAAACTCAGTCTCCCAAAGTGACAAAATTAGAAGACCAGGGAAGCTGGCGGCTACGGACAGGCCCCGTGGAGCAGGAGGGGCATGAACAGCCCCAGAGGGACCTGGGGCTTTAATATGATCGTAAATGGATGTCGTTCCCACCCTCCCCTGTTGGAATCAGGACCCACAGGGTCCCAGCTGAAAGGAAGCCTGCCGATACCATCTGCCTGCGGTTTCAGCGTGGCCAGGGCTTTCTTCTGAGAGGCTGAGCCGTTTTCAAGGATGACCTTGCACGCAACCCAGCACAGGCCAGATGGGTGGCTCTGCCTGCGGCTGGCGGCCCCCGGCAGCCCTGCCTACCGCTACCCCTTCCTTCCTCCCCCCCCCAGTCCCGGAGGCGGAAATGAAGCCCCTTGGTCACCCATTTCACAGCTCAGAGTGGGGCAGGGCCAGGAGGAAACCTCCTTGTCACCTGAAGAGCCTTTGCCCTCAGTTTTCCCAGGACAGGGTGGGGCCAGGGAGCCACTGGCCTGGGAGGAGCCACCGGGCTGAAGGGGGAGTCAGTTTCTCTGTCTGGGGGCCTGCGCACCTCACCCTGTACTGAGCTCTGCCACCGCCCAGCTGTGTGGCCTGGGACAAGTCTCTTAACTCTCTGTGTCCCAGTTTCCTGATCAATGAGTTGGCCTCACCATTGTCCCCACACCACAGGGTCTGTCGTGACCCTGTGGGGTGTGTTGACTGCGGAGCGTGTCACATCAACTCAAAGACAACTAACAAAATAACAACTGAGCAGCTCAGCGCTGCTGTGAGACAGACGGTGTGCGGGCCCAGCTCTCCCTCCTTTCCCCATGTGGTGCGTGGCGCTGCCACTTTTACTGGAGAAAACAGGCGCAGAGGGAGGGCAGAGGCAGGAGCCCCTACAGCTGCCCCTCCCGCCCGCAGCTTCCTGCCTGGCCCTCCTCCTCTTCCTCCTCCTTGCACTCCAGCCTCGAGGAAACCGCCAGGCCTCCGGCGGACGGACATCCCTTTCTTTCTGCTTCCTCTTTCCCACACTCAGGCTCCAGGCTCAGGCCGGGCGTCCACACCACAGCCACTCCGCCTGCATCCTTGCTGTACCCTGGGTGCAGTGCTGGCATCAACCTGAAGGGTCACAGGGAGCACCAGGTGGGCTGACCCCACACGGCCCACCCGCTGCCCATGTGGTGGGAGCTGAGGGGACCTGAGGCCTGGATCACCTTCTGTCACAAGCCCAGGCCCCTAGGCTATCTCCCTGGCTGAACCATGTGCTCTTGAAGGTGGAACCAGGTGGCCTCCTTCCTGGGGTGTCCAGATGCCCCCATAATGTTCTCTGCCTGGATACGGGGACCCTAGGCTGCCCCTCACTTACCCAGTCAGCACTTAAGTGTGTCTGCAGTCTCCCCCACGTGACCACAACCCCACAAGCAGGCACCGTGACGGTCTCCATTTTATTTTATTTTATTAAAGATTTTATTTATTATTTTGAGAGAGAGAGGAATGGAGAGAGGCAGAGAGGGAGAGAAACATCCATGTATGGTTGCCTTTCACCTGCCTCCAGCCAAGGGCCTGGCTGGAGACCTGGCTTGCAACCTGGTTATGTGCCCTGGCTGGGGAATTGAACCAGCGACTTTTGGGTTCGCAGGCCAGCACCTTCTCCATTCATCCCCATTTTATAGATGAGGACAACTGAGGCCAACATGGTCAGCTTACTTATCTAAGGGACCCCAACACAAAAGAAACAGCAGGAAGGACTCTGAACCTCATTGCCAAGCCTCCCCCGACCACCCCAGGGACCAGCAGAGCCAGCCACCCCCAACCAGACCACTCCTCCCTGAGGGTATGTGAGGCCTGTGGTACAGGAGGCTCAGAGCTATAGGTTGAATCCCTTGAGGTGTCCCCTACCTCCTTCCTCTCCCTCTTCTCTGGGCCTCAGTGTCCCCATATGTAAAATGGTGGCAATGGACAAGGAGGCCACAGGGAGCTTTTCCTGGTCTGAGAACTCAGAACAGATACCCTTAGCCAGGTACACTGGCTAAATGCCTGGCCAACACACTGGTGGGTCCTGTGGGAGACCCACTAGGCACAAGGTACAGCCCAGCTGCCTGGGTCCCAGCCCCCCATCGGCCAGTAGAGAGCTGAGGGAGGGAACTTGGACACGTCACCTGTCCTCTCAGCTCCGGCGTGCCAGGTTGTGGAACGGGGTTCATCACAGATGCCCCTACGGGCTTCCGTGGGGTTAAGCGGAGACAGGTCAGCAAGGTGCCTGGCAAAGAAAGTGCCAAACCAATGCGAGCTAACAGGCAGTTTCAACAGCAGCTGGACCCTAGCACCACCTCCAGTGCAGGTGAGAGAAACTGGGGCTCAGCCCCCAACTCTCAGGGCTGCCAAGGCTTTGTCGCCATTTCAGGCAGCCCAGGGACCTGGGAAAATGGGGAAACTGAGGCCCAGAAGAGCAAAGAGCTGGCCCAAAGGCCATGGCCAGCTGGGCTGCTCCATTTAAAAATGGACCCCCATTGCCCTGGCTGGTGTGGCTCAGTGGATAAGGCTCCAGCCTGCAAACCCAAAGGTCGCTGGTTTGATTCCCAGCCAGGGCACATAACCAGGTTGCAAGCCAGGTCTCCAGCCAGGTCCATAGTTGGAGGCAGGTGAAAGGCAACCATACATGGATACCTCTCTCCTTCTTTCCCTCTCTCTAAAAAAAATAATAATAATAATAAATAAATAAAAATTTAAAAAATTAAAAAAAACAATGGACCCCCAGCTCCCAGGAGTCCCTGCCCCAAGGCCAGCCACCCTCTGGCTCTGTGGCTGCTTCTGTCACCTGTCCCCTCTGCCAAGTTCCCCACTACCTCCCTCGTCAGAGCTTGGGCAGGGACCCAGCGTGGATCTGCTCCCCGCGATGAGACCCTGCACTGCGGGACCCACCAATTCTGTATGAGAAACCAGGAATCTGTTTTTTTATGTGAAAACTCCATTTTGTGTTTTTAAATATTGGCAATCAATCCAACTTTCTTATTTTTCTTTCAACTGCTGAGTGGGGTAGTACATCACAGGCCTGGCTGGGGCTAGCACTCTGCCCCCTGACTTGAGGGGTGGTAGTAGGAGTGGGGACCTCCTGGGATCAGGGGGTCAGAGAGGAGGAAGGTGCCACAGGAAGAGTGGAGACCGGAGGATCTTCCAGGGGCAGAATCGTGCTGCACTGTCCCGTGGCAGTCCAGCCTGTGCCTCAGCCCCTCTGGGCCAAAATCACCACGCCCCATGAGGCCACATCTAATCAACCCCATCACTTCTCCAACCTCATCCCTCCTTGCTCCCTGCACTCTGGCCGTGGCTGTCTGACTGTTCCTCAAAGATTCCTGGTCTGTGCCCGCCCCAGGGCCTTTGTACCTGACATCTTCTCAGCCTGGGACTCTGACCCAGACCTTTCCAAACTGGCACCCCCTCTCATCTCAGAGGTCACCTCCTGCCAAGGGGCCTGCAATGACCACCCTTTGGTAGAAGCAATCCCTACCTCCCTCCACCCACACACAGCTGAAGGGGGTCACCCCACCTCCTAGCTCCCTGCAGGTGCCTCCTGTCTACCTGCGGGGATGCCACAATGACTTCTCTGCTCCCTCTTTGGACCTTGGGAAATAGCCCCAGTGTCTCCACCCACTCCCCTGTTGCAGCCCAGCTATGGCCTCCACTGACACACCCCAGTAACAAGGAACCCCCTCCTACGTGCAGCCCTCAGAAAGGTCCTACTTTACAGATGGGTAGACTGAGGTTCTGAGTGGGGGTGACTAGCACAGATGCACAGCTGGGAAGATCCAGTCCCCATGAGCTGTGAGAAGTGGACAGATCAGGCCTTCTCTGTCAGACCAGGCACCACAGGGATAGGAGAGGCCCCACCAGGACTGCTGCCTTTGTGGGCAACACTCCAGGACATATAGCAACCACCAAGCCTAGGGCAGAGCCCAGGACAGCCTGGGTGGTGGGGTGAGACCCACACACCCTAGATCCCCCCCTCAGGGCCCTGCTTCCCTAGGCTACACCACCGTTGCTGAGCCTGAGGACTCAGACTGGGGCCCCAACTCAGGGCACCCCAAGAACGGGAGCCTTGATAGGATCCAAACTAACATTGGAAATAAATCTGTGTCCCCAGCCCTGAGTCATTACCATAGCAACCGCAGTGACAAAACTGGGCACTCCCCTCCGCCCCGCCAGGCACTCAGCAGATGCCCTTCCCAGTTAACACATGAGCTGCATGATGCGGGCTCTATGAATAGGCCCCTTGTATGGAGGAGGAAACTGAGGCTCAGAATACTGCTGTCATTTGCCTGAGGCCTCCAAGCTGGGGAAGAACTGATCCATTATTCTGCTGGGCTGTCTGACTCCTGACACCTGGTTTTCCAAGATGGTTTATTTTAAACTGGTTTATTTTAAGCCGCAGTGTTTTTTAAAAATGAAGATTCACAGGGAACCCCTCACCATGAGGCAGATAAGGAATGTGTTTGGGCCATTATGTGCCTTTCAGAGTGTCACAGGCGTCAACAGTGATGAGAAAAGTAAGTTTTTACCTGCTCTTGCGTTTTTCAGACAGCTTCCCACTGTGTTTGGGATAATGTGCTAATGGAGCCCTTGCCCTCACTCAGTCCCCATAACCCACCTTCCCCTCCACTCCCCCTATGCTGGCTTCAGGTATTATTCTTTCTTCAAAACATGCACAACACTTTCCTCACTTCAGGGCTTCGCCAATACTGTTCCCTCTGCCTGGACACCCAGAGAGTCTTACCTCAGGGTTAAGATCTCAGTCCAAAGTCACCTCATCAAGACTCACTCTGAAACTTTGGTAATCAGACAGTGGGGTGTTGACATGAAGTCAATGGGACAGAAGAGTTCTGAGCACACAGATGGCACTGGGTTTAGGAGGAGAGCAGCCCTTCAGCAAACAGCACTATAACATGAAGACTGTGCTCCCCAAGCCCTGGCTGGTGGCACAGTGGATAAGGTGCCAGCCTGTGAACCCAAAGGTTGCTGGTTCGATTCCCAGCCAGGGCACATAACCAGGTTGCAAACCAGGTCTCCAGCCAGGTCCCCGGCTGGAGGCAGGTGAAAGGCAACCATACATGGATGTCTGCTTCTCTCTCTGCCTCTCTCCCTTTCTCCCTCTCTAAAAATAATAAGTAAAATCTTTAAAAAAAAATACTATGCCCCCCAACCTCATGCTGTACCCAGAAACTCAGTCAAGATAGGTTGTGGTTCAAAATGGGGCACTCCGACAATCAAGCTTTTAAAAGAGACCTTGGGTAGGCAAAGATTTCTTAAACAGCACACAGAAAGTACTGCCCATACGGGAGAGCAGTGGGTGAACTGGACTTCATTAGAATTAGGAACTTCTGTTCCTGAGAAGCTTCCCTCCTAAAGCAGAGCGGGAGGTGATCTTCACAATACAAAAGCAATATATCCAGAATCTACATAAAAACACTTTCAAATCAGTAAGAAGATGGACAGCTCAATAAAAACAACAAGCACTTCACAAGTCCATTCCAATGTCCAATAAACGTGAGAAGGTGCTTCATCTCCTGAGGAATCAGGAAAATGCAAACTGGGGCCACAGTGAGACGCCAGCACCTGCCCACCAGAAGGGCTGAAATGAAAACTCACGTGCACGATCACGTAGCCACTTTGCAAAAGTTTACAGGTTTCTTATAAAGTTAAACCAGCCCTGACTGTGTAACCTAGCAAGCCTGCTTCTAGGACTCAACCTCAGAGATGGAAGCATTGGTCCACACAGAGACCAACATGCAACTCCCACGGCAGCATTACTCATGAAAATCCCAGAGTGGAAGCGACCCGAATGTCCACCCGCCGGCGAGCAGGTAACTGTGGTGCATCCACAGTGAAATGCCACTGGGAGGTGAAAAGGAATGGCCAGTCCACGCACACAGGACAGAGGCAATCGCTTAACATTGTGCCACGTGACTCCACTGCATGAAGTTCAAAAGCAGAAGCATTGCTACCCCGGGGGCAGGAGACCGGTCGGTGGGGGCTCCTGACTAAGGGAGCCGCACACACACCTGTGGAGCTTCAGGTGCACGTCCCACACTTGACCCCACAGTGAAGTCAGGCAGAGGATGACCTCACAAACAGGACTCTGACAACACCCCATCCTGACCACCCAGGAGGGCCCCCAGGCTCCCTCGCACAGGCCCTCCCACTCCACCTCTGGAACACAGTGTATTTATAATTCCACGTCCACTCGCAGGTTTCCTCCTCCACCAGCCCCACACACACCGAGTTCCCCCTGCATCTATCATGTGCCTGGCAGGTAGAAGGTGCTCAGTAAATAACTGTTGAACAAATGAACAAATAACCATCAGTCTCCTGACCTAGACTGTGACCCCTGAGGGAGATGATCCCGTCTGCTTTGCTTGCTCTGTAGCGTACAGAGTAGGACCACAAGAAGGGAATTCATGAAAGCCACAACACCCCATCAACTTGATCCATCTGAGTCAGAGATGAACAGTGACCCTTCAGTCTCAGCTACACAGCTGGAATTACATTAATTGCAAAGGGAAAAAACACAAAACTGTTAAAACTTGAAAGGAAATAAAGACATCCACAAAGGGTGACCCACACATGGTGTCCTGGGATATTCTGCAAAGTCCCTGACTGGGACTCCTCGAAACTGTCCAGGTCATAGAAAACAGGGAAAGAAAGGCCCTGTCACAGCCACCCGATGGCTGGATCTAATTCCAGAATGGAAACGGGACATTAGGAGAAAACTAGCAAACTCCAAAGAACCTCAACATTTAGTTAATGGCAGTGACAGCGTGGGTTCCGAAGTTACCACGAAGACACCACCTGGCGCCGCACTAGACCAGGAACTCGGCCCTGTCTCAGCAACTTTTCTGGCAACCGAACGATCCTCAAAGCAAAAGGTCCGCCTCCCTCTGGGCCCTGGCGGCAACCCCGTCACCCCATCCCCGCCTGCACAGAACGCAGCCCGCGCGGGCGCTCACCTTGGGCGGGTCGAAGAGCTCCAGCAGGCGGTCTGCGCCGCAGTCCCGGCCCCGGGCGCGCTGCAGGGCCAGCCGCCCACGCTGCCAGCGGGGCCCGCTGTCCATGGAGGCCTCGTCCGCCAGGCTGTAGCGCAGGGTCGCCTCCTTGAGGGCCTCAGGCGGCGGCTCCCGCGCCAGGCTCCAGGGCAGGAGCTTCCTGGTCAGGCTGGGCTTGGCCCGGGCGTCCCCCGCAGTTCCAGCCGCCGGCACCTCCCCGGCCGAGCGGCGACGAATGATGTGGCGGAGGCTGTGGCGCAGGTGCTGGAGGGCGCAGGGCGCGGCCAGCCGCGGCGGGGCCAGCTCCTCCGAGCTGCGGGCCTTGGGCAGGGCAGGGGCGGCGGGGCCCGCGTCGGCTCGGGGCGCCTCGGCCTTGGCGGAGGGCCCGCGGCCCGCCTCCCGGTAGTCGCGCGCCGGCGGGCGGCCCTGGCGCACCTCGCGGCAGAAGTAGAGCTGGAAGAGGTCGCTGAACTGCAGGGACACGAGCTCGGCGCGCGGCGGCGCGTGCTGCGGGTGCTCGCGGACGAAGAGCCAGTACTGCCGGGCCAGCTCCCGGGCGGCGGCCACTGCGTGCAGCTCGCAGAACTCGCTCCAGCCCCGCGGGGCCGGGGCCGCGCTGGTGGACGAGGAGGCGGAGGGCGCGGAGGAGGAGGAGGAAGGCTGCAGGGCGGGCCCGTTCATGGCGGAGACCCAGGTGCAGCGGCCGGGCTGAAAGACAGGTGGGAACAGGCAACAGGTGAGCACACGAGTGAGAACCGACCCTCAAAACCCACTCGAGGGACTTGACATTCGCCAGACACAACACCAAACATCGACAACCACTCAATGCCTAGTGCTGGCGAAGATGCAGCCAAGTGGGCACCTCCCTACCAAGCTGCAGGTACCGTTATGGGGCACAGCCTTTTGTGAGGGCAATTTCAGACCCCGTAATTCCACTTTTAAGTATTCTGGACAAATTTTAGGATGACTCGCCCTAGACGTTTCTTGCCCCAACACTTAAAACAGGATAATAAGAGATACAACGGTTAAACATTTTAACTCCCATGGCTGAAAGTCTTTTTGAAAAGACACGGTTTATTAGGCCATTGCTAGCCAAAAAGAAAAAGTGGATGGCTGGTCTGGGGGCATGGAGTCGGGCCACCAGCAGCACAGTTGGGTAGGAAAGACAAGACACAAAGGAACGAGGACACTTTTGTCGGTGCCAACCCACAGCTACCATGGTTCCTTCTCGGGCTGTTGTCGTTTTAACTAAGAATGTCCCAGAATTTTTCCTGCCACACCCAGAATGCCCATCAGTCAGTCAGAGGCTGCGGTGCACTGCAGGCTGGACTCCCCCGCAGCAGCGGGAGGACGTGAGGCATGTACACCACCACCTGGGTGAGCTCTCTCCGGGACACCAGGAAGAAAACAAGCACATCACAGAGCAGCACACACCGTGGAATCCTATTTCCATACACATACAACCAAACGGCCATGTTTTGTGGGCACGTAAATGCATGTAAGTGGTGGGCAGGAGAGTCATGGCTGGAGCCAACCTATGCAGAAACAGTGGTGACCTCTGGAGAGGAACCAGAACTGGGGTGCAGGGTGTAAAGTAACCCAGGAAGACTGTCATGACTTGTCGCTAGGAAGTAAGATTAGCAACACAGAGCCTGTTAGCTAGATACCCACGTCCATGGCTCTGGGTTGCCTGGCAAGGACTCTCCGGCCAGGTGTGTCTGGCGCTTCCTCAACAACCTGTAAATCACCCATTTTCACTTCTGAGATCACCTTTGTCCAAAAAGAAGTCATATGTCCAGTGCTGCCTTACTGTCTTCAGAATTTCATGCTTATGTGAATTCCCAATGCACATGTATGCAAACTTGGATTTTTCTCCCATAACGAAAAAAAAGAACACAGAGCCTGGAGCCTGAAGCTTGAGATCAAATCCCATCGCCCCCCACGTACTAGTTGTGTGACCTTGGGTGAGCTACTTGATTTCTCTCTGCCTTAATGTCCCCAGCTGTAAAGTGGGGACCATGACTGCACTTATCTCACAGGAGTGTTATGTGGATTGAGTTAATTAATGTAAAGGCCTCAGAAACTAGGAAAAGCTTAATAAGGGCTGGCTGCCTTTTTTTTTTTTTTTTTTTTTTTTAAAGATCTTATTATTTTTAGAGAGAGGAAAAGGGAGAGAGGCAGAGAGGGAGAGAAACATCCATGTACGGTTGCCTTTCACCTGCCTCCAGCCACGGACCTGGCTGGAGACCTGGCTTGCAACCAAGTTATGTTGCCCTGACTAGAATCGAACCAACGACCTTTGGGTTCGCAGGTCGGCACCTTATCCACTGTGCTACCAGCCAGGGACAGGGTTGGCTGCTTTTATTGTTACTTAAATGCCACAATGATAGTGCATTGTTGCCAATAAACATAAAACAACAAATAAAGAAGAATAAATTGACTAGACTCACAGGAGGTGCAAAGATATTTCCTGCTCTGATGGGGGAATGTCAGGCAGCCAACACTTGCCTTCCTATCCCAGCTGGGGTTCCACCCCTGAGGTCCCTCCTCAGGCGCAGCTGAAGGGCAGAAGCCCCCCATCCTCTGCTGTCCGTGGTGCTGAACTCCAGAGAACCTTAATTACTACCAGTTCTGGTCTTACTTCCAACTGGACCAGGCTGGGCTCGGGCTCCACTGAAAACACATAATCACGGCTGCTCATTCATCTGCCTACTATGTGCCAGACACTACACTAGGCTCAGGGGATACTGCAGTAACCCAGACAGAAATGCCCGCTGTCCTGAAACTAATTACTTTATGCGCATGTATTGGTAGGGTGGCCTCTAACACCTGACTGGACTTCTTTACACCCTGGGTTCCTCCTCTATTGGCCTCATAAGATGGTTGTAAGGAGTCCTTAAAAAGGGGACTCAAATGAAATCTGAACCCAGGAACTGGGGTTCTCTCTGCCACACTACCATCTCCAGACCACAGTGGTGACACTGCAGCTGATCGGGTAGGACATCCTGGACATCCTGGACAGCACAGAGTACATGCCTCTGCCTTAGCTGGAAGGGTGCTGTGCACACAGTTGTCATTTTTGTACATCACAGGGTCCTGGGCACCTACACACATTAGGTAGTCAGGAAAAACTCCCAGACGGAGGGAAGGGAGAAGCGCCATATGTGCCCTTGACCATCACACTCTAAGAACAGAAGTCCCACTGCTAAAGGCGCAGGGCCTTGACACAGGTGAGGCAGGCACTGTCTTCCCAGGTTAGGGGATTGCCGCTCTGATTCCAGGCCTGGGCTGCTGCCCCGCCTGCAGGGCCCCATGGGATCTGCCCCCACTGTTCCCCTGGCCTGGGCAGCAGCATTAGCACTCCCTCAGCCCTACCTGCTCTCAGTCTGCTTCCAATCTCACCAACTGAGGTATGGTCTGAATTGGCCCTTCAGCAATGCTGCCATTCAACAGCTGTGATTATGTGATTAGTGAGTATCTCCCCACCACACTGAGCTCCCCGAGGCCAGGAGCCCCCCATTCTCACCCAGTTCCTAGCATATAGCAAGAACTCCATAAACACCTGCTGAATGGATGAATTCAAGAGTTCAGCTAAACTTGCAACCTCTGGCTCTTCCTGGCGGACACATGGTGGCCACCCCCCCACTATGGGCCAACCCATCTCCTGTGCACCCTGGGCCTGTTGGCCTGTCCCTTTGCTTGGAACACCTGTCCCTGTCCACCCCCTGCATGTCAGGTCTCAAAAGCTAACTGCAGGGTCAAACCCTAGCAGGAGCCTTCTCAGAACAGCTGTGCCCACTCCCTGGTGATGGTGGCCGCCCTCCCTGCCACAGCCCCCACCTCAGTTTCTCCGTAAGAGTGATGTGTACTGAGCACACTTGCTACATCACACACATTTTTCTAACTAGCCTTGCAAAGCATGGACTCTGTCAAGCTCCATGGCAGCACTCAGAGGCGAATAACTGCTCCCATTTTACATGCAGAGAGGTGCTACCACTAAGGATGAATGGAAACCCCTGCACAGAAGGCACCCAAAAAAAAGGGGTATAAAGGTCTCATTCAGTTCCTGGTCCCCAACCCACCAGATGGTCAGAAAAATAGCCACAGGGTGAAAATAAAGAAACAAAATTAAAAAGTGGTACTTGTTCATGCTATGTGCCCTGCTCTGGGCCAGACACTTTGCATTTATTCATTTGCTTATTCCCCAGGGGAGCAGGAGTCCCAATTTCACACCGTTTACAACTGAGAAGACCCAGGTGTTGGAGGAGTGGCTTGCCTGGGCTCAAAGGGCTGGTGAGAGGCAGAGCCGGGATTAGAACCTGGCTCCCTCCCAGTAAACATGAGCAATGCTGCCTACTGTTTCCCTCCCTCCACCAGGGTGGGCTCTGTGGCCAGTGGACTAAGAGTCCTCCGATCCCTGCCCACTTCCCAGGACCTGGCAAGAGCAGGTACTCTAGAGATACCAGATGTGGGAATTAGTGTTGAGACGTGCTGCATACAGCACGCTCTGCGGTCATGCTCCTGACCCAGGAGGACTGAGAGAAAAGGCGGTGGGCTCCAAGAAACCCACCAAGACCCCTACCCCAAGCCAGACAGCCTCCCCATGGTGAAGCTACCAACCAAACCTGGGGTCACCTCCTTGCCAGGTGCTGCAGAAGAGGGGCATCCCTCTCTGAGACTCAGCATCCCCATCTGTGAAATGGGCTGATGTTCTCTGAGCATTTGCTAGGAGTATTCTAGGGGCTGATGTCTGTCTGCATGGTGCTTGGCACCGGGCTTAAGAAACAAGTGGCTGCTGCCACTTTATTATTATTATTGTTAGAAAGGGGGAGTGCAACTCCAGAGAAGGCCAGGCCTGCCTGCCAGGAGAAACCACAGGCAGAGTGTGGCCTAGTGGGCAGGGTGGGGGCATCACGGGAACTAAACAAAAGGCCTTCTCAGGGGAGAAGCTGCTGCTTCAGGCAGGAAGTGGCCGGCTGTGGCCTGAACCAGGGAGGCGGCAGAGCTGGGGACGTTTCTGGCCCTGTGGGCAGCCAGGTCACAAGAAGATAGTCTCCGTCTTGGGCCTTGGCCCAGGTGGTAGCTGTGTATTGAGCACTAACTATGTGCCAGGCAAGAAGGAAGAACAATTAATCAGACAATGCCAACCCTAGGTCAAGGGCTAAAATACTCTTGGCAGAAAGCAATTATTAATCCCCTGGGGATTCCCAGGAGCCCCCAGGGTAAGGCTGTTGAACAGGAGTTGTGGGGACCTTCGGACACTTCCATGCCCTGACTGAGCATCCAGAGCCTGGGAAGCCAGGGGGACAAACAGCTTTCCACACAGAGGGGCCTGCATATCCCGGGGCCCCACCTGCTCAGCCTGGCCTCTCGGGCACGGGTTCCCAAGTGTGGGGGAGGGCTTCAGAGTTCCTCCAGCCCATGGCAGGGAGGGACGAGGAGGGTGTGATCCGGAAGATCCCATCCTGGCGCCCCACTCCCAACTCGCACAGCAAACACATGGACATGGGGGCAGCTTCCTTTGTGCCTGGCCCAGGGGTAGAGTAGGGTGAGTGTGCCTCCTGAGCTCAGAACAACTGTGTCCACTGGGGCACCTGCTAAGGGCCCCCTAGCAAGGGCCCTGAAGTCTTAAGCCTGGTGCCTGGCTTTTCCCATTCAAGCATCTTCATCCTAGGGGACCCTCAAGCCTCTGCCAAGTCAGGGAGATATCAGGCTCTTCAAACAGCTAGGACCCATGGCCCCCAGAGATTGGGGCTCTCAAGAATCTCTTCCATTCTATCACCTTGGGTAATGGCATCTGGGCAAGCTGTCATTTCCTTTTGAATTATCAGGCTCAGGTGAGGAGAAGGCCCTTATCCATCTGTGGGAATCCTACCTGCCAAGGCTTCAGGAGAATATTTACAATTATGGTAAATAATGTTAAAATGAGTCAACCGTAGCCTCCATCCTTCCCTAGGTCCCCAGCAGCCCTGTCACCAGCTCACAAGATGTTTGGGCAGGAGGGCTCAAACCCTGGGAGATCCTCCCCTAGGGAGGCCTCCAGGGTTGACTCCAGCCCACAGGGAGCATATTTCTCTTTCCCACCCATAGCATCACCTTCTCCAGGAGTGAGACCCTCTGCCCAAGTTGGCCCAGTGAGTTGTGGGGATTCCAACACATTCCGCCCCGGCAGGAGGCCAGCTGCCCTTTTACACATTCTCCACAGCTGGCAACGCTGTGGAGCAGCCCCTGGGAAGTAGGAAACAAAGGCCCTGGGGTCTTGGGGCCCCAGGGAGGCTGAGAGGTGGGGTATGCCTTAGACCCTTGGGCTGCCAGCAGGGCCCTGATACACTCTCTTGGGTCACCTAGGGCTCAGGGACATTTATCAGCCCTGCACAGTCTGCCAGACAGGAAATGTCCTCTGCTTCCTCTGCCTCCACCCCCAGACTGATCCCCAGGCCCAGCCAGGCTTGTGGAGGTGGGGAAGGACAGGGACCATCCCCCAGGAATGGCCCTACTCTCCAAACCCCTACCCCCGTCCCAGCCCATTGACTTTTTCTTGCTAACTGCCCCTGGGTTGAGGGGGGAAGGGTGAGACCCCAACAAAGGGAAGCAACTCAGCAAGCTCTCCCTCCCCCACCAGCAGGGCTGCTTTGGGGAATTCAGGAGGAGTGCCCTCAAACCCAACCACTCCTATGCCCCTCCCCACACGCTTCACCCTCTCTGGGCCCCTCCTGTGACAGGACACCAGAGTGCCAGCTCTCATAGGCCAGATTCCTTGCCAAAAGTCCTTTAGTGTCTACCCCCAATCACATTTTCAGTCCCCTGGTCCCCCAAGGCCAGTCTCCCCACCCCCCACTGTCAGGCGCCCTGTGAGTCAGCTCCCGGTGAGCAGGGCACCAACTTCCTCCCTCCCAGGCCTCCCTGGGGACACTTGAGGCAGAGGCAGCCTCTCCCTGGCCAGCCAGGGTGGGGGCCCACATCCGGGCTGGCCCCCAGAGGCTCCAGGCCTGGCTCACAGGGAAGCCTGCAGCCCAGCCCCCTGGCCGACCCCTGACAGGGTGGCGTGGGAGGAAAAATAAAATCTTCCAGCCATTTGCTCAGCTGCCGAGTTTCTGGCCTGGGCAGGCTGGGGGACACCAGGGGACGCAGGGGGACCACCTGCTCTCCTGGGGAACTGTCCCTTGCCCCTGCTGGGAGGAAGGACATTGGACTGAGCAGCCAGTGGTGACCAAGGGGACCCTGGAGCCCTGACCAAGGAAAGCTGGTCACCTAGCCTTGGGGCTTAAGCAAGAGTATCCAGCTGTGGCCTTTGGACCTGCCTAGTTCCCAAGGGACCTCCAGCCCCCAGAAGCTGGGGAGCTGAAGCGCAGGGCTCCTGGGTCCAATTAGGCCTGACTCAGCTGGTGACCCCAGCTGAGTCACTTCCCCTGGGCAGCCTGCCCGCCTCAGTTTCCTCAAGGAGGAGGGGTAGCTGGGAATGAGCAACTTCCATGACACCTTTGGACTCTGTGAGGCCAGCTTCTCCTGCCTGCCAGATGGAAGCAGCTTCCTGCCCCACCCAACCCCAAATGCTGAACAGCCAGGGCCCCCAGGGACCCTTCTCCCAGGAAACCTAGCAATTAAGTGCCAGCCCCTCTTGGGCATAAACAGCAGTCACTCACACTTCTTGAACACTGATTCTCTGCCAGGCGCTGTGCCTGCCTCTTCTCAAACCAACCTGATCATGTAGTTATTTGTATTCCCAGTCGTAGATGAGACCTGTCACTGGAAGGGGGAAGGGGAGGGGCTGTTAAGGGACAAGCCCAAGGTCACAGAGCCATAGAAATTATACCCAACACTGTGTGCCAGGCTCATATACTTAGAATACGAACTCACAGACAGGCTCATATATCCGGGAGAGCTAGGATTCTTGTCCCCTATGGGCTGGTGAGACCCAGAGAAATCAGGTAACTTGCCCAGGGCCTCACAGCTACAAGGTGACAGAGCCCATGTTTGGCTTCAAAGTCCAGGCTGCTACTTAGGAGAACTGGGAACTTAACAGGAAATGCCTTCATTTAAATAACAATAATAACAACAACAATAATAATATCTATTATTTTTGAGTGCCAGACCCAGCCCTAAGTGCTTTATGCCCCCTATCTCTGGCAGTGGTAGGTCCCTCCTAGTGCCTCCAGCTCCTGCCCCTCCAGCCCAAAGAGGGTCCATCCAGGAGGGGGAAGGTGTTCCCACAGAGCAGGGCCCAGGCATCCAAGGGGCCCCACAGGCTGAAAGGCTGCAGGGCTACCTGCCCAGCACCTGCTGGGCCCAGGCTCCCACCAATATCTGGAATGGCTCTCCAGAGCTTGACTTGGGTTACAAGTTCTCCCTATCAGAGAAGGCTCAGGCCCAGTGTACAGAAGAGTGGGGATGGGGAGGACCTGGGAGGAAAACAAACCAAGCTGACATCCCCAACAAACAGTGTAATAATCTCATCATTATTACTCTTCCTCCTGATCACGCAGTTGTAAACAGTTGGTGAATTCACTCATGCATGGTTCCAAGGATCCTAAGAACTAGATATACTCCCACTTGACAGATGAGAAAACTAAGCCTGGCGTGGTTAAGCAAAGTCTCATAGCCAGGACCCACCAGCTGCTCAACTTGTCTGGGTCTTCAGAATTCTTCTCGCCAAGACTCAGAGAGGCCTGAAGCCTCAACACCATCCATGCAGGAGGCGTCCATTCACCCTGCCACACCTGATAGTATGATAAAAATAACCATCTGCACCTGTAATTGAACCTCTGCCCGGCAGCAGGTACTTCTCATATACTGGCTCATTAACCTTCTACCACTAACCTGTTATTACCTGATTTAACAGTGGGAAACTGAGGCTCGCCCATGTCATTTTGCCCCTACCCTCAGGTGGGAAGAGGCAGGGAAAGAATTGAATCTAAGCCTCCAGGGCCCCTGAAGGTCCTCAGACCCCAGCAGTTATGGCTTCAGTCCAGTCCCTTCTCTGCCTCAGCCTCTAGCCCACAGGGACTCCCAACAAGTTCTAGGAATGTTCACCCTTTGGCTCAGAAGGGTTTTCCCTCCCTGCAGGGGGCTGTGGGAAAAGGCTCAGGAAAAGTGTATGAAAAGCCTTTCCAGCCTCCCCTGCAGGCCCTGGCCTCTCATTCGCTGACCCAGGCTGCCCAGGCGGCCTCTGCCTGCCCCCTCCCATTGGGGCTGGGTCTCCAGGCCCTGAGCTGTTTCCGCTCTGCAGCCGGGTCAGCGATGGGAAATCCAGACACGACTCGAGCTCAAAGCCCTGGAGACCCATGCGCCCACCGCCCTGGCCCTGGCAGGGCCCCCACGGCTAGACTGCAAATGGACATGCAGAATGGGCTGCTGGCCCCGGCTGAGCCTGGCAGCTGGCGGTGTGGGGATGCTCACCTCCCAGACAAGGGGGCTGCGGGTTGGATCTCAGCCCCTCCTGCCCCCAAAGCTGGACCTTGGCCCCGCAGACACTGCATTGCCAGGCCCTCTGCTCTGAAGCCCCTGCCCACACCCCAATTTCACTTCCTCCCACTAGGTCCGGCCTAGCCATGCCCCTCCCTGGAGGCCCCCAGCTGCAGGCAGTGACCTCCTCACCTACATCATCGTGGCCCCGGGAATGGAGAAGAGAAACAAGGGAATGAGGAAACTAAAGAAAAAAAGCAGCAGCGGGACAGGCACATGCAGTTCCTCAAATGCAGTGCCCATCATTCCAAAAGCCCCAGGGGCCAAAGGGAGGAGGGGATTTCTTTGCCAGGCCCTCAAGCCTCTGAAATACCCTCCCAGCCGCGCTGGCCTGTCTCAGTGGAAGGCACCGCACCCCCCCCCTTTTTTTGGTGGGAAAATTCCGCGGTGCCCCAGGACCTGGTTGTGAGGGTCCATGTCTTACAGACCTGGGCTCTAGGACCCCCAACCCTTGTGAACCTCCAAATTCAGTGGCATGGGGGCGGGGGGGTCTGACACCGCTTCCCCCCCAAAATGAAGGGAATGAGGAGAGGGGCTTCCAAAATCCGGATGCTACGCTGGTAGCCACATGGCCCGGCCCCGGGGAGAGGGGAGTGAGCGCAGCTGGAGGGCTGTTCCATGCTCACAGCCTCAGTTGGACTACTTTCACTTTCAATGCGCCCAGCGAGCAAGCGGGGTCCCCCGGCCCTTCCTCCCAGCCTCAAGGGGAGAGGGGTCTGCTGCCCTCGACCGGCTGGGCTCCCTTAAGAGGCGGGCGGGCGGCGCTGGCCATACCCTCGCCCCGCGCCTCCCTCACCGCCCGGGCTGCCCCCAGCACAGCACGTGTGTGGGTGGGGGTGTCGCTGGGAGGGTGTCGCGGGCGCCGAAGCAGAGTCACCCCGGGAACGCCCCCATTCGAGCTGGCTGCAGGACAGCATTTTAGGCTGCTGTAGGAGTGCGCAGACACTGGGCAGCCCGGACACGGGCCTCCTCTTCCCCCATTAAAGCCCTCCCACCCGCGGAGGACGCGCGCCCGGGAACGCGGGCTCACCTGAGAGAGAGGGGGTCCGGGCCCGGCCGGCCCATGGCGTCGCTTGCCCCTGGCCCCCCGAAATCCCGAGGGGGCGGGCGGGCCCCCGCCCCGGGCACGTTCGCTCCGCGCGCCGGCTCCTGGCTCTAGGCTCTCTCCAGCGGGGCTCAGGCAGGAAACCCGGGCTCGGAAGATGGCCAGCGTCTCATCATTTCCGCCGCCAGAGCTTGACAGCTGCGGGGGGATGCGCCCCCGGGCTGCCGCCGGGGAAACTTCGCTGCTGCTGCTGTCGTCGCCACCGCGGGCCGCGACAGTCCGGGCGGGCGGCCGGGCGGAGGCGGTGGCCCGAGCCCATGCCGCCCCGCGCGGTTATGTAAAGAGGAACCGGCTGTGCTCGCCGAGCGCGGCGGGGGAGGGCGGCCACGCAGGGGCGGGGCCGGGGCGGGGCCACACGAACTCCGCCCCGGGGCGACCGCGAGCCGGACTCGGACGGAGGGGGCGCGAGCCCGACCTGGCCCCGCCCGTCAGCCCACCGTCCCCCAGGCTGACCAAGTTTTAGGGTCCCAAAAGCGGGCCCGACACCAGGCGGGACCTCGGGAGGCCGCGCCCACATCTCGCCCGCCCGACTTCGCCTCGCGCAGCCGACGGAAGAGGACGAAGGGCCCGAGGGGCGGGACAGCCTTGGCCCCACCCACATCGCTACCGCGGACCACTGAGCGCCTCAGCCTGCGGGGGCGGGGCCAGGCGGAGGAAAGGCGGTGTGTGGTGGGCGGGGCACGGTGGGCGGGGCGGGGCGGGGCGGGGCGGGCCCGGACTCTCGGCCTGGCCTAGAGGGGGCGCGCCCCTGCCGACTCCCCCCTGCAGGGCCTTATCTGCGCCCGCCCGGCGGGTCGGCGCGATAGAGACCGTAGCTTTCGTCACCACCCGAGGAAGGATCCCAACCCCTCCCGGCTTCGACTGTCCGCGACTATGCTGAGCTGACCTGCCACGACTCCTGGACCCCCATTCGGATCCCGTCCCCACCCTCAGCTCGGCTCCTGCCTCAGCCCCGTGCGGGTACAGACCGGCTTCTATCTGAGCAGCCGTCACCCAACTCCAGGACGCTCTCCTGGACCACTGGCTCCCATGCCCCTGGGCCTCCCTCTCTGCCCTCCCCCGGACTACTTTCACTTTATGGACAGGCCTTATGTGGGATGAGATGGAGAGTGGGGTCCCCTGGTCCGACGTGAAGCATAGGCTCCGCCAGCCCTTCCCCCTACACATGGGAAGGGGAGGAGAGAGGAATACCTACTTCCCTCCCTCCCACGCAGGAAACCAGCCGCTCACGCCGCTGGACCCCTTCCCAGACTTCGTGCGCCTCTGTTCCACCGCCTCCCCTTCTTACTAGCCTTGGTCAAATGACTAGACTTCTCCAAACCTCAATTTCCTCACCTGTGAAATGGAAACAACACGAGTAACCACTCCACCGGGTTCCAGCGAGGATGAAATGAGTTAATGCATTAAAGCAGTTAGCGTGGGCCTTTGCCCGAAGGAAAACAGGGCTAACTCGAGTCTTTCTGAAACTACCAAGCCTACTCCTCCCCTTGAACTATAGGAAGGGGTTCCCCAGAAGGTGGGGATTTCCAGGCTCCGCCCTGATGGGACATTGGAGCCCCATAACCTTGAAGGCACTGGCCACAAACATGTGTTTTCCACAAATATGTATTAAATGCCTACTATGTGTCAGGCACTGTTCTAGGTACTGGGGACATAGGATTAAACAAGACAAATACCCCTGCCCTCATGGAGCTGACATTCTGGTGTGTGTGTGGGAGCATAAATTAATAAATGGGCTACTGTATTATGAAGATGTCGAGTTACAGGACGGCGAGTGGGAAGAGGTTGCCTTAGACTTTCTGGTCTAAGAGGCTCAGAGGGGACCTCCTTGAGACCTAACATTGGGGCTGAGACCTCACCTCGACCCCATCCCACTGCAACAAGGATCCAAGCATGATAAGGTTTGAGGGAAGGGCATTCCAGACCAAAGGAACAGCAAGGGTAAAGGTCCTGAGGTGGGAATAAGCCTGTTGTGTTGGAGGAGAGTCAAGAAGGCAGTGGTGATGGGAAGAGATGGAAAAATGGAAAGGTGGCTCCACCATATAGAGACTGGAATGTCCTACTGGGAAGTTTGGGGATTCTCTTGAGGACAATAGGGAGCCAGGGAGTGTTTTGGATTTAACTTTGGATTTGAACTTCAAAGTCTGTAGTTGGCAACCCATTAGGAGGTGCCCCAGTGATGTTCATACACCATCTGAGGATGTGGAATGGGGAGCTATTCAGGGAAGCCTTAACTATTCACCTTAATTATTATCTCCTTATTACGCTAGGGGATTCCGAGGCTCAGAGAGGGCAGTTGCGTGTCTGCAGTTCAGCAGCTGCCAGGCAAGCCCACAGAGCAGCCAGGTACACAGCAGTTGTCAAATGGTTGCTGAAATCTGCCAGCCACAAGCACTTTCCCTCTCACTGCCCAGACAGCAGTTCTGCTGACTTAAACGGAGACTTGTGGTTCTTCCCCTTTTTAATCACTGTGCACGCCTTCTTTGGGGCCAGATTTCTCTGAGGCCCAAAGTGGTTTGCCTTCTTGATGAAGTTCTCACCAGCGTCCCCGCCAGAGTCCAGTGTCTTGTTTTAATGCTCTCTGCAATAGAGACGCCTCCCTTTTTGGTTTTGTTTTTCCTTAGAAAAACAAAGGGTTACAAGGAATACCCCTTCCATCTTCTTGCCTTACCTCGAATTTGAGGGCATTGTGGATCAGAGCAGCGATTTCATCTTCTCCGTGGATTGTGGCTCCTTCCACTCTTCAGGCAGCTGGGCCCCCAAAAGAGAAAGAGATCTGTTTGAATTCCTTGGAAACAAGCAAGGTGGTCTGAAGGAAGCAGGTCCCACTACCCTTCCTTCCAATGGGTGAAAGCATCTGCTACCTGCCAAGGCCCATGGGCTAAAGACTCTCCGGATTAATAACAATAACAAAATAATAGTCAATGGCAATATTAACAAATACTAATACCATTAGTGGTAATATTAACAATTAATATTAACAATAACAGTGCTCGCTTCAGCAGCACATATACTAAAATTGGAACCATACAGAGAAGATTAGCATGGCCCCTGCGCAAGGATGACACACAAATTCGTGAAGCGTTCCATATTTTTGATGGAACTGAAGAGCATTTTGCTTAGTGAAATAAGCCAGTCAGTGAAGGACAAATATCATATGATCTCACCCATTACGGGACAATAATGAGCAAAACTAACAACAAGCAAAACAGAACCAAGTATATGAATACAAGGAATAGGCCTTCAGTAGTCAGGGGGAAAGGGGTTGAGGGGAAGGGGGAGGCAGAGGCAAGAAAGGAGAACAGCTTAGACAAGAACCTAGTATAAAGGAACCATGGACATGGACAACAGGTGGGACTGACTTGGGGGGGAATGAGTGGGTGGGGAGGGGGACAGAGGGGAGCAAAAAGGAGATGGATATAATACAACAACAATAAAACTTTAAAAAAAGAAAAAAAATATTAACAATAACAAAGTGGAAGTTAAGCAGTACTGGATTAATAATACATGGGTTGATAATAAATATAATAATGCAACAGTTAACAAGTCTAATTAACAATAATAGGATTTCAGGATTAATAGCAAATATAAAATAATAATAGTAGTAATAATAAATAGGATAATAACAATTAACAGGTCTAGGACTTTTTTCCAACAATTTTTTTTTTAATATTTTATTTCATTATTTTTCAGAAAGAGGGGAAGGGAGAGAGGCAGAGAGGGAGAGACATCAATGTATGGTTGCTTTTCACCTGCCTCCAGCCACAGACCTGACTGGAGACCTGGTTTGCAACCTTGTTACGTGCCCTGGCTGGGGAATCGAACCTGTGACCTTCCGGTTCGCAGGCCGGCACCTAATCCACTGAGCCACCAGCCAGGGCCTTTTCCAACAATTTTTAAAAAATATTTTTATTCGTTATTTTTAGAAAGAAGAGCAGGGAGAGAAGAAGAAAGGGAGAGAAATATCACTGTATGATTGCCTTTCACCTGCCTCCAGCTACGGACCTGGCTGGAGATCTGGTTTGCAAACTGGTTATGTTGCCCTGGCTGGGAATTGAACCAGCGACCTTTGGGTTCACAGGCCGGAGCCTATTCACTGAGCCACCAGCCAGGGCCAGGTCTAGGATTAACAGTAATAATAAGAGCTAATGGTTACAGGATATGTAATAATATAACAATAGGTTAGTAATAAGACATAATATAGTAATATAGTAAAGACATAATAATAGACATAGTATAATAATAATATAATCATACTTAATTCTAGGGCTAACATACAGCACTTAATAGTTACAGGATTAATAATAAATATAAGGATAACAATTAGCCAGGACAGGATTAACAGTAACAGATACAACACTGTCATTATAATAGTTACAACTATTATATGATTAATAGTTTTTGAGGCTTGCTTGAGGCCAGACATTCCTCTACACTAGCGCTGGCAAATGGAACTTTCTCTGATGATGGAAATGTTTTATCTGGGCTGTTTAGTATGGTCATTAGCCACACGAGGCTACTGAGCACTGGAAAAGTGTTGGGTGTCACTGAGGAATTGATTTTGTAACGTTATTTAATGCTAATGAATTGAAATGTAAATAGCCACAAGTGGCTAGTGGCTACTGTACTGGACAGCACAGCTCTGGACATTTTAGCTGTTAAGTCATTTAATTCTCGTGGCAGCCCTGGGGTGGGTACTATTATTGTTACTAATGTCCCCATTTTATGATAAGTAAACCAAGGCACTCAAAAGTTAAGTCAAGCCCTGGCTGGTGGCATAGCAGATAAAGTGCAGGCCTGTGAACCCAAAGGTCACTGGTTCAATTCCCAGCCAGGGCACATAACCAGGCTGCAAGCCAGGACTCCAGCCAGGTCCCTAGCTGGAGGCAGGTGAAAGGCAACCATACATTGATGTTTCTTCCCTCTCTGTCTCTCTCCCTTCCCCTCTCTCTAAATAAATAAACAAATAAAATCTTTTTGAAAATAATAATAATTTTAAAAAAGTTAAGTCATTAGCTCTGAGCTGAATCTCATGGCACTTCAAGGACAGGCTGCCACTGTCTGAGGAGGCCCCTAATTAAGAAGGAAGACTTGCCCTGACTGGTATGGCTCAGTCTTCATCCTGCAGGCGGAAAGGTCACTGGCTACATTCCTGGTCAGGGCACATGCCTGGGCTATGGGCCAGGTCCCAGGTTGGGGGCATGTGATAGGCAACCAGCAATGTTTCTCTCACACATGGATGTTTCTCTCCCTCCCTTCCCCTCTCTCTAAAAATGAGTAAATACAAATCTTTTTTTTTTAGATTTTTTATTTATTATTTTTCAGAGAGAAGGGGAGAGAGGCAGAGACGGAGAGAAGCGTCACCTGCCTCCAGCTATGGATTGGGCTGGAGACCTGGCTTGCAACCTGGTTATGTTGCCCTGGCTGGGAATTGAACCAGCAACCTTTGGGTTCGCAGGCTGGCACCATATCCACTGTGCCACCAGCCAGGACCCTTAAAACCTTTTAAAATTAAAAAAACAAAAACAAACAAAAAAAAAACACAGGCTCTGGGATCATGCAAACAGGTTTAGGATTCTGTGTTTGGTATCCTCCTAGCTGTGTGGTCACTGAGACTCTCTGGGCCTCAGTTTCCTCGTTTTCAAAATTAAAAAATGGGGACAATGAGAAGGCTGACTTCACTGGGTTGCAGGGGAGAATTTGATGAGAAAACTTACGTTAAGGGCTTGGGAGTTTGGGTGGGAATGTCTATCCTATTGCCTGCCCCACCATTGTATTGGGAAGCACAGAACATGTTTAATTTCACGAAAGAGGAATTTGCCTCAGAGTGAATGGCTGAACTTTTAGTCTCATAACTGATTTAGATGAAGCTGGACTTTGAGGTCACTAAGTTAGGGAGCAATTTATTATTTTGCACATAATTAATAAAGAGTTCAAGATGGCTCTGCAGTGCCCAACCAACCTTTTCCCTACCCATCAAGGGTCCAACTGAGGCTGGAAATTCAGGAAAGGGCATCAGAAAAGAATCCCATAACTGGGTCCCCCTCCTTCCACCTGGGCAGTCAATCAGAGCTCTCCTGCCTGGATTCCTGGGCTGGGGGTGTGGGGTGGGGTGGGGTGGGGTCTCACCTGCAGAGCATAGGTGCTTGATACCATCTATGACCCCTTCATTCCTTCTGCTAGCTTTTCTTGTCTTTCTTACTTTTCTTTCTTTTTTTAATTTGAGAGAGCGAGAGCGAGAGAGAGAGAGAGAAACGTTGATTTGTTGTTCTACTTATTTATGCACTCATTGGTTGCTTCTAGTACGTGCCCTGACCAGGGATCAAACCTACACAGTTGTCATATCAGGATGATGCTCCAACCAACTGAGCTACCAGGCCAAGGATGGTTCCCTTTTCTTTTCTCCCAGTACCTTTGAGACTCAAATTGCCCCCATCCTTGCTTAAGAAAAGGATGGACAGTTTTTATGATCTGGACTCCATTTCCAGAAGTGGGCACCAAGCCAAGACCATCACAGGCAACGTTATACCCTCCACCCCCTCCCCCACGGAGTGTATGCATGTTTCCATTTTTCAGATGAGGAATCTGAAACACAGGGCAGTGATGCGTCCAAAGTCACGACTGATTAAGTGACTGAAGCTGCTGGTCTCGGCCCAAGGCCTGTCTGATTGCAGAATCTACCTACTATGATGGTGGTGACTACAGAATTCGTAACTATAGAGCATTATGTGCCAGGCACTATTTGGAGGGCTTTACCACGGATTAATGATTTAGTCTTCCCAACAACTGTATGAAGGAGAGAATGATAAGTCCCGTCATTTGACAGAGGAGGAAACTGAGGCACAGAGAGGCGAAGTGACCTGCCCAAGTTACAAGGCTGGAAGGCGGCCCCGCAGAGATTGACCCCCGGGCTCCAGAATCATGCCCTTGGCGGGGCGCCGCGCAGCCCACACCCACCCCACAGGCCTCGAGCCCGCGGGGGAGCTGCGAGCGCCCCCTCTTCCACTGGGGGAGTCTGGTTTCTGCTGGGAAGTGACTCAGTGGCTTGAGGCCCGGCAGATAATTATTCACTTCCAATCCCGGTAATTAAAGGACCTAATGGCTCCGCAGAGGACCGATAACCCAGTTACTCCAGCGGTCTCCGTCCCTACCCGGGTGCAGCGTGGGGCGCACGGGCTGGCGGCAGCCTCCTCGCGCGGGGCTCTGGCGCCCCCTGGTGGCGGTGGACTGGGAGCGGCAGCCAGGGCGGCCTTTGCTTACAGCCTCGCTGCGGTCCTGCCTAAACCCCTCGCTCCTGCTTCCCCCTCAAGCTCCCCGAAAGTCTCCCAGGCTCCAGGCCGGATGCCCCCAATCCACGAATAGCTACCAAGGCCAAAAACACAGATTTGGGGCGTAGTTTACCTGCCTTCTCTCTTTAGTCCAGGCTGTGTCACCAGGAGCAAGTGACGCGAGCGCCCTGAGTCTCAGCTTCCTTATCTGTAAAAATGGGGTTCGAGGATGAACTGACTTCATAGGATTGTAGCGAAAACTAAGTGCTCAATAAATGTCTTTATTATTGTTATTATTATTATTAGTTTCCAAGGCACAGGTCTCTCTCCAGCTCTAGATCATTCATGATTCCCGTTACCTTATGAATAAAATTCAAACACCCCAGCCTGACATTCCACGCCCTCCCCACAGTCTCAACCACGAAGACCTCATTTCATGACAGTATCCACCAAGCACCCTGCACTCAGGCCCCACCAGATTTCTTTTTGTTCCCGCTTCCCGTTTCCAGACCTTTGTTTATACTAGCCTCACTCTCCCTTTCTTCTGTTTACCCTTTGCCTACCCTTTGTCTCCTGGGGATGTTGCCTCCTTTGTACCAAGTCTCTAAGGGGAACCGGCTTGTGCCACACGGTGCAACTGCTCATTGATTTGTCTGTTATACCCCTGAAAAACTTGTTAGTTTTTCATTATTATTTTTAATTTAAATTTATAAACTTCCCCCAGGAGCCCTATATTTTGATCTTCTTATTCTCCAAGTGCCACATTTTCCCAAATACTTCGTTGTCTTTCTTTCTTTCTTTCACTATTTATTTTCAGAGAGAGGGGGCAGGAGGGAGAAAGAGCGGAAGAGGAACATGGATGTGCGAGAGATACATGGATCGGTTGCCACTCGCATGTCCCCATCCGGGGCCCTGGCCCACAATCCAGGCATGTGCCCTGACTGGAAACCAAACGGGTGAACTTCCAGTTCACAGGCTGTCACTCAGTCCACTGATCCACACCAGCCAGGGCCGACTAGGTTGTCTTTAAATTTTTCCACAACTCAAAGATGTTTGAACTTCCAACCAAAACTTGTAAGCAGGATAAGGTAAGAACACCTAACAGTTACTGAGCACTTACTATGTGCCAGTGCTGTTCTGGGGGCTTCGCATGATTACCTGGAGGGGCGGCAAGGCGTGGACTCACACGCCAGACTGCCTGGATACGACCCCCTTGCTTGCTGTGTGGGTTCAGGCAAGTCACCTCATCTTGGTTTCTTGACCTGTAAAACGGAGGTGGTAACATTGGTCCTACTTCTCGGTGTCGTCATGAGTAGCAAAACACGCAGTAAGTATCACCTGTTATTCTGGAAATCCTTCACAACGCCTTATGAGATGGGGACTGTCATTTCTTCAGGTTTACTGATGAGGAAACCAAGGCACGAAGAGGTGAAACGCTTTGCGGGAGGCCATGCTGCTCAAAAATGACAGAGTGGGGATTGGAACCCAAGTAGGCACATTAAATCCATTAATTTCCAGCTCCAAGCAAGGTTACACATTGCTTTATGAGTTGGGACTTGACAGGCAAGTGAAAGACCTCCTCCTGGCCTCCTCCAATCCTGGGTGTGGTTCAGGGGTCAAGATCACCAGCCTTACCTCCTTTCAGGCCCCTGACCTGATGTAGCCAGAAGAAAAACATATCCATATATATATATATATATATATATATATATACACATATACATATATATATACTATATTATATATATATATAATATAGTATATATATAGTAAATATATAAGTACCTGGAAGTGGAGGCAGCTAGGTGATTTGGTAGCCAATGGACTAGGGCTGTAGCCTGAGCTCTGCCCCTTTCTGTGTGACCATGGGCCTATTACTGACCCTCTCTGAGTCTTGGTTTGAGGATCAATAAAAGGGCCTATGTGAAAGCAACTTGGCCATGGGCTAATATGTAATACATCTGGGTTATTATTAAGGAGCAGCAGGTGAAAATCAGAGGGAGTTTAAATTGCTCCTTGGGAGAAAGTATGTAGGAATTTGGGGGTCTGCAGAAGAAAATAGAAGACAGGGCTTGGGGAGCGGGTAAGAGGCCCCATAAATGGTGCAGGGGGTGAGGAGAGGCATCGGCCGTGCCACCTTCTAAGGCATGGCTCACCATTCCGCCATTTGATGCTATGGCAGGAACTGCTGAGACCCTCCTGGTCTCCACACCTTCAGCAGAATGTGCTCACCCACAGGACCTGGGCCTCAGGTTGGTGTGTACAGGGCCCTGTTTTCCCCGCCATGTACACCATAGAAGGAGGGCCCCTGAAGTCAGGGGACTCTGGTCCTTCCTATACTTCACCTCCTCCTAGCCTGTGGCCTGGGTTGGGTTCTCGTGGTGGAGGACAATTTCAGTTCCTTCTTGGGGCTGGCTGGTCTCAGCCACTTCTGGGGTGGAACAGCGCTCCCTCAGACCCCAGCTTGGAGCACTGCCTTCCCCTGCTGGTGGCTGAACCAAGTCGGGGGTCATTGGAAAGTGGAAACAGAGGCCTGGGTGCAAGATGGCAGGGCCTGTGGGCACCTTCCTGGGAGGAACTGGCTCAGGCCCTGAGTTGTGCAGGTTCCAGCCACCCAGTACTTACTATCAGACAGGCGCTGTGACAGGCATTGGAGATGCCACAGTGAGCAAAGCAGATGAAACTCTGCCTTCCCAGACCTACCTTCTAACTGGGGTCGGGCAGTGGGGTGGGGTCCCAGATCAGGTACAGTCTTCAAACCCACTTACGCTGCCTGCTACTGGTTGCCTGTCTTGGTTTTTCTCCTACTTCATTGTCTGCACCTTCACATCTCCTTCATGGGGTCCCCCTCCTCCCCCAGCTTTCGGAGAAAAACCCACAGCACCCCTGCTCCCATCTCTCTTCTTTTTGCCATCTCTGCACCAGCCACACTGGCTTCCTTGACATGCTTCTTGCCTCTGAGACTACAGTTGCTGGTCCCTGTGCCTGGACTGCTTTTCCCTCTGGATATTTGTCTGGCTTTTGCCCTTATTCCCTCAGGTCTTTACTCAAAAGCTATCTTCGCTGTGACACTCCTAGTGGGCTCTGTTGTCCTCATTCACAATGCACACACACCCTGTGTCCCTGCTTTATCTTCCTCCGACACCTAACATCACCTAATGTACTGCATGAATGTTGCTTCATTATTTTTCCCTGTGGTGAAGGAGGGCAGAGACACTTGTCTGTCATTAAAAGTAAGCAATTTGGCCCTGGCTGGTGGCACAGTGGATAAGGCCCCGGCCTGCGAACCCAAACATTGCTGGTTCAATTCCCAGCCAGGGCACATAACCAGGTTGCAAGCCAGGTCTCCAGCCAGGTCCGTGGCTGGAGGCAGGTAAAAGGCAACCACACATTGAAGTCTACCTCCCTCTCTGCCTCTCTCTCCCTTCCCCCTCCCTAAAAAGATAATAAATAAATAAATTAAAAAGTAAACAATTTATTGAGGTAAAATTCACATGGCATAAAATTGACCATTTTGAAGTGAATTCACAATGTTACGCAATCTCCACCTCTGTCTAGTTCCAAAACATTTTCATGATCCAAAAGTAAACCCCCCAACCTAGTAAGCACTCACTTCCCATCCCCACCTAGTGCCTGGCAGCCACCAGTCTGCTGCCTTTCTCTAAGGATTTACCTGTTCTGGACATTTCATAGAAATGGAATCATAGACTATGTGGCCTTCGTGTCTGGCTTGCTTCAGTCAGCATGTTTTTGAGATGCAGGTGTCAGTGCTTCTTTCCTTTTTATGACTAATATTCCATGGCATTAGTACCATGTTCGATTGATTCATTCATCCGTGGACGGAGATCGGGGTTGTTTCCACCTTTTGGCCATCATAAATAGTGCTGCTGTAATATGCGTGGATTGGTCTGTCTTTTTCATTTGTATCCTGGCCCTGGCCAGGTAGCTCTGTTGATTAGAGCATCATCAGCCCAATGTGCCAAGGTCTCGAGCAAGAGAGTGCCAAAACTTGATTTAAGTTTTACGGGGATCCCTCCATGGAGAATGGATTCTGGGGTTCCAGGGTCGGAGTGGCAGGAGGGGGACCTGGGAGAAGGTTGCCGCAACCCAGCTGGTGAGATATGACTAGTGGCCTGGGGTGGGGAAGTGGCAGCGGAAATGGAGAAGTGATAAACTCAAGACATGATTTTGAGGTAAATCATCAGGACTTGGTAATGGTAACCATGACCCAGTTCTAGTTCTCAAATTCCCTTTTCCGGTCCCTATGAATCACTGTCTCTTTTCTATAGTTCCAGCCACAAAGATGCCCAGCCATTCATAGTAGCTGAAAGGTGAAACCAACCTAGTGCTCATAGATGGATGAAAAGATAGACAAAATATGGTCCATCTATTCAAGGGAATATTACTCAGCATATAGGAAAGGGGTCTGACACATGCCATGTAACATGGGTGAACCTTGGAAACATGATTCTGAGTGAGAGAAGCCAGACACAAGAGGATACATAGCGTGTGAGTTCATCTGCATGAAATGTCCAGAATAGGTAAACGCATGCAGATAGAAACTAGTGAGTACTCTTGGAGGTGGGGTTTTACTCTAGAGTGATGGGCATGTGCTGGAACTAGATATAGGTGGTAGTTTCACTACATTGTGAATGTACTACATGCCACTGAATTGTTTGCTTCTATTTTTTTGAACTCTCTTTATTCTTTTTTTTTTTTTTAAGAGTTTGTTTATTATTATTTTTAGAGAGAGGGGTAAGAAGAGAGGCAGAGAGGGAAAGAAACTTCAATATATGGTTACCTTTCACCTGCCTCCAGCTACAGACCTGGCTGGAGAACTGGCTTGCAACCTGGTTATGTGCCCTGGCTGGGAATAGAACCAGCCACCTTTGGGTTCGCAGGCTGGCGCCTTATCCACTGTGCCACCAGCCAGGGCTTCTTGTTATATTAAAAAAAGAAAGAAAGAAAGAAAGAAAGAAAGAAAGAAAGAAAGAAAGAAAGAAAGAAAGAAAGAAAGAAAGAAAGAAAGAAAGAAAGAAAGAAAGGCAAAAGATTTTATTTACTCTTAGAGGGGAAGGGAGGGAGAAAGAGAGGGAGAGAAACATCAATGTGTTGTTACTTCTCACAAGCCCTAAATACGGGACCTGACGGGCAACCCAGGCATTTGCTCTGACTGGGACTTAAACCAGTGACCCTTTCTTTGCAGGCCAGCACTCAGTCCACTGAGTCACACCAGCCAGAGCTGTTTCTCTCCAGCTCTTTCAAGCAAAATCTTTCCCATGATCTGCTAGGCCCTAAGCAACCTGGCTTTGCCAACACTCTGCCCTCATTTCCTGCTATTCTCGCACTTGCTCACTGGGCTCCAGCCCAGCCCCACTGGCCTCATCTTCATTCAAACACTCCCGGGATAGTCCCATCTCGGGACCTCTGCACTTGCTGTTCCCTTTGCCTGGGACACCCTTCCCCTAGATACCTCCATGGCTCCCTCTTTCCATTCCTTCAGGAGGTGCTTGCTCCTCAGAGAAGCCTTTGCTGACTAGCCACCTTGTCTAAAACTGCGTTCACAGTCCTTCTACCTCAGGGCATGGCTAATAGTCCTCCTAGCAGGAATCACTTATAGAATTAATCTCATTTGTCGGGCTTTTGATTGATTCAGCAACAGTGACTGGCACACCGGAGGCATTCAGCGAGAGGCTGCAGAATGAACAGATTGGTTCTGATTGGTCCTTTATCCTCTGCCCTTGTTGCCTGCCCTCAGACCAAGACGGGGTGGGGGTGGGGGTGGGGGGGTGATTGAGCCCGGGAGGCGGGGATGGGGGGTGGGGAGCGGCAAGAGCAGGAAGTAAACCCAGGTTGGGGAGGTTAGTTCAGAACAAAAAGGGCAGGCATTACTATTTGCTGAGGTCACCTGCTGTGTGGCATGGCCTTTATATACTTTGACTGTCTTTGTGTTACAGATAAGGAAACTAAAGCCTAGCGAGGTGAGCCATTTCTCTAAGGCCCCCAGAACTTTCCCTCTTCCCCTGGGGCAAGCGCTACGGTTACAGTCCTCTCCTGGCTTTGTCAGAATGCCTGAAGTGTCCAGTGTTCAGTTTTTTTTTCTTTTTCCAATAGGTCCCAAATTTTCAGCATATAGTCATTTTTCAATTTAGTTGGGCGTTAAATGTCTTAAATGTGGCAACCCTGGCTGGGGAGGGGTTTAGGACCGGCCCCGCCAGGACCCCGCTGCTTTTTCCGTGCGAGTCCTGTCCCTGTCCTTACCCACGGAAACCGGCTGACTTGCGGGGACTCAGCCCTCTTTCCTGAGACCCGCCACTCAAGTTGAGACCCGGCCATGGGTCCCTTTAAGAGTGGTTGGGGCTAAGCCCAGATGGGCGTGGAGAACGGGGTAGGAGGGGGGCGTGCCAGGCCGGGGCGGGCCAATCAGGCAGGACCAGCCCGGGGCTAAAGGGGCTCCCCCGGTCCCCGGGGGTCCGCTGCCCCGCCTCCCCCCAGCTGAGCCTGCTCTCCCACGGCTGCGCCGGCCTGGCCGCCCAGCAGACAAAGCGCCGCTGCGGTCGCCGCCACCGGGAGAGCGGGACCGGGCCATGGCCGGGCTGCCTTCCCAGCCGGTGCCTTCGGTCCCGCCGCCGCCCTAGGCCGCTCTGCGAGGTAAGGCCCCGCCCGGCGGGGGACCTGCGAGGGGGCGCGACCCGACTACCGTGGGCCTCGGGGTCCCGCTGGCTGGAGGGAGAGACCTCTGCCTGTTTGAGACTCCGCGGCAGCAGTGGTTTCCCCATTAAGGACCCCAGCGGTCGGGACAGAGTTGGCCGCCTCCCCCCGCCCAGCCCCGTAAGGGGCTCTGCTGCTGGGAGAGCTCTGGGGACAACCTGCCACTGGACACCCGCATTTTGTTGTTGCCCACCCCGTCTGGGGCTCTGGCTGCCTCCCAGGAGACTTAAGAGTGCCCCACGCGACACACAAAGGGACAGAGGGCGGCTAGGAGACCCAGCCTCTACTCGGGCGCGCGCGGGGCTGCCTCCAGCCGGCGGTGGGTGCCCCGGCGACCCTGGACCACGCTGCGGGCTGCCCGCACGTGTTTTTATGCCTGTGCCTGTCACATCCTCTCCCCGGTGTCCACTGATTGGGGACACTTGTGGCAGCTGGATTCAACCCCAGGACTTGGGGTGTGGTTTCTGTCCTGGAATTGAGTGCCAAAATGCCATGCCTCAGTTTCTCCAGCGCCCAGGATTCTGGGCCAGATGTGTCCCTGGAGACCTGGTGCTAATTATTTGCTTTTTTAGAGAGCTCTCCTGAGTGCTATTTGCTAAGCGCTTTTGCAAAATGGCACTTTAGGATTAATTTATTCAGCCCTTCCCAGCGGGGTGGATGGTGACCTCATTTTAAAGGTGTTGTGAAAAGCCCCACTCACAGAAGTATTTTCGGTATCTTTCCCATAGTGGGCCAGAGGGCTTTCCTCACTTTAGTTCACTGAATGCTCAGCACAGCCCACTTGACAGATGAGGAAACTGAGGCTTGGAAGAGCAAAGGGACCTTCTCAAAACTCTCCAGCCTGGCCTGGCGCGGCCCGGTGGGAACATGGAGCCTACAGCTTTGTGCCCCGCCTTGGGTCATGAGTCAGTGACAGTGCTTATGGTGGACTCTGAACTTGGCAGAAACAACTGTGGGAGACAAGCCAGGGACCAGGCCCTCCCAGAGGCTGGAGCCTATGCCCCTCCTGCTTCCATCCTGCCCACCTCGTTCTTGCTGGGGCTAGAAAAAGCAGGGGCCTCCGACAGAGCCCCTTCATGTGCCACCTGTGACCTAGGACCCAGCTGGCCCCCCTGTGGGCAGTGCGGGAAGGAGGGCTGCTGAGTGTGGGGGAAATGGCCCTTTCTTTGGCCTTAATGGGGTGGGGGGACCTCAGGATTAGCCCTTTGGGCCAGTTGTCTAGCACATGCGATTCTGGGCACAGCACTGTACCGTTGCGCAAGCTACCTAACCTCTCTGCATCTCAGCTTCCACATCTATCAATGGGGGTGGATGGGGAACAGACACCTTGAGCTGTTGTGAGGTCTAAGGTGACTGTTTGAGTCAGTCTGTAGGTACCTGAGCACCAGCTACATGCCAGGCACCGGAATGGAATTCAGACAGAAAACCTTTGCCCTCCCAGAACAGGCAAAAAAGACCCAGGTAATTTCAGGTCAGGGTGCGACAGAGTGACTGGGGAAGTCTGAGGGTGCCTTCCTGAGAGGAACAGTCGGGCAAAGGCCCTGGGGTGGGGACGTGCCTGCTGCGTTTGAACAGCGAGAGTGCAGGCTGGTCCATGCTGAGTGCGCCAAGGGGCCCGGAGGGAGAAGGGAACTTGGAGACCATGGGGGGTGGCGGCTGAATGTTATAACAAGAGAAGGGAGTCACTGGAGTGGTGGGGGACTGTGGCTGGATTTAGTTTTAACAGAGTCTTTCTGTGGGGAATGGATTTCAGTGGGGCCAGGGGAGGGGCCTCGGAAGGAGTTTGGCTCTTCCCCTGAAGAACAGAGAGAAGGAGGGGGCAAGGATGGAGGCAGAGACACCAATAAGGGGGCAGCTGGAATGTCCAGGCAGGCAAGTGATCTTGGGGGCCTAGAACCGGAAGGTGGCAGTGGGACTGTGGGTAGAGATTAGGCCACTGACATTGAAGAGGTTGGAGGAAGATCAATTGGACTTGATCAGTGATCAGAGTGGAGGTGAGTGGAGAAGCCAAAGGTCATGTGTCCAGACCAAGTGCTGAGGGGAGCATAGGGGGAGGCCGGGAAGAATGTCAACAGCTGCTGAGCAGGTACTGAGTGTCCAGCACACTGATTAGGGCCTTCTGTATAATTCAGTGTCATCATAACACTGACCTAGGTGCTTTTATGATCCCATTTTACAGATGTGGAAATAGAGGCCCAAAGGGGCTCACAGTTTGCCTGAGGTCACACAGCCTGGACACTACAGAGCTGACATTTGAACTGAGAGAAGAGCAAGCCAAGAGCAGACTGGGCTGAGGGCAGGGAGGCGAGCGGTGGCCTGAGAGGTAAGGGAAATAAGACAAGTAGCATGGGGGGTTCCTGTGAGAAGGGGGGCTGTGGGGGAAATGCATGAATCTCATTTTACAGAGAAAGAAACTGAGGCTCAGAGAAGGGTAGCTTATCTGAAGTCACACAGTTCAGGAAGGTGGAATAGGGATTAAACACCCTGAACCTTCAGGGTCTCTGGTCTTAGCCTGCTGCTTGGTCAGGACAGGCTAACCTCAGCTATGAAATCACAGCTTGTGATGCCTCTTCCAGGAAGCCATCCTTGACTGACTAGGCAGGTGAAATGTGGTGAATTCGGTTGGGAGCAATCCACCCTGGGTCAGGTTGAGCTGCTGTGAGGAGAGCTACCACCCATATACCTCATTCTTTCAGGCCCCGAGTAAGGTGCCACCCAGGCTGGGGAATAAATATTAATTGAGCACCTGCTATACTCCAGGGATTTCACATACTTTGCCTCTTGAAAAACGTACCTACTGTCCTACATAGAGGGAGGCTGTGAAACAGGAGCATGAGGTAGGTCCTCACAGTGACCATGGAAAACCCCGAGGGAAGGTGCAGTTGCGTTAGAGACCCACATGTCACTTCCCAAGAAGTCCTGCGTGGCCTGTGTTGCCCCATCATGGGCTCCTTGGTGAAGGTGGATAAAAGCACTGAGCCAAGGGCATGTTAGAGTCTCCTGCCCATCTCCTCCCTGTGATTGTGGGCGGAGCTCGGGGCCCCTTTTCTGGGTTACTTCACCACAGTCTAGTCTGTCTGTCTGCACATCCACCTTGCCTCATCCTCATGCGGCTCCAGCCCCTGGGCTGGTCATCCTGCCCTGGAGCAGCTTCCCGCTTCAGGCCTTTGCAGGTGCTGTTCCCTCTGCCTGGCATGTCCCAGGGCTCCCCTGCTCACCTCCTTCAGATCTGCTCAAATGTTACCTTCTCAATACAGCCTTTCCTGACCCCCCTCACCCTGTTAAAATCAAACTCTCCTGACCCCCTTCTCCGTATTAGGTTTGCTGAAGACCAGACCGTTGGGCAGACGCGTTTTATCTGTTTAATTGTCTGCCCTCCTCACTGGCTGCTACTGTGTCAGCACCATGACAGCAGCTGCCCTCTCTGCCTTGTTTCCTGCTAGTGTCTGGTGTCTAGAACAGTGCCTGGCACACAGTGAGTGCTTAATAAATGCTTGATGAATGCAGTCCCTGTAACCTTTGACATAGGCTCTGTTCCTATTGTCATTTCACAGACAGGCACTTTGAAGCCGAGTTAGAAAACCAGAGCTGGGACCTGAGAGGGGCCACAGAAGTCAGCCTGCCCGGGCCCAGGGATGACGGGAACAGCAGGACCCAGAACGAGGCCTGAGTTTGAATTTCAGCTCCACCCAACTTGCTCTGTGGCCTTGGGCACGTGACTAACCTCTGCTTTGTTTCCTCTTCTGTCCGGTGAGGGTCAGGCTTTCTCCCTGCCAACTGAGGTTTGCTGCAAGATGAGTTAAGATATATGAAAAGCTTGGCATGCAGGAATCCCTGGCATTATTTCTGGGGAGAAGGAGTCTGGCTCTAGGGCGGGGGTTTGAGTCAGACCCTGCACGAGTCCTGGCTGCACTCGTGAAGAGCTGTGCGAGCCTGGGCAGGTGGCTTCCACTCTTTGAGCCTCAGTTTCCTTATTTGTGAAAGAGGGGTGTTGAGTGCTGTGGTACCTGAGGGTGGCTGGGAAGTCAGGGTGAGGCTGGGTGACCTCACCCTAGCGAGACAGTGGCCACTAGTGACAGCTGGCCTGGGGTGGGTCAGGTCCTGAGCTCCCTGCAGACCCATCCTCGCCACCATGAAGCTGAATGAGCGCAGCCTGGCCTTCTATGCCACCTGCGACGCCCCGGTGGACAACGCGGGCTTCCTGTACAAGAAGGGCGGCCGGCACGCGGCCTACCACCGGCGCTGGTTTGTGCTGCGCGGGAACATGCTCTTCTACTTCGAGGACCCAGGCAGCCGCGAGCCCGTGGGTGTCATCATCCTGGAGGGCTGCACGGTGGAGCTGGTGGAGGCCGCCGAGGAGTTCGCCTTCGCCGTGCGCTTCGCAGAGGCCCGGGCCCGCACCTACGTCCTGGCTGCCGAGAGCCAGGACGCCATGGAGGGCTGGGTGAAGGCGCTGTCTCGGGCCAGCTTCGACTACCTGCGGCTGGTGGTGCGCGAGCTGGAGCAGCAGCTGGCCGCCGTGCGGGCAGGGGACTGCCCGCCCCTGCCACGCCGGCCGCGCGCCCTCCTGCCCAAGGAGAACGGCTGTGCTGTCTGGAGCACCGAGCCGCCTGCTGCCTCCATAGGCACTGCCCCCCGGGCCCGGCCCGGCCCGGAGCCCCCACCACTGCCACCCCGCTGGCGGGCCTCAGCGCCCAACGGGCCTCTCCACTTGGCCTCCTTCGCTCAGCTGCACGAATGGTATGGGCAGGAGGTCAGGGCCCTGCGGAGCCAGTGGCTCAGGAACCGGGCTCGGCCCTGAAGGGATGGGTTGGGGGCCTGTGTGGAGGGCAAGGGGTCCCAGCCAGGCCTGAGGTCACCAGCTGTCCTCTTCTGGAGGGACCCTAGTCCTAGGCCCTGCTCTGGCAGGCCCAGCCCTGAGCCCCGAGGGAAACTGTGGTCAGGCCTGAGGAAAACCGAGGCCCCTGTGTGGCCTGCTTTCAGGGGACTTAAACTCTGAGAGGGTGCTGGACTCGGACGGATGCTTTAGGACTCCGAGGAGGCCATTGTGCCTCCTTCGGAGGAGAATCCGGGGCCAAGCTGAGCCTCAAGAAGCCTGGGGGCTGGAACTGTACCCCAGGCCCCCTGGATCACTGAGCAAAGGCCTACTGCTGGCATCAGGTCGTGGCTGCAGTGTGGGGACCTGACAAGTCAGCTGGGGTCCCTGGCGGGGCGTCGATACAGAGGGAAGGCTCGGGTGCGCTGCACGCCTGGGTTGGGCCTCCTTTTGCGCCACAGGCCACCTGCCCGACTCCAGAAGCAGCAGGTGGGAAGATGGCAGCAGGTTTTAATGAATAACCAGTAGTGACATTGGTCCCAGGGCTTCTGACCCAGGGTGTGGCCTAGGCAGGATCATGCCCCAGGATGCGCCCAGGCCAAGTGGCACATCTGGTGCGATGGCGACCCTCCAGCCCTGAGCCTGTCTGTTCCCATGGTGGCTCTTGCATACTCCTGACAGTCCTCGACCCGCACCCTCGGGCTCCCTCTCCCAGGGCCAGCTCTTCCGCCCCCTTCCTGGGATGAGGCTCCGTGGAAGCTCATCTGACCTGGTCCAGCCGGACTGGGCAGCCATGGCCTACGCTGACTTTCCGACAAGCTTCCCTAGGGAGGGGTGGCCACAAGGTGACTCAGCGCCCAGAAAGAGCCCCATGCTGATCCTGTAGGGGCTGAGAGGTGGTTGTGAAGCCGTGTTTGGCTTCTGGAACCCCTCCCACCATCACAGCCCAGCTTGCCCCCATATTCTAATGGGTGCTGACTGAGGCCCCTGTTCCCATCTCCACAGTGGCCGTGCTTCAGGGAGGCTCTGGGGGCTGGGTCACGTTGACAGTCCTCAGTGCCCCTCACTGGGGACCCCCAAGGATACCTCCCTACAACCTTTATTCTCTAGAAGACCCTCTTGGTGACAAGCTTGCCCCAAGACCCCTTCCTGCTGTCTTTGGGACCCTGGGGCTCAGAAAGGAATGGGGGTGCTGTCTGCTTGCAGTCATCAGCTCACTGCTGGCTCAGCTGGCTGGAGCTCCCATTTTAACCTCATTTTTGATACTTTGGGTTTATTTTTTGTGTTTGTTTGTTTGTTTTTTGGCAACAAAGCTTGGCATTTTCACTACTTCTGTTCCTTGTTGGCTGCTGGCCAGGGACAGGGTACCTATCTCCCAGCTTGGCTGGGTGGGAGGGAGGGAGGACAGTTGTCACGCCCAGGAATCCTGGCAGGAGAAAAAGGCATCTTGAGAATCTCACCCGGTTCGTTGCCTTCTCCAGGTAAGCTAGTCTCTGGCAGGTGCCTCTGGGGCTTCGGCACGCTTCCTGACCTGCTCCCCAAGTCCTGAGTGGTACAGGCAGGGATGTTGGCTCTTGCCCACTGGCTTGGGGTCTCCAGGGGTGCCAGGAGCTGCCCAGACCTAGCTGGTGGGTGAGGCGTTGGCCTCAGCCCGGTGCCGGTTTACAAGCTCTAAAGGTACACGGGAGGGCCGGGGGAATCACCCACAATTCCTGCCCCCCATCCCCAAAAGCACAAGATGAGGTCTGGCTGCCCTTCAGAGTTGGGTCAGGGGGAGACATATCAGGTGGCCTGGGAGGAGGTATGTAAAGGCTAAAATCAAATAAACAAGTTTGTCGAGTAATGGCTGGTTGTGTCATTTCTCCCATTGAAGCCCTGGACTGGTGTGCCTGGCCAAGCCAGGCAGAGGCCCTGCAGGACAAGTGGCCAGCATGGGTGAGTGCCCCGAGGCCTAAGCTCTGCCAGGCACATCCTCACTGCCTCTGAGGGCAGATACCCGCCCCATTTTACAGATGAGGAAACTGAGGCTCACTGAAGTTAAGAAACCTGCCAACAGCTGGGAAATGGCAGAGCAGGGACGGAGTCTCTGGAACCCTGTGCAGGACGGGCAGGGCCTTCCAGAGCAAGATGGGGAAATGGAGTCGCATAGTCCCTTCCCAGAAGGGAGAGGAGGCAGAAGGAAAGGTGGGGATCAGCATCAACTACGGATGCAAGGCCTGACTGTTACGGAGGGATGTCAAGTGGAAGAGTCAAAACCTGGCTTTTACTGGTCAGTTCATGGGGCCACCTGGGGGCCTGTGGTCAGGATTTGGGGCACCACTGTTAGCTGAGGGGAAGGTCCGGCAAGTGTAGTGGTGCCTGCTGGGCTAATGGGGAATCACAGATGGGATGGGGCTAGCCCAAGGTCATCCAGCATGACGGACTAGCAGAGCCTGGGTCATATGTCTTGTCACCCTGGGAAAATCATGCACATTGAGGAAAATGTGGCGTAGGATGAGCAACCTACAGTCCTTGGTCTGCAAAACAAGTTCAAGAGCAAGAAAGGGAAGCTACCAAGGTCCGGGAATCATGCCACCCTTGAGCCCAGTGGCATGCTGAGTGATTCCTTCCACCTCTCCCGGGACTGCAGCTGACAGGGGTGGGGTGACAGGGAGCTGGAGAAGTGGCTCCCGCGAGGGCTGACTCAGAGCACAGCCTGTGGCACTTGTGACCACAGCCACCACAGAGCACAGAATGGGGGAAGTGGCAGGAAAGACAGCTAGTTCCAAGAGCAAGAGGACTTCCTGCTGGGCTTCGCAGGACTGGAATGTTGCCATGAATTCAACTGAAATGGGGAGGGGAAGGCAAGCCGGTCAGTACCTAAGCACTGAGCATCCACCTGCTAATACGTCAGTGTCTCCTCTTGACCCAGGGGACGTGTTCAGGGCACATGTCTAAGGACTGAAATATCCCTGGAGCATGACAAAGTAGAGAAAATTGTCTTCACCTAAACAGTCTTTAGGTTCAGAAGGAACGTTCTGAGAAGCCACTTTGGGCAGGAGATGAGAACCTGACGAGGGGCCACCAGGCCAGAGGCTATGTGCTGGCTGCCCAGCATCCATCCACCCTAAAGGATTAGTCAAATTCAGCCCTGGCCCAGTGGCTCAGTTGGTTGGAGCATCATTCCATACACCAAAAGGTTGCAAGTTCAATTCCCAGTCGGGGCACGTACCTAGGTTTCAGGTTTAATCCCTGGTCAGGGGATGTACAGGAGGCAACCGACTGATGTTTCTCTCTTTCTCTCTCCCCCTTCCTCTCCCTCTGAAATCAATAAAAAACATATCCTCGGATGAGGACTAAAAATATAAGAACCACCAAAAAAAAAAAAAAAAAAAAAAAAAAAAAATTCACTCAATCCGTTGTACTGTTTCCGTTTGACTTGTAGGAATTAGCTCAAATTTCGTTGCTAAGGAATGGCTCTGTGACCCAATTTTGGCCCATGTGACATCAGGCATGATGAGGAGCCCTTCATTGTTTTCTGAAGGAGCAATGTCCGATGCCTGGAGCTATGGCAGCTATCTTGTGATCGTGAGATCAGACGCCCTTAGGAAAGTATCCCCTGCTGAGTCTAGCACACGCTTGAAAGTATCCTTGAACTTCTGAGTCAACCCCACCTCTGGATGACTTATTTCCAGTAATAAATGACCTTCTTTAAAGCTTTAACAGAGACTTTTTTGTTATTTGCAGCCACAGGCTTCCTGATGGATAAGCCTGAGAGCTAGTTACTCCCTCTGAGGAGCCTGGCTTTGGATGACTGACTTCAGGGCTGTCGTTGGCCCGGTGTGGTGAAGGTTAGGGCGACAGTGGGGTCCCCTGGAACAGTCAAGGGGCCGCTGCTGGTCGTCTTGTCCCTGGAACCTTTCCATCTCTCCTGTTTTGAAAGAGTGAACAAACACGGAAAGAGCAGCACTCCCCGTACTTCCTTCTGGCCTACACCTTGTGTGTTCCTAAATGGGGCTGTTTTGTCCCTACTCTGGGCCAGAGGTGGGGCCAGCTGTCCACTCTCCCCTATCCCTCCCCAGATCACCGTACTTCCGGCATAGCAAACTTTCTTATACAAAAGGCCCTGCCATTTGCCACCATTTCTAAAACTGCCGTATCCAAATGAAACTTCTAAGGCGGTAAAACATTAAACTGCTTAAGCCCAGCTGCAGCTTTTGTACTTTCTGAGGAAGACTTTTTGAAACGTGGCCCATGAACTGGTTTTGTCTCCAGGTTTCCGACCAGTTGTCCCTTCCTGAGGGACGATCAGGGCTGTCTTGGCTCTCCGTCTGCCTGTCCTTGGGGCAGTGGCTGTGGCTGTTCTTGTCAGGGTAGCTCTGAAAGCCCTTGAGCATTGGGGCCACTGCCCCCTCTTCATTGTCCAGGGACCCTACTGTCATTGCCCCTCTAGCCGTGGGCCCAAGAGATCCCAGGGCAGTGCACACAGACCTCTAGACTATGCTTCCAGGGGACTGGGAGCCAGTCACGTCCCGTGAAGCCACTCCGAAATTCCTGACCCTGGGAGACTGTGAGAGACTTTTATTGTTTTAAGCCATTACGTTTTAGCATTATTTGTGATGTAGCCATGGATATCAAATATAGGTAGCTGCTATTAGGAGCGTATCCACTTTACAGATATGGGAACTGAGGCTCACCGAAGGGCCCAAGATTCCCTGATTAGTGGAATCCAACCCAGGCCAGGCTGAATTCAAAGCCAGTGCTTCTGGAGGTGGTCACAGACCATTCAAGAGATCAACAGTTTTCTCCCATTCGGATGGGAAACCCACTAGAGTGAGGAGTCTCCTTGGCTGAGGCCCTTGGGGTACTGCTCCCTGCCCAGCACCCACTACTCGTGGGTTTAGGGGGTGGCTTTAGCCTCCTGGGTGCCTCCCAGTTTCTAGAGCCACACGTACCCTGCTCCTTGCCTACGGAGAGCTGGCCTTAAGACTGATCCCAGCCCTGGCTGGTAGCACAGTGGATAAGGCGCCGGCCTGCAAACCCAAAGGTCGCTGGTTCGATTCCCCAGCCAGGGCACGTAACCAGGTTGCAAGTCAGGTCTCCAACCAGGTCCATGACTGGAGGCAGGTGAAAGCAACCATACATTGATGTTTCTCCCCCTCTCTGCCCCTCTCCCTCTCTCTCTGGAAATAATAAATAAAATCTTAAAAAAATAAAAAATAAAAAAATAAAAAGACTGATCCCGAGAGAGTTGTGCCAGCAGTCACAAGCCATCGAAGTCTGTTTGAGCCGGCCGGGCTGCGGACGCAGCTCACGTTGCTTCATCAGTAGGGAAGGAGGTAGGAGGTTCACAGAGGGTTCGACGGAAAGGAGCCTCACAGGGCGATCTGATCATAAATTCCTGCCCGGGAAGGTCATGGTGGGTAGTCCTGTCCCAGGCCTATAACGTCTTTGGTAAAGACTTATCTTTGGTTCAGACAAGCCCTGTCGGTGCATCTATGTTAATGCATCTTCGAAACACCAGACGTTAACCTTCAGGAGAGCACGTCATCTTAACTACCCTGTGATCTAATCCCTGCCTTGCTTTCTCCCACCCCCATGGAATCTTCCTCACATTCCCTCCTTAATGTCGAATGCATGAAAGAAGCTGCAAAACTGTTCTCGGGAGCATTTGACATCTCATGCTCTAGCCTGTGTCAGCAGGACACAAAGAGACTCATAAAAGTTCTCTGTCTGGCCATTTCTTATGTAGACAAACGGGAAGCAAATGAGGGTCCCAGGGCCTAAGGTGGGAGTGGGCCAACTACCTCCCCAGGCAGATGGAACCTGCTCAACCTCCTAAAAGCACAAGTCTGCCCACAGTAACTTCCTGCCTCACACCTTGGTGCTCTCAGCAAGAGGTGTATTTCCCACCACACCCGGAGGGGCTTCAGGATCTTGCCCTGTCCCTGTCCTAACCTCTACCCCCACTCCAAATTCCACCCTCCTCTGGACTTGCTCACTCATGTTCTTGTCTATGCCCCACATGTCAACTGTTCTTCCTCTGCCCTCTTTACCGTCTCCTCTAACTCCTATTGCCTTTTAGCTGAGATGTCCCCTCCTCCAGGCAGCCTTCCTGGACCCCATTACTCATGTCCTCATGGCTCAGTTTTTCCACCATGGAAGCACTGAGCACACAGTAGGTATTCCTGATATACAAATCACCTGATGGATAGTTTGCCAAGTTGCCCTCAATTTGGCTCTCTGCTCTCCCCTGTCCTGATGTAAACCTGCCTCTTCCTGCAATGCCTTCCCCAGTCTCTCCACTCCCTGCTCTTCCACACAGTCCCCAGTTCAGAACTCCATGCTTCTGTGTTTTTGTTACATTTTCTGCTTTAGATGGGCAGCAGCTGCAGACACAATGCCAATCACAAAGCTGGTGGCCCAGAATGGAGCCTCAGTTCTCAGCCCAGGGGCACCTGCTTCCGCAGGTTCCAAGGGGGCTGTGTATCTCACAGGCACCTCCAACTTCCACTCCAGTCCCCACCTACACTGTGGGGCCATATCCTGGGGAGTTCTAATTTCTGACCTCCTCCAGAACTGTGAACAGAGGGTCCAAAGGGTCAATCCCAGACTTTACTTCATTTGAATTGTTCCAACCACCTTATAAGGAAGATGCCATTACTGTCATTCCCCCACTTTACAGCTTGGAAAACGGAGGCACAGAGCAGTTTAGGCATTTGCCCAAGATCACATGGCTTCCCAACAGGTGGAGCTGGGGCTGAAACCATGTGGTCTGGTCTTGTATCCTGAAAAAGGCTAGCTTGGGACTGCGAGGGGCCAGAGGAACTTGCCCCTACCTGCTGCTACCCTCTCTAGCTGGATGGGGTCCTCAGGCATCCCAGGGGCTGTCCTGCTGGATTTGGAGCAATTAGTTTTCCTAACCAAAGGGGAGATAATTAATCATTTAGCTTCCACTACAAGGATGTGTGGGAAAACAAGGGCAATCACAAGGTTTCCAGACAAAGAGGAAAGGTCTGTCTTGGGATACCATGTGGTCTTGCCTCACGGGTGACTAATGTTTAATGCCACTTCGGGGACTTTTGGGACTCTTTTGCCATTGTTGGTTAAGAAAAAAGCAAACCTCCTTCAGCTGATGCACAGAAAGACTCATCCTCATGGGTTGAAAGAGCCCAGTCCCCACTCACAAGAACAGTAATATCAAGTCCTTACGTGCCACTCGCATGAGCGATTATTCCTTATAATGACTTTCTGAGTTGGTTGCTGAGGGTGACCCCATTAACTGAGGTCCTAGTTAGGCGCTGAGAAAGAGGTGATGCTGTGCTGGTCTCAGGGGGCCAGGGCCCCTGCTACTTACACCAAGTGGGGCACAGCCTGTAAACTGGCTCATTCTGGGGCTACAGCCTGTGGCCACTGACCTGGGGGCAGGGCATGACCTTGACTCCCTGACTCCAGGCCCCGGAATCTACCCCATTTCCACCCTGCTCACTGGTGGGAAATGGATTCCAATTCTTCCGTCTTCCTTGGCTTGAGCCCACTGCACGATTATCCCACTGAGGTGTCCACCAGACTTGGGCAGGTGACACAGCGGAGCCCCAAGGCAAATCACAGGCATGTGTCCTGTCTAAAAGGGGCTGCCACTCCTCAGCTGGGTGTTGTCACACAGGGACATGAGACTGATGTGGCCATGGTCTTAATGGTTTTCCAGGGAAGCTGGTAATTGCAATTTTTTTATGACATTTCCCCATGTTTTAATGGTAGCAAATTCATTTTTAAAACCAGTTTTTAAAAATACCATTTTGTAAAACACCTCAGAGTGCCAGCTCTGACCCCCAACATGCAACCCCAGCTCTGGACCAAAGCAAGTAGACACCCAGACATTATTATACAATTCTGTATTGAGCGACGCATTTACAGAACGTGTTCCTTTTGTTTGTTTTCTTGTTTTTTTAATTTTAAAGTTCATCAATCTCTCATAGAAACAGTTTTGCGGGTTTGTGTTTTGTTTTTACCGTCATAGGACGTGACCCTGACAAACTTGTTCACGGGTCCACCAGCTTTAAGTACAACAGGATTTCTGTGTTCAAAAGACTATACATATACTAAGTGCTTAATCAAATCCCGTCACACAAAAGCCAGCTTTAGTTCTCGAAGGATCCAAGTCTGTGTGTAAGCCTGGATTTCAATGGGGTGTGGGTTTCTGTGGTAAAAAGTGGTGTGTTCCCCCATGGTTGTCTTAACTGCGACAGAGCGGTGGTGACTAAAAGGAGATGTTTTGTTTGTTCCAGATTTGATAACTCTGAAAATTGGTCACTGTTTCCTACTGCCAAAATATAAAAATACCTTCATCTGGATAAAAATGTATACAGTGGAAAACTCTTCAATGCATAGCCTGGGAGTACGGAAAAAACAGACTTTCCTACAGGGTTTGCGTTGCTCTTCATTGATGGGTGTGGAGGCTGCGGCCCGGGCTGGGTGCACGAGAGTTGAGCTTTCTGGAACAGCCCTCAGTTGTCCCCTTCTGGTCACTGTATGTCACTGGCCTGATTTCAAGATGCTTTCGGCATCCTTGAAGCCCCTGTCAGCCATCTTTCCATTGGCAATGGATGGGCACCGATTAGAACCACCTTTTCATTGTCATTCTGGGTTCAGCTGCGGAGCCGCCTGGTTCAGCTCTCTCACAGGGTTTGAAAAAGGATAAGAAAGAAAAGGAGACTCAACAACCAATATGGTGGCTGTTCCATCCAGAGTGGGGACTCTTCCTCTAGAAACCATGAAGATGCTGGGGGAAAGGCTTCTTTGAGTTGGGGGGTTGAGTATTCACTCCCCAAAGGGTCATGCATTGGGAGGCAGGCGGGTGGCCTTGGAGAACTGGGCTGTGGGTGCCACGCTGCAGTGAGCTTGAACTTCTTGCTTGTTCTGCACGGAGATGGAGTTGCAGACACCTTCCAGAAGCAGCACAGGGTCCACATGAGACAGGGGGAGAAGGGGAGCCGGGGTCTCCAGTGAGGAGTCTCCTTTCTGGCGCTGGGTGCTGAGCTGGGTGCTTATGAGATGACTAATGCTGTTGTTTTCTTAAAACACAAACATGGGATGACGGCAGCCACAGTCTTGCTCTGGAAAACCAGCGGTGAAGCTTCTGCACTGGGGCCATGACTCGGGTTGGGGAACGGGATCACTCTGGCTCAAGCGCCACTCTCCAATCACCTGCCCCCTACGCCCGGCTTTCCAAAGGATCTGGAAACACATCTTGTCTCTACGTGGGTGAGATGGATGTCCGACCTCTGTGGCCAGAGGTTTCTGACCAAAGGGCGTGTAGGCAGTTCCTTTTGCACCATGTCACATCTCAGGTGGGACAGCTGGCCACAGCCCACACCTCCACGTTGACAACAGCACAGGGCATTCTGTGTCATCAAGGTTGGAAAACAGACCACCGGAATGAAACACATCCTCAACGGCATCGAGGTCATCGTTTAGAGTCTTTTGGACTTTTCTCTTCTCCGCACGGTTTCCAGAAGGGCAGCAGCAATGTGCTGTGTCTCACAGATAGACATGGAAAAAAACCGTGGTTCAAAAGCGATGGAAAATTTGGTCAGTCTTATAGTGTCTTGTGATGGCTTTGAACAATTGTCTTCTTTTAATCTCATCTAGTGGCAAAAATGACACAACTTCAGTGTATACTTCGCAACAGTTGTGACAGCATCCTGATTTTATAACTCTCTGTAATATCAAAACAGCATCAGCTGGGAATAAATTCCAAAGGATCCTTTATTAAAATAGCTAAAAGAGGTCTATAAATATTAATTTTTCTAAAAGAGTTTGGAGTCTCCAGGTGAAAATGTGGTGCCTGTTTGCTTCTGCCTCCTGCAGAGAGGCCAGGGTGGAGGAGCGGGTGCCCCAGGGCAGCAGGGTGCCAAGGAGGAGGCAAGGGCCCCCACCTGCTCACTCATAACTTACACAACAAAAAATGTAAACGGCATAACATCTCTGTCCACGACTTTGTGGTTGAGTTCCTCCCTCCTGGACCTGCGCCATCTGGGAGACGGAGCGAGAGAGCGGGGGTGGCCCCCTGGGGTGCCCCTGGCCCCACCTTCAGAACTCCCACTCCAAAGCCTCCTCCCGATTGGCGGCCCTCTCTAACCGGTAGATGATGCTGTTCAGGTTGGCCATCTTCTCGTGCCGCCGTTGCAAGTTGGGGTTCACCTTGGCGCTGGGGTGCAAGGCCCCGGCCGTGTCAGTAGTGGGGCTGGCACTTGGCACTTTGGCAGGGGGGGCGCCAGGTGGGGACGGGGAGATGGGAGCTGAGGAGGAGGGAACAGGTGACACAGACATCATGAGGCCTGGGGAGGAGGCTGCCGAGGGTGAGTTCAGTGATGCCTCCAGGCTGCAGCGCGAGGACTCTGAGGCTGATTTAAAACTCAGGGGGTCTGGATATAGCCGCTCTCCGCCCCTGCTCTCCTGCGGGGACTGCAGTGAGGGGCAGTCTGGGGCAGTCCCACTTAGAAGAAGGGGCCCTGGGGCCACTGTTGGGAGTCCATCATTTCCTGGAGGGTCAGGATGCATCGCTTTGGGAGAACCGTGGCCTTTGTCCGGCTCCCCTGAGTCCTGGAGCTGGCTACCCGCCTCTCCCTCAGCAGTGTCCTCAGTCTGTTCCTGCTTAATCCTCACTTGGGCCTTGTCCTGGGTGGTCAGGGGAGTGACACTCTCCTCAGGACCCTCCTGAAGCTCCAGTTCCTTCACAGGGGGCTTCTGGTCCTCAACCTCAGAGTTAGGGCTCTGTGGGGTGGGGTCTGAGTGGGAGTGGCCTGGTGGTAGGATGCCAGGACCCCCACTGGGGTCAAGGTCTGGTTCATCTTGGGTCCCCTCCACCAACATCTCCCGGCGCATCCGGGACCTGGGGCAGAGACGGCGGTGAGCGAGGGACTGGAGGGGGAACCAGCTAACCCTGGACTCCACAAGATCACTTTGAACCCACTCACTTCCCTGGGAGCTCACTAGGCCCTGAGCTTCTTTACATGCAGTATCTTAGTGAATCTTCTCCACAATACTACAGGGTGGGTGCTATTATTATCCCCACTTCACAGGTGAGAAACCAAGGCTCAGAGATGTTGAGTGACTTGCTCTAGGTCACACAGCCAGTAAATGGCAGAGTGAATACTTGAAAGTCAGAACTGTTGGATTCCAAAGCTCATGATCCAAACCTGCACTATCCAGTACAGTAGCCTGGTCATATGTGGCTCTTGAGCATTTAAAATGTGGCTACTCCGAATTATGCTCTGATATAAGGGTAAGATTTTGAAAGCTTAATACAAAAAAAGTAAAAGATCTCAATAAAGTTTTAATACTGATTAAATGTTGAAATGATTATACTTGTTTATATTGAGCTAAATAAAATATACTACTACGATGAATTTTATCTGTTTATTTTTTTTAATGTGGCTACTGGAAATTTTCAATGGCATATGTAGCTTGCATCATATTTCTGTTGGACAATGTGTTTCTCAAAGTCAAGGTCAGATCTAGTTTATGGTAACAACTCCCTGCTTCTTTCCTGAAGGGACACTTAGACATCAGCCCAGAAGAGGAAACTGAGGCACAGGGCATTACTTATCCAGATCACCATGGCACATTAAGGGGGCAGAGCTGGGACCAGAGTCTGGGTACCCTGAATTCTAGGCCCATTTTCTCTTATTTCAACAGCCTGCCTGTTGCAGAAGATAAACTTAGTCTTATCCATCATGTTTTAGAGCAGCAAGGGCCAGGAATAGTTCTAAGCCCATTAATTACTTTCCTACTTAGCAAATGAGGTCCAGAGAGGTCAAATGACTCATCCAAGGTCATTAAGCAACAGGAAGGGCTTCCTCAGCTTCTTCAAGACTGTAGCCTTCTACTCTTTTATATGAATAATACAGCACATGTTATTGAAATATAATAGTAACTGTTCTAATTGTTATAAACATCATAGTAAAGGGTGCTTATATGTACCAGGCACTGGGCAAAGTACTTTTTGCAGATTATTGCATTTATTTTTCATAATAACCTTATGAGGGGACATTATCATTATCATTGGTTAAATGAGACAAGGCTCAGAGAAGCATGGGATCGCCCTGACCAAACAGCCAGGAAGCAGTTCAGTTGGGCTTTGAATTTAGATGTCTGGCTACTGGAAGTCTCCTGCCTCCCTGGCTCCCTGACCAGGGGGGCCATAGGGCCCCACCCCAGGGTCCTGGGCTCAGAGGGAGTGTGAGGGATCATCTGATCTGTTCACTTCCTTCTCTCAGTCCCCAGTCCCTTCACAAAGGTGACCTTGTCTACTTTACAAGGTCTCTGTCATCTCCCTCAGTCCCTGCTAAAATCTGCTGGGACCAGGAGCGGCCCCAGTGGTTCTGCTTGGCTCAATGCCTGAAGCTCCATCATAAGACTTTCTACACTGTGGATCAAATATAAATATGAAGCTAATAGTCATTCATATCATAGTATACATTAGTCTTTGTGTTTCCTGACCCCCATATCTATGGCAGGGCCACCCTGGTCTTTTTTTCTCAAAGAACCCTGTGGCTCGCCTTTCTTGGAGTTCACAAAGACACACGCACAGGAGTGGCTGTTTAAGGGGCCCTTCCTGACGGTGTGTGAGAGCTGCAAGGGTGAGAACCTTGCCTGGTTCTCTTCAGTGCCTGGGACAGAGCAGGAGCTCAATAAACCCCAAGTGAAATAATGTCCTCTTTTCTGACTAAATCTTTTTGAGAGTGGTTTCTTTTGGGAGTGCAATTCTCTGTGCTCTTTGGGGCAAAGTCCCATTTGTTCTTCCAGACCTAGCTGCAATTCGGCCTCTTCTGTGAACTCTTTCCTGGGAGGCAGAATTCCCTCTTCCCTCAGCCCCAGCTCCTTCATGGTTTACAGCATTTACTACATAGTAGTAACATCATCTGGTTTGTAATTTTAAGCTCCCTAAGTTTCTCCAGCAGCTGGCTGGACGACTATTTTGGATAATAATGGAGTGCTGGGGCGTATAGGGTATCTCTATACCCCCCAGGGAGGGAAGGAGAGAGGATTTGAGGCTTTAAGAACCTACTTCCTTTGATGTTTGGCTCTAAGCCAGATAGTAAGCAATATTTTAAATTGTGTTTATGCCTCAAGAGCTTCATTTGATCCTTGACTCAGCTTTGTCAGGTATTAGGCACCTTATCTATAAAATGGGGATGTGACTCAGAGAGGTACAGTGACTCACCCAAGAACACACAGCCAGGACAGGACTTGAACTCAGGTCTGTGTGGGGCCCATGTGTGGGGCTGTGGAGCAAGATTTCAAGTGTCCCACCCTGCTAGGCTCCTTCTTCCTTTTCTCCCCGGGGGATCAAGAGGACTCTCTCTGCCCCTGGACATGCAGATGGACTCTCTTCTCTGGCACCACATGGACATCAGGGATAGTTGCTGTTCGGGAAGCTTGGCCAGACCCTGTCCCCCAACCCCTGTGGGCTCCCCACAGTCATCCCACCTGTAGTTGTGGAACCAGTTGATGACAGTGTTGGTCTTGAGGTTGAGCTGGAAAGAAAGGAGCTCGATGGTCTGCTGGGAGGGGTAGGGCTCCAGCTGGTAGGCCTTCCGCAGGGCCTCCTTCTCCTCGGGTGCCAGCACCACGCGTGGCTTCTTGATTTGCAGGAGGCTCAGGTCCTGGGGCTGCAGGCAGGGGCTGGGGCACTCGGAGCGCGTGGCTGGGGACTCACTGTCTGAGCCAGTGCTGATGAGGCCGTACCTGCGCTTCAGGTAGGCTGCGGTGGGCACAGGAGGGAGGGGAGGACTGAGAGGGGCCGGCCAATACCCCCACCTCCACCCCCAGGAGCAGGGGCGCAGGCACTCTCCCAGGCTAAGCCTCGACTCCAGCCAACCCCACTCCTGGGGGCCATTCCTGGTCTCATCCTTTCCTCACTCTCCTTCCACACCCTCCTAGCACCTCAGCTGAGACTCCCCGTCACCTGCCCACACCTGCCTGAGAGCCCGCGTCTGCCTCCGAAGACTGGCATTAGCACCCAAAGTGCTAACACATGTACAGGGCTTGGCAGGACCCCTCACGTACAGGAAGCACTCAGAAAAGGGTGCTATGAGACATTCTCTTCGTTAAAGGAAGTGTCACTAAAATTTACTAAGGTCTTGTTGTGGGTAGGGGCAGGGAACCCAGCAACTGCATCTCAACCTCAAATCATCAAAATGTGATGGAGGGGAGACTTCAGGATGGAGGATGTAAGGTGTAAGGGTCTCACTTAATCCTCGAAGTAATGCTGTGAGGGAAATGCCACTAATGCTTGATTTCAGATGAAGTACAATGAGGCACAGAGAGGGAAAATAACTTGCTAAAAGGTCACACAGCCAGGAACTGGCAGGCCAGGTTCTTAACTGCCAAGTCATCTGTGCTCACAGCCCAGCCTTGGCCCTGGCCCATGTGTCCCTCGCAGCCTGGCTTGACCTTGGCCTCGCTCTCTCCTCATGCACTACCTGGGGTGCCAGGATGACAATTTTCAACTCCTTGTACCCCATGTCCCAGCTGGTCCCTGAGCTTTTAAAGGAAGGTCCAGGAATCTCTTAGGCACAGCATGAGACTGGATGGACAGGCAGCAGGTACTCGCCAGTTCACTTTTTCAGGGATAAAAGATAATACTGGACAATAGAAGAACCTGCAATCTCTTTGCCTCGCCCCGAACAAGGGGTCTTGTTTGCTGGACCAGGTCTTGCTTTGTTGTGCAGAATCTGGGTAACAGGCAATGGGGCTCTAGCCATATAACGCATCAAGGAGCTGATGCGGGGATGGAGCATCAGAGAGGGCACTTTTTGGGAATGGGCAGCGGGGCTGGCGGAAGACTTTCAAGCAGTTGTGGGTATGTGGCAGGATCCTGAGGGAGATGGGAGATTGGAATTTCCATGGGGGTAGGCAGTAAATATTTTAATTGCTTTCGATTATATTCTACAGGGTGACTATTCCTTGCCTCCCACACCAGGCTAAGACTGCCCCTGGGGCCCAGGGTTTATCTAGGCTGGAGCCAGGTATGTTCCCAGGGGAAAACCCAAGACCAGACACGGGAGGCCCAGCGCTCACCTTTCTTCTCCAGCTTCTTCATGTCCCGCAGCTTCTCCACGTTGTGGGGGTCACTGAGCCACAGCTGCATTCGCACAAAGGGCTCCCGGCCCTTCAGGCTGAGCTTGTGCCAGGGTTTGGGCCTTGACAGCAGGTCAGACACCGAGCCCTGTGTCAGGCCCAGGATGCTCTCCCCAAACAGTCGCTGCCCTGGGGATGGGAGGGGCCCTGTTACCCCAGGCCTGGCAGAGGTGCTCTCAGGAGCGACAAGAAACCGGAGGCGGAGAGGACAACCCAAGATGTCTCCACAAACTCAGATACAGGGGGAGCCCACACCCAGTGTGGGTCTAGAGGGGACCTTTCTGCAAAACAGAAGATGGGGGGTGCCAGGCAGCTACCCACAAAAATGCCTTCCCACTTTAGATGTTCTTCCCTCCTAGGGGATTCCTGAAACTGTCTTGCAAGCTTCATGTGGACAATGTACATGCCCTTGTTAGCATGTCACTGACGGATTCTACAAACACCTCAGTGTGCATACCCTCTGATTTACCCTCCAGATGTACCAGCCCAAGGGCACAGAGATGTAGTTTCAGAGGCACCAGGTAACTGGAAACAATCAACATGCCCATCAATTGCATAAGGAATGTAGGGCATCGGTGGCCTAAAACTTTACAACCATGAGAAAGAATGCAGGGACCTAATTATCCTGATGTGGAAGGGCGCCCATAGTGTGACTTTTTAAAAAACAAGCTGTAGGACAGTACGTGTATGTGTGTAATTTCATCTACATAGCAAAGAGGAAAGAAGAAACTACTGTCCATACATTCTTAAACGTGTTCAGAAAGTGTGTCAAAGATACATAAAAACTGGATTGTGATTGGGAAGCTGGGGGGGTGTGTGTATTTTATTAATTTATCTAGGGGCCCAGGTCAGAGTGCCATGGCTCCTCCCAGAGGGTCTCAGATATGCCAGGGCTGACCCACGCCTGTAGGTTGGACCCCGGTGCCCTGGAGTCTCTCCCTGTGGGCACTTTTCTCAAGAAGAGTGGGAGACAACCGGGATGGGAGGCAGTATCTCCCCGTCCCACCACCCTGTACCTAGGTTATTGTCGGTGAGAACCTCTTTGACTCTCTTGGTGATGGAGTATGTGTCCAGCTCGGGGGACATGGCCACAATCTCCTGGATGCCGCCCATGGCCTGGCTGCCAGAGTACATCTTCCCACTGAGCGAGGAGCTGCAGCGTCCCTCCGGCTGCTGGTTCTCCTTGCTGCTCTCCAAGGCCAGGCTCAAGGGCTCCTGGGAGCTCTTCTCAGGCTCCATAGGGCTAGGGGGTGGGGATGGTGAGGACCGTGGTTCAGTGGGACTGGCTGTGGGCCGCAGAGAGACAGAGAAGGTGGTTATAGTAACCTGGCCTGGACACAGACGGTTGGCAATCTTGTTTGCTCAAGCCAAGAGTTGGCAACAATCCATTTTGCAGCCACCACAGTAACCTCAGGCAGGGACCATCTAGAGGGAAACTAGTAGATGCGTTTATAGAACTGCAAAGTATCCCTGCCACAAAATAGTTATTAGTTACCAAGAGAAAAATAGCAACTAAAAGGTACCTGGCAGATCCCACCTCAACCAGGGGATCCAAGAGAACATCACCAATCAAGGGTCAAATCAACAACTGGTGCCTCCTGATACGACAGAGAGTGGAACCTCAGCTCTTGAACTTAATTCATTGCAGAAGGCTGTTTGAGAAGTGTTTGTTCAAAAACCAGATCCCTTTTGTCGCCTGAAAGACGTGTCTGATCACATAGGTATCAGCATGAAAGTGTTGTTGGGTCACCAACGGAACTTTTGTTTGATAACTGAGACATTTTTTTCCATGAACAACTTAGTTGAGAACCAAATTATTCGAGATGGGAGACCCTCGGGAACTGAGGTTTGACTGCTGAGAAGGATACAGCACTGAGCCCCGCACCTGCCCCTACCCCTTCTCTCCACCCTCAGGCTCTTTGACTTTGGGCAATTCTCTGGGCCCATTTCCTCACATAGGCAAAGTTCAAACTCCACTCTCCCTATGTATCATTTAGGGACGGCTAACATAGCTCAAGGCTCTATGCGGAGGATTCTGAGGCCGCATGCTGGACCTCTGGGAAAAAGGCATCCATCAGCTATGCTGACAGGGGGTCAGGGGGTGGCACTCCAAACGCAAACTATTTTCTCCATCCACTCTGGCACCATCCTGAGGTTTAAAACCAGCAACAGGTGCATTCCTGTGATTGAAGGAAGGATGCACGGGGAGCAGGGACACCCACTGGGAGCGCCCTGCAGCCTTCCAGGGGAACCATAATGGTGGCTGGGCGGTGGGGCCGGAGAGAGGCAGACGCGGGCAGTGAAGCAGGCGCCCATGCCACCTCACAGTGGATGAGTGAGGGCTCTCTGCAGTTCTGGGGGCTGGCAGCACCCCTCAAGAGGGCACTGCGGACACTCACCCTGGGAGGCACTGGGCTGCTGGCCGATGGCCTGGCCGAGCTGGTCCGAAAGCCACAGCTGCATGCGGATGAAGGGCTCCCGCCCCTTCTGTGTCAGCTTGCTCCATGGCTTCGGCCGGGACAGCATGTCGCTCACGCTGCCCTGGGACAGGCCCAGCACCTGGTGATGGGTGGGGCAGAAAGAGTGGGTCAGCAGGCTCCAGGGACACAGACCATTACCTCCCCTATCCCCACAAGGCACCACCCTTTATTCTGCTCCCTGCGAAGCCAGGGCTGCCTTCATTGGTCCTTAATTTTCCAGGTGCCTGCTGGGTGTCTGTGCTGTACCCCCACCTGCAGGACCTTTCCCGATTTCCCTATGTGTAAAAATCTGATCTAGCTATTAAGATCCCTCAAGTGCCCCTTCCTCCAGGACGCCTTCCAGCATCTCCCACACTTTCGTCACTTCTCCCTTCTCTGGGCTTGCCTGTTTGCCTGCTCTTCTGCTATGGGTAGAGGTGATATTGAAAACTACTAAACCACTGGTGCTGTAGGGGCACTAACCAATCAGTAAACCCCTGGCTGGCTGAACCTTAACCCCTTTAGTGGCTGGACCAATGGAGGGTGGGCGCATCCTGGAGGAAGGGGGCTCACTAAGTGGTTATTCCTGGTTATTCTTAGCCAGATAAAAATGATTTGGATCTAACAACCACAGAATTGAATGCGCCAGCCTTGCCCCTGGTCCCCGCTTGCCACAGGGCCTAGGGACAGCTGCATATAGAAAAATAGACTTTTGGGGTCACAAGGAGCTGGGTTCAAATCCTGTTTTGCTTATACGTGCTTCCTTCCAGAATATAAGCAGGGGGCTGGGTCCTCGGTGGTCCCCTCTCTCTGGGTCTCATGGCCCCGAGTTTCCTGCCACTCCCCCACCCGCTGTTGCACCACCTTCACCTTCTCCCCAAAGATCCTCTGGCAGATCCCGTTCTTGGCCAGCTTCTCTTTGACCTGGCGAGTCAGCTCCAGTGTGTCCACCTCACGATACATGTAGAGCTCGTACTGCTCTGGGGTCAGGGGCGGCACGGTGGGCTTCAGCGTGCGGGGCACGTATGTTGGGTAGTAGGCCAGCCTCCCACCGCTGCCAGACTCAGGGCCACCCCCCTCAGCCTTGAGCTCGCCCAACCTGGGGGGCTCGTCCTCACCCCCTGCCGCTTCATCCTCAGGGGCCGTGGGGGCCTCCTCCCCACGGGGCCAGGCCCGTCCGTTGGGCTGGCCAGAGTAGCTGGAGGAGGAGGAGGAGAGTGAGGGTGAGACCGAGGTGTAGGGGCGGCTGAGCAGGCCACGGTCTGAGGCCCAGTGCTGATCAAAGTAGCCGGCATCGCCAATCTCTGACTTGACCTTCCGGATGATGCTCTGCACAAAGGCAGCAGGGGACAGGACGGTAAGGGACGTCTGTGTGGCACTGCTGCTGGTTCCCCCACCGCCGCCGCCGCCACCGCCACCGCCACCGCCACCACCGTCTTCCTGCTTGACGTAGGTCGGGGCCCCATTCTGGCTCACGGCCACCAGCGAGGGCTGTTCCGAGGATAAGGCAGGCATCGAGCGGCCCCGGGGGCCTGCCTCCATCTCCAGCAGGGCCTGCTGCTGTGCTTGCATCTCCCGGCGGGCCTGCTCCAGAATGTTCTTGATGGCATCTTCTGAGGTGCTGGTAGAGGTGGTGCCATTGGTGATGCTCAGTGGGGCTGTCGAGTTCTTGGGCTCACCTGCAGGGGGATGACAAGGTGGCCAAAGGCCCTTCATCAGGACATGGCTTAAAAGGCAAAGATAGTCAAAGCATCAGTATTTATTTGTACCAACAAAACTCTGGGAGGCAATTTCTGTGTCCACCAAATGGGGACTGGGTGAGTAAATTATGATCCATCTGTATGGCAGACCATTAGGCAGCCATGAAGTCAGGTGGACAGTGAGATTTTAGTACATGTGCACAAAGTATTCTCGGGAATAATGTAAAAAAAGGACTGCTTTTTATATATGCTCTGATCCATCTATGCAAACGTTCAAAGATAAGAAAAATACTATTGCACACAAAGAGGCTGCATCACCTATTCTAACAGCAAAATAATGGCACAGACCTAAATAACAATGGAGAAGAGAATGGATGATCAACAGTGATAAGGGCACACAATGGAATATTATACAGCAACAAAAAGGAAGTCACTGTATAAAACCACACATGAATTTTAACATAACCTTGAATGAAAATGGCAAGTCCCAGAACATGATAGACAACAGTCTGCCTTCTATGGAGCTCCAAAACAAGCAAAATAAACAACATATTATTTAGTAAAATATCATTTAAACTAGTAAACAAACAAAAACAACAGAGCAGTGCTTCCCTCTGCCCTACGAGTGGCCTCTCCACACAGATCTCCTCACCCTGGGGCCATGCCAGGTTAACACAGCCCTTCCTCCAGTCTCTTGTTGTGCAGTCTCCATCCCAGCGGGTCCCACAGCCCCATTAAAAACAATTTGTTGCTTTTCTGATTAAAAGGTAATACAGCAAAGAAACATTATTCAGTCACAAAAAGGAACAAAGTAGAGGTACATGCTACAATGTGAAATAAAACTTTGAAAACATGATGCTTAAGTGAAAGCACCCAGACACGGCAGGCCACATATTGTACAATTTCCATTTATACGAAAATCCAGAATGCGTAGTTGTGGAGACAGAAAGTAGACTTGAGGTTGCCTGGGCCTTTCGGAAGAAGGGAATGGGGAATGATGGCTAACTAGGCACAATGCTTCCTTTTGGGGTGATGAAAATGTTTTGAAACTAGATAAAGGTGGTGGCTGCACACAACATTGTGAATACAGTAAATGTCACTGAATTGTTCACTTTAAAATGGCTTATCCTATTATGTGATTCACCTCAATGTAAAAAAGTAGTTATGTGCGTAACGTAGAGAGCTAAGAAAGCACAAAAAGTCAGGGTGAAAATGTAAAGGCCCCTTTAAGTCTCCCTCCCAGAGAAAACCACATGAAATATTTTCATGTATTTCCTTGGTCTGTTTCCTGACTCCATGCACGAGATGATCCTACTGGTGCGTCCCCACTTCATGTCAACATGAGCATTCCTCCCCATGGTTAGAAGTTCTCTGGCCCTGGCCAGGTAGCTCAGTTGGTTCAAATGGTATTCCTGCTATGCCAAGGTTGCAGGTTTGATTCCTGGTCAGGGCGTATACAAGAACCAACCAATGAATGAATAAATAGGTGGAACAACAAACTGATGTCTCTCTCTCCCTTCTTTTCTTTAACGGTGGAGTACCCTACTGAAGGGGTAGCCTCTGCTTTACTACCTGATGCCCTCCCTCCACACTGCTGGACACTTAGGTTGTTTCTTTTCTTTTTTTTTTTTAAAGATTTCATTTATTATTTCCAGAGAGAGAGGAAAGGAGAGAGGCAGAGAGGGAGAGAAACATCAATGGGTTGTTTCTAATTTGTCACTATTGTGACAATGATAAAGGGAAAACTTGTATAAAAATCTGTGTGACCAATCTGGACATTCTCCTTGGTTCACAGAAGTGCAACTCCCGAGTTGGCCATCCGCCACACTCTTTTCCTCCCTGGGGGCTGCTGTGGCTCTTTGCTTAGTCCTGACTTGTGTCGGGGGAATGGGGTCATACATAACCTTGGCCCGTTTCCGCTTGCTGGGCGAGCTCTTCACAGAATGTACACCTCCTGGCTGGCCCACTTGTGCAAACGTTTCTCTCTGCTGTGATGTTGCCTTTTTACTTTCCCTGCTGCCTTGCTTCTGACTCCCCGGTTGAGAGAGAGGACTATAGAGGGGGTCAGGAGACCTGGCTGTTCTTTTGGTCTCTGCGTAACTGTGGGCATGGCTTGCCCTTTCCACCTCAACTGTTCTGTTTAGTGGGAGAGTTAGATTAGACTGTTTCTCATGGATCTTTTCACTTCAATATATGAGGTCTGTCTCAAAAGCATTGGCCTTCCGAACTGTTTTAATTGTATGAACATTGGCTCGATACCTTCGGGACAGACCTTGTAGTGTTTCATCCACATCTGTAACCTGTGTCAACCACACAATAAGCATTCACAGAATGAATGGTTGTCTCTCTGTTGAGCAAGAATAAATCGGGGTATACACAGGAAGAGCTTGGCAGGTTATGTGGGTGGGGCACTGTAGGTTCCTAGCAGGTAAGCCGCCCTGCAGTCCCCCGGGGATCAGGTAAAGAAAGGGAGGGTCCCTTGGGAATCTGGTGGCTCCCAGCAGCAAGCGAAGGCTTGGAAATCAGGACCTTTGCTCAGAATTACCACCAGGGGGCAGCAGGCACTGCAAAAGAGTGGGAGCGTGGCAACCTGTTCTAAGCCAGCAACTGTGTTTTGAGCTGTGCGTGCTGGGTGCAGGGATGCAGCTGAGTCTTTAGCTGCAGGAAGTGCCCAGACCAGTGGGAGGGACAGCCACATCAGCAGGGCCACTTGTAACATGAACAAATGCAACAACAGAGATGCGATAATGGTAAGGTTAACTGTAAGAACAGCTAACGTTTCAGGGCACCTTCTATCCGCCGGGTCCCAGGCTGTGTGCTCGCCAGGCCTGATCTCATTTCATCCTCACACAGCCTCAAGGACTGAGAACACTGTCCTCGTCCTCACTTAATAGATGAGAATATGGAGGCACAGGGAGGCTAAGTCAACTTGCCCAGGGTCACACAGCTCATAAACAGCAAGGCCAGAATTTGCAGCAAAGCAAACCAGGCTCCACTACACCAAGGATATATATATAATTTGGGGGAATCCAAGGAGCAGCAGCACTTGTATAGGGGTGGGGGGCTGCCTGGAGGAGATGACTTCTCAGCTGAGTCACAAGTACAAGGAGTTGGCCAGGTGACAGGTGTCTGGGATGAGAATGGCATTAAGGATGTGAAGGGATCAGGAGGGTCTGAAGGCCACAGGCCTTGTGGAGGAGTCAGGATTTTATCCTGAGGGCAACAGGGAGCCACGGAAGGATTCTGAATAGTAACATCACCACGTGCATGCTCCAGAGATCCTCTGGCACCTGGGGAGAGTGGGGCCTAGGATGTTACTGGCAAGAGCAGTGAAGAGACTATTACAGCAGCTCCAGCAAGTGATGATAGTGGCTTACTAGGCTGGTGGTAATTGGGGTGGGGGATGGACAAGCTTAAAAAAAAACTTAAGAAAAGATTTTCATTATTTTTAGAGAGAAGGGCAGAGAGGAAGAAAGGGAGAGAAATATCGATGCATGGTTGCCTTTCACCTGCCTCCAGCTGGGGACCTGGCTGGTGGCCTGACTTGTAACCTGGTTATGTGCCCTGGCTGGGAATCGAACCAGCGACCCTTGGGTTCACAGGCCAGTGCCTTATCCACTGAGCCACACTAGCTAGGTTGAAAAAAACTCTTAAGAAGATGAATGTTTCCTGGGTGGGGTGGCTGACTGGCTGCTACCTGTGAGAGGGACAGGGTGGTCCCTCACCTCACCTTGGGATTCTAACACCATCTGTGACAGGTTGCCATCCCTGATGGATGAATGGGTGACTCTGAAGAGGGAGTGAGTGGTAGGGGAAGACAACGAGTTCCACTTCAGACACATTGAGTTTGAGATGCCACTGCGGGCCCTGATGGATGTGCCCAGCAGTTGGCTTGTGGCTCTGGACCTCAAGAGGAGGCCCCTCAGATACCCATGTCCCCATCCCTGGGATTGGTGAATATGTTACCTTATGTGGCCAAGGGGGCTTTGCAGATGCAATTAAAGTTACAGGTTATGAAATGGGGAGATTATCTGAATTATCTGGGTGACCCTACCAAGGGTGCTTGCTTATAAGGGGGAGTCAGGGTGACCTGAGAGAGACCAGAAGAGGCTGGGATGCTGGACTTGACAATGGGGGATGGGGTCATGAGGCAAGGTGTGTGGGCTCCCTGAGGAGCTTGACAAGGTGAGGAAATGGATTCTCCCCTGGAGCCTGTAGAAAGAATGCAGTCCTGCTGCCTCCTTGACTGGCCCCAGGAGGCTGGTTTTGGCCTCCTGACTCCCAGAACTGCAAGATAACAGATTTGTGTTGTTTCCAGCTACTGAGCCTGTGGCTAGGAGCAGCACTGGGCAACGAACCCAGCACTACGTGGAAAGGTGTGGATCGCTCAGCCTGAGAGGCAGGAGGAAGCTGGACAAGTGTCTTCTTGGGAACCAGAAGGTACAGGTGCAAGGTGGGGGCACTGACGGTCGGGGTGAGGCCCAGGCCTCAGTGAGAGGGACACACTCATGAGTGATTACTTATCATGGGGCCTCTTGAAAGATGAGGATACTGACCAGCCAGACCAGCACGGTCAGAACTGTGCTGAGGGAGATGTTCCAAGTTGTGCTGTCCCATATGGCTGCCGCTTATCACCTGTGCAATGTGGCTAGTGTGGCTGAAAATGCTGCCATTTTATTTAATTTTAATGGTTACAGACATGTATGGTTAGCAGCTTCATACTGGAGAGCACGGATCCAGTGCTTTGCAGGCCCAGAGCTCACTGGGCTGCAGATTGTGAAAGAGGCCACAAGGCTGGAGGACTCTCTGGGTGCCCCAGGGGAAACGAGGGGCTGAGGTCTGCTTCCTGCTCAGACAGGGCCCCAGGGGCCTCAGGCCTTCGCCTGCCACACTCACCCCCCTTTTGCGACTCAATCTCCTTCTTGGCCTGCTCCAGGATGCTCTTGATGGCATCGTCTGAGCCCGTTTCTGGCGTGCGGATTCTTGGGGTGATACTGCCTGGGAGAGGCAAAGAGACATCTGTCATGGGACCTGCATGTTGAGGGGGTGGTCCCTGGATCTGGGTGGGGTGCATGGCTGGCCTCTCCTCCCAGGGCCAGACCCTGAGTGAGTACAGCAGGATCAGGGCTGAGCTAGTCTGTGTGACACATTGTGGACCTACCAGTGACTCTGGCTTGAAATAGTACCAACAGTGATGGCAGCCACCGCCACAGCGCACACGGTTCTCAGCAGTTACTATGTGCTTTGTACTCATGTAACTCCCCTTGGAGGCTGATGGGTGGGGAGGCTGAGGCTTAAAAAGCTCAAGTGAGCTCCCAGGGGTCACCCCACAAGGGAAGGGCAGAGCTGGGGGCAACAAAGGTGTTGTGAGGTCAGAGCTTGGGCCCTTCATATGGATTAGCCAAAAACCAAGTCTGGCAAGTTTGGTGGTCACCCAGGCCACTTCATGGCTGGGTAAACTGAGGCTTCAAGGCAGTTAGGGGGTACCTGCTAGTGCAGCTCCTGAGACCCAGCCTTTACCCACCATTACAGAGCTGCCCCATGAGGGCCAGGTGGGGAGAAGGGGGCAGCCCCAGGCCCAAGGAAGGAAGGAGAGAAGATGCATTTCCTTATTTTACAGAAGGGGAAAGTAGGGCACAGCAAGGCAAAGCCACTTGCTGCAGGTCGCACAGCAGGAGGTGGCAGAGCCCAGGGCAGCACTCACCTCGCTGCCGCACCTGGATGGTCCTCAGGGCCAGCACATTCTGCTCGTCAGACAGAAACTGCTTCATCTTGATGAAGGGCTCCTTGCCCTTCACTGTGAGCTTGCGCCAGGGCTTGGGCCGGGCCAGGATCTCGCTGACTGAGCCCTGCGACAGCCCCAGCACATAGTGGCCAAACACCCGCTGCCCAATGTTGTGTTTGAGCAGCTGCTCCTTCACCTGCAGCGCGATCTCCGCCGTGTCCAGCTGCTCCTCCTCTGTTCCGGCCACGGCTGCGCTGCCTCCGCCATCAGCCGGCTCGAGGCCCCCGGGCGGCTCAGGACCCGGGGCTGGGGTGGCAGGAGCCATGGGGGGCTTGGCGCCATAGAAGGCTGGGGGAAATACCAGCAGGCTGCCTCCCTCTCCCTTGAAGGCGGCCGGGGGCACCATGTGCTTAGATAGCAGTGCATCCCCTGACAGTCTCTCCCCTGAAGCCAGGCCAGGGAAAGGAGACATCGAGAAAGTCCGGGGGCCATCGGGGCCCAGGCTAGGGCCTAGCAGGGGCTGCCCAGGTCCTGGCGACAGGGGGTCTTCTGGCCCTGGTGGTGGCGGGAGCTGTGAAGGAGAAGGGTAGGGCTGCTCCGTGCCCAGAGTGTCTTTGATGGAATCTTCCTCTGATGGGTCTTCCTCTAGAGAGAGACAGACAAGACAGGAGGGAGGAGAGACGGAGACGCAGATGATGATGGAGGGACAGGGAGAGAAATAATGAGACGCAAAAGAGGCGAGATAAAGAGAGGCAGAGACATTAAATGAGAGAAACCATGTGTATGAGAGAGAGACAGACAGACAGATAACCAGACAGCGAGAGACAGAGGGAGACAGGCAGAGACAGTGAAAGGCAGAGAGAAACACACAGAGACGGAAATTCAGAGACAGGGAGGAAGAGGAAGGGTGAGGAGAGGGGAGGAGAGAGAAGTGCTATAGGTGTCCAGAGCTGACACTGTCTCTGCCAGCAACCCCTCCCCCATCCTCAAACCCCCTCCCTTCAAGGCCTGCTCCAATGCCTGGTCTGGGGAGCCCTCCCCCTGCCATGAAGAGCATTAGCTGAGCGCTTGTCACAGGCCCACCTCCTCGCCTGTGGGTGGGGAGTCTATGTCCCACCTGTACCCATGAAGTAGGGCCCATTACTGCCCCCCATTTTTCAGATGAGGAAATGGAGGCAGCAGAGTTTTGGCTGGGGTCAGCAGTTAAAAAGGTTGTGGTGTCACTGTAGGAAGAAGGGCAAGCGGCTGAGAAGGTGACTTGGCAGAGAGCAGTGTCTGCAGGCATGGCCAGGGGTCTGCTGTGGGCGCCATGTGAATGCCCTCCCTGACCCCTGACCTCATCCTCAGGGAGGCTTGGGGCTGAGTGGAGCCTCTGGCGGCCTCAGGAGGACCTGAGTGAACTGTATGTCTGTGTGCACGCGCACATGTGTGTGAGTATGTGCGAGTGCGTGTGCGGTCTCCGTGGGACAGCTGCCAGCTGGCCGAGCCATGGACGGTGCACAGCTCAGTGCCTGGCACACAGCAGGTGCTCACTCAACGCATACCCCTTTTCTCTATCATCCTCCTGCCTAAGTGGAAGGCAGTGGTCCACGGGCATGGAGGAGGCCAGAGACCCATGGCAACCCCCACCCCTGAGCCCGAGAACACCCCCTCGCCTACCAGGGCTGCCCAAAAGACCGGGCTTTTCCAGCAGAAATTTCTGGGCAGGGAAGAAGGCCTCCTTTGCCACAAGCAGCGAGTCCTCGGGCTTGGCCAGGCTCTGAGGAGACAAGGGTCGGTGGGCTGAGAGGGCCTGTGGTGGGAGGCTGTCGGGGCAGCCTGCCCCACAGGGAGGGTGGCAGGGCGCTCACCTGGGGGAGGCTGCAGGTGCTGGAGGCCAGCTTCATGGCTTTCAGGATGCTGCCAGGGAAAGTGGAGACAGTGTGAGGCCAGCCATGCTCCTCCTGGCTGGGAGGGAGGCCCAGGGGAGGTACTTTCACTGGCTCGTCCTCTCCAGTTGAGAACAACTGTCCACCACCCCTGCACAATGCTGGGCCCACTGTGACAGTGGCCTTAAGGAGCGGGCATAAAAACAGGCTCCAATGTTACCAGAGGGGTGCTGTGTTATCCGACTCCCACGCTGGCCCACTTGAGCTTATGTGTTCCCCACGGCCCCCTCTTCCCCCAGTCACACCACCAGCAGCAAGGCTGCCTTTCGTGTGCTCCTTTGGGCAGCTCTTGATGGCAAAGGACCAAGCAGGACACTCGAGGTGCCAGTGGCAAGGAGACAAGGGCACCACAAAGTGGAGTGCGGTGGGAGGGGATGAACTTTGCCAAGGGCGCCGCCACCTGCCCAGGTGGCCCCAGCCAGGGAAGAGGGCTGGGGGTCTGTGAGCCTCACTCTGCCTCGTACCTCAGCTCTGTTTTAATTTCTTCATAGTCGGACTGTGCTTGGAGCTTCTCTTCCAGCTTCTAGAGGAGCAAATAAAGATGGTGAGGCTGGGCTGCCCTTCTGCCCTGGATGTCCTGCCCATCTCATGTTTGCCCACCTCCACCCCCAAGCCCTACCTCGATGGCCTCGGACTTGGCTGAGAGCTGCCTCTCCAGGTCAGCAATCTGGTTGGCGGAGGCCTCCTCCAGCTCCTGCAGGGAGTTCTGGAGGTGCTGCACGTCCTTCAGCAGCCGCAGGATCTCCCGATCCTTGGAGGCCAGGGCAGCCTCAAGCCGCGGGCTAGAGCACAGCGCGAAGTTCACCTTATCCTGAGGACATAGAGGGGCACTGAGGGGCCACAGGGCTCGCCTCCCCTCCCCCAGGTCCCTGTGCTGAACACCCCAGAATGCCTTGGCCCCTCTGACAGGCTGACGGCCTTCATCTTCTGGCCTCTGAGCCTTCGCTCAGGCTGGACCTACCAGCCTGGATGCCTTTTCTCCTTTTCTTGAAACTATCCAGGTGGGAGGGAAAGTGAACAGGGAAGGTTTTCTGGAGGAAGATGTGTCTAAACCATACTGAAGTTCAAGAACACATTAGGGATTTGGAAAATTGCTTGGCAGCATCCACTAAAGGGGAACATATGCGTTTCCACTCATTGCTGTCTGTGCAGGAGAAAGGCAGGCACCTAGAAGCCCAACGGATGTTCACGGCAGCCCACTGGAAATCCTCCAGATGTCTACCAACAGGAAAATGGATAGGCTGTGGTATATTCCCACAATGCAATACTACAGAGCAATGAAAATGAATAACTACAACTACTCCAACACAACATGATTTTCCCAGCTACAATATGGAGCGAAAGAAGCAAGACACCAAGGGGTGTGTGTTATTCAACTGTGATCAGATACAAACACAGGCAAAAAGCCTTCTGTGCTGTTAGAGATCAGAGAAGTAGCCCCTGGATGGGGACCCAAGCAGGGCCTCCTGAGGGCCAGGGATGTTCTGCTTGATTTAGATGCTGGTTATGGGGTTTGTTCATTCTGAAAAATTCAACGTGCTGATTTGCACTTTTTAAAAAGATTTTATTTCTTTTCAGAGAGAGGGGGAGTGAGGGAGAAAGAGAAGGAGAGAAACATCAATGTGTGGTTGTCTCTGACATGCCTCCATCTGGGGATCTGGCCTGCAACCCAGGCCTGAGCCCTGACTGGGAATCAAACTGGATTTGATTCAGAGGCCGGTGCTCAATCTACTGAGCCACACCAGCCAGGGCATGCACACTTTCCTTATGTATATTATACAATAAACCGTTTGTTAAAAAGGAACAACAGCAAAAAAGGAAATGTTAGCTGGGCGAGGAAGTGGTGGGAACAAGGGGTTCCCAGCAGAGGGAACAGCAGAGACAGAGTCAGGAAGAGACTAGGAGTGTCAGACCTGAGGCCTTGCAGCCACAGGCCACAGTAGAGGTGGTTCTTCTTTCTCCTAACTTGCCACCAACCCTAAGCCCCACTGCTTCTCTAGATTTCAGGGAATGGTCCTTTTGTCCTGGGTAAAGATGAAGAGGTTGCTGTTTGAGGGAACCTGAAGTCCGGCAGATTTTGAGCTCAGTTACAAATGAATCTAAGAAGCAATATAAAAACAAAACCAAAACCAAAGAAAACCCATCGCTGCCAATCCTGGTATTCTTCCATGGAGATGAATGACAATTAAAACAGGAAGCGGATGCCATTAACATATTAAATTAATTAGCAGCGAGTGCCACCGTTGTGCTCAGAAAAGCTTGTCCCCCAAACCAGCAAAGTTCCCTGCGGCTGATTAGCACAGGCGTTTGCTGGGTTCCGTGGGGGTTAATTAAGAACCATCAGCAAATTCTCTCTCAGGCGTCCCCATGGGCCCTCCCTTGCGTTCATACTGTGTGTCTTGCAGACACTCAGGCTCACGACAAACACACCCACACACTGCTCCCTGGGACACAGACACAGGTGGACACACCTATAGAACACTGCACACCTGTCTGAATACTCATGCTGACACACAAACACACAGAAGTACACAGGCATCAAGGGAACGTCCTTGTGTGGGCATCACCAGACACAGAGATACATATGGGCTCAGAAAGACCACATGCTCTGATGGGCGAAACACAGACACACTCAAACCACAGTAATAATAATAATAACAATAATAGCAATAAATATTTACTGCACATAGAATGAGGCAAGTACCATGTTAGGTTCTTTATATGTAATCCTCTCAATAATCCTATAATGTAGATCTTACTTGTACAGATGAAGAAATTGAGGCACAGTTAGATTCAAGATAAAGTCATTTTCTGAAGGTCACAAATAGACACACATTCCAATATTTAAACAGAGAGACAGACAGACACATGGGCCTATGCATCAGGGTGTCAGGTGAGGTTAAATTCATGCCAGTCACTTCAGGTTTGTGTGGAGAGAGCAGATCCCCCTGGAGCAGACCCGTTCTGTAAGGAATTATAAGTTGAGTGCCTAGTGTGCAGATTTCTGGAAGTAGGTGGACCAAATTACAGAAGAAACCCAAGGCTTTCTGGGAGAAGAGAGATGGACAGAAGGGTAAGTTGGGGTGGTTCTGACTAAACCCCTTGGCAGAAAATGACTCCAGGACCTCAAAGGGATGCCAACCAGGAGGAGAGCAAAAGATGCACTGACTGACCCGGTTTAACAGAGACTCTGGAGTTAATGACAGAAGATTGGCTCTTTGTAGCATGTGGTTGTTGGGGAAATCACACTGGAGTCACCTGGTACATTGTGGGAATCAATTGCTGAGTTTGACTGTTAACTTCCTATCTTGGTATGTGGTGCCATTTGGGTCTGGGTTGGGGAGGATACCAGGCATTCACTAAGCAGTGTGAGACCAGTGGCCAACAGTGACACCTGGTGACAGCCACCAAAACTGCACTGCTGCTCTATTGCTCAAACAAAAGTGCCCCACGGGCTCCTGCCCTCTTGCAAGACAGGCATCTGGCAATAGGAATGATCCTCTTTGGTCTGAGTGCGTTCCTGGCATTTTTAACGACTGCAGGTAAGAGGACCTTCAAAGGAAGGTACAGACTTCCAGTTGATCAGGATGTAAGAAGCTTGAGCTTGAAAAGTTAAGAGCTGGGGCTGTATTTTTACCATTATCTGGGGAAGCAAGTCATAGTAATTGTTTAACTACACAGTGACCTTGGCAATGAAGATGCTACACTCACCATAGGCACATCCACGTGCAGTTTCATTAGGTGCACACGATTAGCCTGCATTCAAACTCATAAACATGGTCTGTCCCAACCTTTTCCCCGGCTCTCCCACCATCCTTACCCCACTGGGACCCTGTGGGGAACAGCAGGCCAGGCGGATGGAGCTGTTGACAGAGGCAAGTTGTTCCCGAAGACTCTCCACCTCCCGCTGGGCAGCCTCAGCTCTCTGGGGAAGAGAGTGGAACAGATGGGGCCAAGAGGTGAGTGGGGCCACCCTGGAGGTCATGTTGGCTCTCCATCATCTCCCTGCACCGTCATAGGCATGAGCTGGGCAGGCAGGACTCTTGAGAGCCTGGGGTCCTATGTTTGGGACCTCAGACCCTTGACTTGACTTTTAGTTCCCCCAGGGCTCTTGGGAGCCCAAGAGGAGCAAGCACATTCCTAGCCTGCCAGGGCAGGTGGGGAGAGGCTGTTTTGGTAGGGAGGGCACATTTTCACACATTTCCAGGCTACTTCTGTCTGTCAGGTCAACTCCAGGCCTCCCTGGTCAGAAGGCGAGTCTGTGCCCTGCTGCCAGGCCACCTGGTGTGGAATTGTGAATGGGGCAATGGGGGCAATGAAACACACCTATCACAGAGGCATGCTGAAATAAGTCTGAATGGGGAAGAGTCAGTTTACTGAATTGGGTCTACGGGGATCTTCACTCCTGAAATATTTCTGAGGAAAAAAAGCTTGGGAGGAGGCATCTAAAGGCTAACAACCTAGCCTCGTGGAGCAAGCAGCTTTGGAGAGAAATCTGTGCTTTGTCACGGCCTGGCTGTGACCTGGAGTGAGAGATTTCATCTCCGGAGCTTGTTTCCTTACCTGCAGAGTGGGGATTACAAAAGCAGCGATCTCCTAGGCTGTTTTTTAAGTAAGTGATTTAGTAAAACAACTCATTAAGCATCTTAGCTTGGTGCCTGACACATATAAATGTGTCAATAACTGGTTAACTTTATTAACATCAACAGGGTATGTGGGATCTTGAGCCATTACTTGAAAAATTAAAACAGCTGCAGCTTTATTTTTACCCTCAGCTGGTGACACAGGCCACAGTGATTATTTTTATACTACACGCTGATCTTGGCAATCAGAATCTATGCCCACTGTATACACACACAGAGACCCATGCTTGTCCATGGGCACATTTTGTTAATTCATCTTTTAATGGATTTGTTTATCTACTGGTAGCCTTATTCCAGAAAAGGTTCAAGTCAGTTTTGGTTTGGGTGTGTGGGATTGCAGCCACCAAAACAAAAACAAAATATTTTTGTCTCTGCAGTTAGAGCTTTCTGAACAAATGTGACTGAAACTTAGGGTCTGGGCTAAAAGACAAGCCTAGGAGGTCAATTTATGGCCAATTTATGACTGATGTGCTTGAGGATGCCAGAGAGGTCTACCTCCCAGAAGCTATGTGCTTACATTTTGAGGGGAGATGAGACCCACCCCGACTTTGGAGACATCCTGTGGGTTGTAAAGCTGGGCTTCCAGCTCCTGGTCTTATCTTCCCCCAGAGGGAGGCACTGGCATCTCAAATGCTAAAAACCCAGGACCCCTGGCCCATCTGTTCATCACAACGCTCAGGAGATAAATTTACCTCCTGCTCTTAGAAAGTCCCTTTCCTACATAAGGACCCCAGTTCCTGCTCAACAGGGGCTCCTCACGCACATGACTGTGGATTTCATCTCATCACCCGGGGGGAGGACTGGGGCAAACTGGCAGCGTTATTGTTACGCAAGTAATGATACTGATCTGCTCTGCTCTAGCGTCCTCTTGTTCACATTCAGCCTATTAGAAACTCCATATGATGACATTTATTTCCTTCTCCATACTTTCTGTAATGAGCAGGTTTTAGTTTTATAATCAGAGAAAATAACATTAAAAATGCTTCCCATTTAAACTACTCTAAGATCCTGCCCTGGCTCAGTTGGCTGGAGCACCGTCCTGCACATCAAAAGGTTGCGGACTTGATTCCCCGTCAGGGCACATACTGGGGCTGCAGGTTTGGACTCCAGTAAGCGGCCCGGACAGGAGGCAGCCAACTGATGTTTCTCTTTCTCTAAAACCAAAACACATACCCTTGGGTGAGGATTAAACAAAAAAAAACACTACTCTAAGATCCTTTTTCTTTAGCCTATTTGAATGGCAATGATCCAAAAGCCTGATACCACACGGTACTGGCCAGGCTCCAGAGAGACGGCCTCTCTCCTACCTTGCTGGAGGGAGTGTACGTTGGCACAACCCCGTGGAGGGCCGTTTGGCCACATCTGCCAAATTACAGATGCACAGATACTTTCCCCAGCAATCCCACTCTGGGATTCACCCAATATAGAGGCGCGGGTATGTATGAACTACGTGTACACGGTTACTCACTGCAGTATCGATGATGATGGTAGAAGATTGAAAGTACCATAAAATTCCACCAAAAGGGGACCAGTTAGATGGGTGGGGGAGTCGGGGAGGGCAAGCTGCAGCCCGCTGCCTATTTCTGTAAGTCAAGTTTTCCTGGCACGTAGCCACACTTGTCCCTTCCCATACTGTCTATGCTCTGGCTCTAAATGACAAAACTGCACAGTGCGACAGAGACCTGCAAAGCTGACATTATCTGGTCTCTGGTCCTTCGCAGCCAGTTTGCCATCCCCTGGGTGGAACATAGGGTGCCATACGACGCAGCTGTGAAACAGAAGGAGCTGCTTTATATCCAAACATGGAATGCTCTAGAAAGTAGATGCTAAGGTTCAGGAGGGTGTGGACAGCATGCTATTGCTTCTGTTTTAAAAAGGGTGAAAACAGATGTATTCATGGGTTTGTGAATGGAGCTCTGGAGGGAGACGTGAGCAACTTGTAGGACAGGCTGTGGGGGAAGGGGAATGGAGCTTTCTAGGATGCCCTCGTATACTTTATGGGTTTTTAACTATGTAAATGGATTACCTATTCAAGAAAGTAACCTCGAAGTGCTGCTCTTTCCCAAGTTTCATCTGCTGCAGGGCCACCTCCGCTGAGCCTGGAGCGCCTGCCCCAGAGAACAGTGCCTGGGCTTCAGAACCCTGTCCTCTTCCTCAGCTGCCCCTGGGGGAATGACCACCGGCCCTATCACATGGCTGACCCCTCCTGGCCAAGGCCCCAGCTGGTGCAGAGATGTGGTGGTCCACAGGACCTTAGACTGGGCCCTCATGGCCAGGCCTCACTGCCTTTCTGAGTTCTGCCCAGATTTGCCCACATTTGAAGCCAGAGGAAGGCAGGATACGGGACCCCATTTACCGAGATGAAAACTGAGATTGAGAGAGACTAAAGAGCTTGCAAGGACTGAGGCTGGGACTAGAAGACAAGGCCCCAGGGAAGGCTGGGCCTCCCCAGTGCTTGGCAGGTGTCGCTGGGATCAAGCGAAGAGGCTAGAGGAGACCGTAGGCGGAGAGGAGGAGAGAGAAGCAGCCCCAGGACTGTCCCTTAGCACCACCCCTGGCTCCTCACTCAATCTGGTTGAGTGAGACCCGAATTCCAACTTGGCCTAGAGATAGGCATTGTGGGCTGGGATCACTGGACACTCCTCTGCTTCCCTCCTTTGGTCCAGATACCTGGAGAGGCCCCCCACCTGTTGTGCACAATGCCTCCTGGCCATTGCTCAGGAAGCTCCCTGTCCTGGGATGCCATCTGTTACAGTCTGGACTGGCCTGTCAGGTCTCAGCTCCATGGCCCTTCTTCCAGGGTCAGGAGCCCCTTCCCTGACCACAGCTGCGGATTGTCCTATTTCTGAAAGGTCCCATCTGCACCCTCGCTCTCCCTCCTCCAATAGCTTAGGGTCCCAGACATCTCCCAGCCCCAGCACTCTGCACAGCAGGTACTTCAATGAACACCAGCTGAGCATAGCCTCCTCCTCCCAGCCTGGCCCGACACCTCCACCCCATGCAGAATGAGCCCCCAGCCCACGTCTTCTCACCTGATTAGCTTTCTCCAGGTTGGTCATGATCAGGCCGACTTCATCTGCCCTGGGACAGAAAGGTGAGGCCCTGAGAAAGGGATTCTGGCCGCTGCCAGGGCCCCTGCTTGTCCTGGTACCCCCAGCTCCTGCCTGACCCCAATGGTGTTAAAATGGAGGGCTGAAGAGGCTGCCATCCACCCCTCGACTGAGAACCCTGGCTGGGGGAGGAGAACCTAGGCTGTAGGCAATGGGAGGGGCCAAAGCACTACTGCCTGGCCTCTCATCTGTCTCAAGGGTCCCCTCTCTGAGGCTGCCTGCAGAGTCTCGTACCTCTCAGCCTTTGTCCCTACCCTGCCTTGGGAGAACAGGCCCAAGTTTCAAAACCCAACTTCAAAGAGTCATCCTAGGAGCCTTCTCTCAATTACCCCCACGGTGGTCACTCGTTTATTCTGCTGCCTTCCTCCCTCTAGCATTTTGTGTGCGATGGGGACCAAGGGGGCCTGTCAGCGAGCATTTGGTGACTAAAAGCCACACATGTGCTTCATGCTTGTTCAGGGTCCAATCCTGCAGGCTCTTTCAACTGCCCAGAGCACCCTTCCTGGTGTCTTCACGTGGCCATCTTCTGCTCACCTCTCAGGTCTCACTCTGCAAATCACCTCCTCCAGGAAGTCCTCCCTGACTACTTTGGATTAACAGGACCCCCCACCTCTTGCTGTTCCTGGTTCTTTTTTTACAGCATTCACCAGGTGCCCAGAACACTGCTGGGCACACAGTTAATGCTCAGCAGTGTCTGCAAATGGATGGATTTATCACTATACATTAATCAGTGTCTGCCAGGGGCATGTTTTAATGTTTTCTTCAGGGATCCAGCACAGCACTGGTTAAATAGTAGTCACTAAATAAGAATTTGTGGAATAAGTGACGTCTTAAATCCTGAAGTGAAGGACACTTGGCACCGAGATTTAGCCTGTGGAGTTGGGGAGGTGGAATAGCTCCATGAGGCCAGGGTGAGGCACAGGCCTCTGCCCAGCAGACCCCGCTCAGCCTGCGACCCTCTTTTAAAGTCGGTGTTGCATAAATGGCACAGCACCAACCATGAACAGCTGTGGGCTCTTGGTGTGGGGGAGCAGAGGGTGCTTAATGAAATGGGTGCCTTGGACAGAGTCGAAAGAGGAGGATGGTCTGGGAGGGTTAGAGGGAGGAGGCTGCCTTAGCAGTCTTCACTTACTTGGATGCCGCCTCCTCATCGTATTTCCGGCGCAGCTCCAGCAGCTCTGTCTGTGTGGCCTTCAATGCTGGGAAAAAGGAAAGAGCCAGGGTGAGGCCACCCACCCCCAGGGATGGGGAATTCACACCTGAAGGGCCTGGAAGGCAGAATGCGGTCCAGGGTAGTGAGGGAAGGCCTTTTTTCCCCCCGTTTAGAACTGGTGACAGGTAGTGTTTTCTGGCCCTAGAGGAGCTAGCTTCAAGTTGGTGGGAAGCATATGGAGTGGCCTGGCTGGGGGGCGGAAAGAGGAGATGACTCTAAATCTCAGAGGACCCAGGTCAGGAGACTATGTGTCCCCTGGCCTGAACATGAGCTCTCTTGCACCCCTGGATCACTCCAGGACCAGGGTAGGACTATCCACCCATAGCTCAGCCACCCTGAGATCTGGACCTGGCAGGAGAGGTGAATGGGGAGAAGTAACAAATCCAACAGATGTTAAGTATATGAGTATTATGATAAACGAGGAATTTCTCATAAACTTCCAGATTTCTGATTTCTCTAGGAAATTGAAGGGACTGCCACACTGGGCCACAAGGCCATACCTGGCTGGTGCTCAGCAGTGGCCACTTCTTTAGATAAGGCTGGGTTCTCCAGTTTGCCCTAGACCCCATCCTTCCCTGCTGGCTTCCCTAACCGGAACAGCTTGGTTACGACCTGGGCCACTGAAGGCTCTACGTTTGCCACCCCTATGTTAATTTTATCTGAAACCTTCCCCCCACAGTAGTATGCTCTCCAGGAACTGGGGCTCAGACCCCCTCTGAGTAATGTAGGCCTGTCCCTCCCCTCCCAGCCATCTTGATTCTAAAACACCTGAGCCCGTTCTCATAGTGACGAGCCCCCTTCTTCGCCGCCTCCTGGTCTGACAGGGCCATGTGCCACATACATACCTGAATGTAGGACCTTGATCTTTTCCTCTGCCTCCCCCAGTCTGGCTGCCAAAGTGATTTGTACTTCTTGAAGGCCCCTGCGGAGAGACCAGGCCTGTGTGGACGGGCCTTGCCCAGGCTCCACCCCAGGTTCCCATCGCCTCGCTTAATCCCTGTAACCTGCGCCTCTGCCTTCCACATGGTACAACACATGTTCTTAAACTAAAATTCAGGCATTTAGTTGCTCTGCTATGTTGCCGATATGTGGCCCCATTATGGCTGACTCTGTTGAGTTTCTGGCAGCATTTCTTGAGGGGGGTGGGGGGCTCCAGCCGCCAGCAGCCTTGCCTCTCTGGGCCTCAGCCTTCTGGTCTAGGAGTGAGGCTTTGGATGGGATCCACCTCAGAGGTGCTGGGAAGCATGCTCGGCGGGTTACTCAGTACCACCAGTTATTATCACTGCCCCTGGGGGACACTTTCCCCTCCCTCCAGCAGGAGCTGGGGTGCCCATCCTGCCCCTCAGGGCCCTGCTCAGGTGCAATGCAAGGAGAGAAAGAGGCCCTCCCTGGCCTGGGGAGGACTGAGGCCAAGCCTGGGACTTACACCACCAGGCTCAGAGACCAGAGGAAAGAAGCCCCCTCTCCTGTGCTCTCTCGTCTTGCCTCTTCCTCGCCTGCTCACTCCTCTCCAGCCATATTCGTTTCCTTGCTGTTGACGCACACCAGCCACACTCCTGCTTCAGACCCTTTGCACTGCTGTTCCCTCTGCCTGTGACACCCTCCTGCTATCTCCCTGCAGTGCTCAGCCCCGTGCCTCCATAGGGCTTCCAGTGAGATCTCCCCCAGCACTCTAGGTTCAGCAGCATTAGCCCTCTGTCTTACCTCCTCGCCCGCTGCGTGATTTTTCTCATGACTCTTATCATCATCATCAGACACACCATTTACTTTATTTATCTGACTCATGTGTGTCTTCCTCACTAGAAAGTAGACTCTAGGAGAGCAGAGACTTCTGTACATTTTATTCTTTGCTGTGTCTCTAGAACAGTGACCGGCACAAAGGAGGTGACTCCATAAATACGCGGAATGAATGAATAAGTGAATAAATGAGAGAATAGGTGCAATGACCACCACACAACCATCTTAGAAAGGCCCCAAGACTCCAGGTGTTATTACCCCTGCACCAACTATGAAGACAACTAGTTACTGTGTGGGCACCCCACTAAATGTGCGCAGGGGGTCACCTCATTTTGTCCCTCAGCCCACTAGATGTTGATACCACCTGTAGTGGTCAGTGTTTCGTGTCCACATGGCTGGGCTACTGCACGCAGCTGTCACACTCGAACGCAGGTGTTCCTGTCAGATGTTCCTTAGAGGTAATTTACGTCTACAGTTGGTTGACAGGGATAGAGGAGGATGTTCTTGATTATGTGGGTGGACCTGATCTAATCAGCCCAAGTTCTTAAGAACAAAACTGAGGAAGTTCTGCTTGGGGGTGCCCAGCTAGGGGTGCCCAGCCTGCTGGCAGATCGACCTGTTCAGACTCACCATCCCCAATTGTGTGATTTAAGTCCTTGAACTACATCTTGGAATGCTTTTAAAATTCCTACTGGTTGTGTCTTTGGAGAACTCTGACTGATACACCACCTTCAGCCCCCTTTTCCAGACGGGGAACCTGGAGCCCAGACAGGTGATGTGACCTGCCCAGGGCTGGCTACTGAGCTGCACGGGACAGCTGGGGAATCTATCTCCAACCAGCATCTGGATTCCCAGCTGCCCTGGGCCAGGGTGACCTTCCTGGTCCCAACTCCCAGCCAGCTGGGGCAGCAGAAGCCTGCGTGTGTCTCCCCCACTCACTTTTGTTTCTCCGCCTCATTTCTCTGCAGCAAAGTTTCTGTCAGGAGGGCTTTGCTGGGAATGCCCGGCAGGCGGCTACCCTCGGTCAGTGTGGGCCCGGCTGGAGACGTCCCCTCTCTCTGCTCTGGAGGAAGAAACAGATGGAAAAACACCCACTGCTGAGAACCACTTTCTGCAAACCAGATCGATCTGAAGTGCCGTGAGAAGAATCAATTTCCCAAACTCGGTGTTGGAGAGAGCACAGCTGGTGGGACCTGCTGTCCCTGAGGCCGCCGGGGCTGGCACCACAGCTAGGGCATGCGCGCAGAAGTCGAGTTCCGTCCTGCCAGCCTCACACAGTACACCCAGGGCCGCTTTTGGCCCTCTCAGACTTGCCCCTGCCCCCTCGGCCTCCTTATTTTTCTTTCAAGTCATGGTAAAATACACATAACATAAAGTTTACCATTTTTAAATTATACAATTCAATGACATTTAGTATAGTCACAATATTGCACTATTCCTGAGCACTGTCACCACCCCAAAAGTTGGGCAGCTGCAGATCCAGACCAGTTGTTAATTACGGATGCCCTGTGAGGGCCGTATCAGTACCTTTAGGGCTGAGGAACTCGGGGTGCCTCTTCCACGAAGGGTGGAGGTCTCGCCGTGGCTGCCCGCTGGGGTCAAAGCTGGGGGACTGCAGTCTGTCGTCTAGGGTGCGCGTTGCCTCAAATACAGGCACGGGGTCTGCAGAGAGGAGGACAGGGGTGGTGGGCACCTTGGGGCTGTGGGACCTGGAGGGTCTCTCCACGGGGAACTGGGGTGGGGTGGTGGGGGGAATCTGCGAGTGCCCCCAGGAGTCGCTCTGACCATTTAGGGAAGTGACATGAACTTTCTGCTTTAAGAGACAGCAGCCTTTTCTAGGCACCAACTCAGGGGAATGTGTGCTGTCTCCAAGGGCGTGGGTGTCCTGCACAGCTGGGAATAGTAATAACAATAATAACTGTCACCATAATTGCATTTTCCAAATTCTACAATGCCATCTGTGGTGCCCATGAGACTATTCTTGCATGCCTCCAGTCACAGGGAGCATGCCCAGCACAAGCGCTGCTCTGAAACCCATCAGCCCGGGGCCAGCCTTCCCACAGGCCTTTCCAGGTGGTGGAGACGGACACAGGTCTGCTCCTGGGCACATGGGCTGCTCTGGGGGCACAGGACTCCCCTGAGGCCTTGCCCAGTGCTTCCTTAGGCTGCACGTGGTCTGAATGCATCATCCTAGTTCTTCAGCTCCCTCTCATTTTTCTTCACCCACATTTTCCCGGTAGCATCATTGCACGTGGAATCCCCAGGTGCTGCTCAGTGGATCTGGCCTAAAAGACCATTGTTTTTGCCCCTCGGGGCAGATTAAATAACGGCTTTTCTGGAAATGCACACCTGGGTTTTAGATGCCTCCCCTCTTCCCAATAGCTAAAAACTATCTGGAATTCTGTTCCCTCTCCCACTGTCACCTAGCGAGCACTTCCTTTCTTCAGATCTAGAATCCAGCACCTCTTCTCCAGGTGCCTTGCCTAATTCCCCATGTAGGCAGGTACTAGGAACACCTGGGTAATGCCAGAGGTTGATGTGGCACCTTCCAGGTTACAAGGCCTGTTCATGGGAACAGGTTCCATGATTCTCCCAGCATTCTCTGGAGGCTGGCATGGATCCAACTCATTTTCACAGGCGAGGAAACTGGGGTTCAAAAAAGCCGTGTCATTTGCTAAAGAGCAGAGGTGAGATTTGAGTCTGGCTCTTTCTCTGATGCCTTGTGGTGTGGACATTTCAACCTCAGCAGCTGTGGGCAAGTGTGCATGGGGCCCAGGAGAGCCAGGGCCTCCTCACTCGAGATCCTGGGCCTGGGTCAGGTGGTCAGGTCCACAGTCCTTTTAAAGGCACTGGATGCTGGCTCTCTTGCTCTTTCCCTGGTCCTTCCACCAGGGTGTCCTACCTGCATCTGCTTGGCCTCTGCTCTCTGCTTGGGGGGCAGAAGGATGAAGAGTATGGACCCTGGAGACAGACCCGTGGGTCCTGCTCTAATCCTTATTTGTGTCTTTGGATCACTCTGACTTCCATGAGGCTTATTCTCCATGCCTCACCATCAAAGTATCCATCTCACGGGTATGTATGTGCGTGAGTGCGATGAGGATCCATGCAAAGTGCTCAGCATGGTGCCCAGCACTTGGTCAGCTCAGAACAAATGGAAGCCCTGGCTATTCCTGCCTTCCTGGGCTGGAGTCACACTCACTTTCTTCCCTCAATTCCTCAAAGATGCCTTCCCCCCTCAGAGCCTTTGTATAGGCAGCAGCCTCTGCCAGGGACACCCTGCCCTCCCCTAGCCCTTTCAGCTAGTTCATGCTGCCTTGTCTTTGCACCTCAAATGCCACTTCTTCCAGGAAGCCTTCCTTGACCAGTCAGTCAGTTCTCCAATATGAGCTCTCCAGCTGCCTACACCTTTCCTCCACAGCATTCACTGTACTTTTAACTTTCATTGATTTGTAAGTCCACCTAACTAATGCACACTTGACAGAAACCCCCCAACAAGGCAGGTGCAGGACTGTATCTGTTCGTGTTCTATCAATGGACCCCTTGTGGATAGACACACAGTCCGACCCAATAATTATTAGCTGATGGAAGAAATGGGATAGTACCTGTACATGGGGCTTTCAGGTCGGGCTGGAACAAGGTCCCTTGACTCCGGTGTGTTTAGGGGGTGGGAGGCTCAGACAATGGGTGTTTGTGCCGAGGTAAGCAGGTGCTCGGAAAGGCTGCTGCCTTCCTCTGTCAGCACTCCCTCTTATGCCCGTCATTAGGCAGGGCCTGCTCAGCGGGGGAGGCTATTATGTCTCCCCGGGCTGATGTAATTATACATTGACATAATTAACCCAGTGAGCGCATTAGGCAGGCCAGCTAAAAATTCATCTATAATTATTTGTTGTGTGCATGCTAATGAGTTCATCTGCACTGCCTTTGTACAACATGGACAAATTAATTTACAAGTCTGGATTTTTTAATAAGTTCAAGGAAACACTTCCTATTGTGTTCTAGTTTTTGAGAAAGAGAGAAAAAGGCAACGGGCACTTGCCAGGGCTGGGGAGTTAGATGTGCACAGGGGGTGCTCCAGGTGGGCCATGAGCGGCTGGCGCTTGTTCCCAGGGGGAGGGAAAAGACCCAGCCTTGGCTAAGAGCCGGCCGGCCAGGAGTGTGGCCAAGCCGGACTACACTCGGGAGACAAACGGTGTCGCTGATGGTGCTCCTGGATGAGGCGTGGACGTTTTGTTCTGTTTGGAGGCCCTGCAGGTCACCCGGTGCTGCCTTGTGCTTTCTGTCCAGGGCAAGCTGACCTCAGGTGGCTCCTGGAGAGGCTGGGAGAGCGGGGCTGGGCAGACACTGAGTACAGGTTCAGCAGGTCCCAAGGTTCTGCCTTCCCCCTTCACTTGCTGGTGCCGCAGAACAGGGTGGTTCAGCTCACAGAATCTGAAACCCCTTGGGGCCTTGAGCCTTAGTTTCCCCACTTTTAAAGTGAGAAAAGTATAAGAGTGCCTACTTCCCAGAAACTATTATTGGAAGATTTAAAAAGATACAGAGAGAGGCAGCATGAGTTAAGGACCTTTGAATAGTTAGTTAGCCTCTCAGAGCCTTTGCTTTCTCACCTGGAAAATGGGGCCACACATGTGGAGTGTGGCTGTGAGGACTGGGTGAGAGGATGTGCCTAGAGATTTGTGCAGCATTAGGTGCACAGTAAGGCTTGCCAAGTGTTGACTGCTTCTGGTCTTGTGGTGTTCTGGGGGAAGGCTGTCTGCATGGTGACCTCAGAGACATCTCTGGACAGGGTATTGCCTCATACTTGGATATGCTCATCCATCCTTGGGAGCTCCAGAATCCAACAATCCTTCTTTGAATGCTCCTTTGGGAGCATGACATGGCTTGTCATGTCCCTAATTTTACAGATGGGGAAACTGAGGCACGGGGACAGTGTGAAGATAAAGCCCAGTAAGGTAGATGCTGCTATCCCCATTTTCCAGACAGGCAATGAAGGCCCAGAGAAGAGATGTCATGTGCCCAAGGTCACCCAGCTCAGAAGTGGCAGAAGTGGGATTTGAACCCTGGAGGTTCTCTGCTATGAGCCAAGTGGCCTTCAGGAACGGCCTGGGGTATTTCTTACTCTTAGGCCAGGAGGATGAGACTGATGGCTCTGTTCCTGGCCTTGCCACGGGCTTGCTGTGTTACCTTGGACAACAGCCTTTCTGAGTTCTGGGGACACAATCAGGGTGGGATGTCAGCAGATACAAGTGGGGTCCTGCTGGAATGAGCGCTTTTGGCCCAGGGTTCACCCCTTAGGGCTGGAATGCTCAGGGAGGGTGATTATTAAACGTTATCACAGCTGAACTTGACACAAGAGGTGCGAACGTTATGAATCTTCCAAATTCCCAAAGCTACCCTCCTATAAAGAGGCTGGGGGCCTTGGCTGTGACACCTCTGGGAACAGTCACTTAGGCTCCAGAGGCTCCAATTCCCTGTCAGTAAGAGGACCTGCTGTCGGGGGCAGTGCCAGGGGCAAGAGCAGGCTGAGTCCCATGGCAGCCTGGCACCAGCAGGCCCTGGGTGTGTGTGCCCTTGTTTTTATTACAGGTGGCAGCACTGAACCATATCGCCCAGCTTCTCCTTCAAGAGGGAACCTCCTGTGAGAGGAGGTGACTGTCTGTCCCCGGGTGCTGCACCTCTGACCGACCGTGGCCGGCACTCGAAGGCCGAACATCGGCCGGCAACGACGGCACGGCAGGTGCGGCAGGGCCACTCCCACCAGTGCTGGACCAGGCAGCCCCTGTACAACGGACTGAACTGTGCACCCCCCACCAAATCCGAAGTCGAATCCCTAACCCCTGACAGGTCTGTGTTTGGAGATGGGGCCTTTAAGAAGGTAGATTAGCATTAAATGAGGTCATAAGGAGGGGAGGATCCTTATCTAATAGGACCGGTATCCTTTTAAGATGGGAAAGAGGCACCAGAGCGCGTTCTTGGACATAGAGCAAAGGCCGTGTGAGGACAGAGTGAGCAGGCAGGTACCTGCACACCAGGAAGAGGGAGGGCTCTCACCAGACACCAATCTGCTGGCACCTTGATCCTGAACTTCCTGCCTCCAGCACTGGCAGAAATACATTCTGTTAAGGCCCCCTGCCCCTGTCCAGGGTATTATGTTACAGTAGCCTGAGCAGACCAGTACCTCCTGCTGCAGGGATCCCATCAGCCTGGTCGAGGTGCCCTCAGAGCCCTCCTGCTGGCTGTGGTTCCTCCCTCCTCCTCCTCCTCCTCCTCCTCCTCCTCCTCCTCTGCAGGGGCCAGACCAGCGGCACCTTCTGAAGGCTCTCCCTGCCCCTTCTCCTTCCCCTAATTCTTCAAAGGTGTCCCCACCATAAAGCTCCTGCATACCTAATGCAACTTGGTGTTGGCCTGCTTCCCAAGGACCCAAACTGACATGAGATACTGTCTCTCAGAGGATCAGATTGGAACAGATTCTCCCTCAGAGCCTCCAGAAGGAACCAGCCAGCTTCCAGTTTGGGCTTCCAGACTCCAGAATGGACAGAATGACTTTCCACGGTTCTATCCCGCCAGTCCGTGTGATTTTGTATGGCAGCCCAGGCAGCCCCAGAAAACTCATACACTGGGCGCTGGGAGCTAGACGTCCACAGTCGAGGTGTCAGCAGAGGTGGCAGCAGCGCCATGCCCCCTCCATGGGCTCCATGCCTCCCTCCCAGCTCTGGGTGTCACTGGCATCCTTGGCTGGTAGTGATATCACTTCAGTCTCTGCCTCCACTGTCACATGGCCTCCTCTGTCTCTTTCTTCTTCTCATAGGGACACCAGTCACACTGGGTGAGGGTCCACTCTAACTGTTTCTTTTAAATTTTATTACATTTTTGCAAAGACCTTATTTCCAAATAAAGTCACATTCATAGGCACCATGGAGGACATAACTGAACCCATAACATATGCTAACTGACTGGGTACAAACTGGGTGAGAAAGGTAGGACTGAGGAGCTGCCAAGATTCTAAGTCTCATAGGAAGGAAGTCCTCCTTCAAGTCTAGCCCACTTCCCTCCTGCTGCACCCATTTCATCTGTTGTCCAGGGAGACAAGCCTGATCTAAAAGAGGAAGCAGCAGGTCCTAGGCTCTGATCCTCCTGCATGTTCATCCTCTCCAACTACTGAGAGATCAAACTGTGAGCTGAGTGTGGGTCCTGTTCTGGAAAGTACCCAGCAACGATAATCACTTTCTTCTCTGGGCATTTATACTCTTTATTTCCTCCCCCAGCAGTGTAGAATTCCTAGGTATTACAGGGTATGGGCAAACTCATTTCTCCCCCTTCCCCACCCAGGAGAAATTCACGGAGTCCTGAGCTGTACTGTGCAGGGTTGAGATAGAGGGAAAAATGACTACCCTCTGGAAGCCTGGTAGATTCCACCAAATTACATAGGTGAGACGCTCAGAGGCTGGCAAATAGGAAGGCTTCCCGCTTACCTCGCCCAATAGTGTTATCTGATGCATCAGCTGAATGTCACTGGCTGCTCTTACAAAGGCAAATTGAAAGAGAGAAATGACAATAGATCTTTAAACGTTTGGAAGAGGTTTCTCAGAGAACCCGATGGTCCTGCGGGGTGGGCCGGGGGAGTCTTGCTTTCAAACCTCAATCTTCCCTTGGGGTGTCTCTGTTGTGGACAGAATAATGCCCCCCAAGATGCCCGTCCTAACTCTCAGAACCTGTGAATGTTATGTGCCACAGAAGAGGGCACTAAGGTTGCAGCTGGAAGGTGGCTGGAGTCAGAGAGAGATGAAGATGCTATGAAGGTGCCTCTGAAGACGGGGGCCAGAGCCAACAAGTGGGACAGGGTCCTAGGAACTGGCAAAGTGACGGGAACACCCTGTCCTGTAAAGCCCCTAGAAGGAGCACAGTCCTGCCGACACCCTGATAACAGCCCAGTGACATCTATTTTGAACTCCTGACCTCTGGAACTGTAAGATAATTAATGTGTGCTGTTTGAAGCTAGTAAGTTTGTGGCAGTTTGTTACAGCAGCAACAGGAAACTAATACGGTCTCTAATACAGCCATTTATCAATACATTTTTATCGAACACCTACTCTGTGTTGAACACCATTTCTTGGTTGCCGAATGCTGTGTGTGCTGGGAGTTTCAGTGAGTAAGAGGCAATTCTGCCTTCCTAGGGTTGACGTTCTAGGGGACAGTGGTAGACAAAGGACAAAGACACCAAAGGCAGTGACGCAGGGTTGGGGGAGACAGTGTTTGGAGGTGTGTGTGCTTTGGGGGTGCTGGTGATAACTGAGGCCTGCTGAAAGGTGGGGTGTGGGGGTGTGGGGTTGGAGGGGGGAGTTGGAGCAGAAACTTGACAAGGTGAGGAGCCGGCAGGGGAATGAGAATAATCTAGCCATCAGAAACACCAGCATAAACAGCCCCACCAGAGCTACGGTCCCAGAAACACAACTTAGCTCAATCTTCTCAACACCTGGCCCATTTTACAAATGAGGACAGGGGTAACTTTTGGGGTCAGCTTCCCCTCCCCTTCCTGTAGGCCAATCTGGGCACAGCAGCCAAGGGTGGTGGCTGGGTGCAGAGCTGGCTCTGGCCTTCCGACCATGAGTTTCTGGCGTTCACTTCCCAAAGTCTAGCCCCCACCCATCCTGGTGCAGAAGGAGCGCCCACACCCATGTGGCTGGGGCAGAAGAGAAAACCGAGGCCCAGCAAAGGGCAGCCACTCCCTCAAGCTCATGGTGCTAGAAAAAGGCAGAGCTGGATCCCAGTGCGGCACACACGCCAGGTACCGGCCCCTCGGGTCCCGGCTTCTGCTGCAGCTACCTGCATCTGCAACGCTACCAACTCAACACACGCCCTTGCGCGATTCAGCACTTTTAACTTCAGTGTAGTCCAACTGAGTGTCGTTTCGCTTTTGTAAATAGATCATTGGTGTCCTGTATCATAAATAGAAATGCTTTAACTCTAAAAATAAACATGAAGGAAAAAACCACAACAAGAAAACTTGTCATTAAATCCCACTTCGCTGCTGCGCAAGGCCTCGTGTCTGAGGTAGGCTCCCCTTTGCTTGAAAGGGAAGGCGCACAGGGGCTTAAAGACTCTCCAGCCCCCCGCAGTCACACCACTGGGAAGGGAGCAGAGGTGGTCCCAGGCACCATGTGGTCAGCAAGGTACACTGAGGTTGCTTCCAATGACAAGTGACCCCACTTGGGGATGGGCTGGGTCCTGTTGAATCCCCCAACTCCAAAGCAACCTGTGTGCACCCCAAACCCCCGTGTCTGCCAGCCTCATACTGTCAGAAGAAGTGACAGAACATCCCTGCAATGACTTGTCCGGAGCCAGGGAGCCCAGGTGCCTGCCGGGCTCAGCGCTCCCACTGGAAACCTCTCCACTGAGGCGGGCAGGGACCCAGAGCGATGAGGGGGGCTTTAATGTCGCTCACGTCACTCTTGCAGCATACAGACACTCGATATACGACCTGAGATCAGCCTTAATAAAACCTCCTGAAACAGGGGACCCCAAATCAGAAATGTCTGATTACAACAAATCGCTTGAATGAATGGAGCACGCTGGCAGACACAGAAGATCAAATAGGAACCATCTGAGGTGGCGGGTCCTGATGGGCAGGCCCAGAGGGAAATACCAATGGGAGGCTGAGTGCCTTTGTCTTGCAGCCGTCAAACTGCTCTTTATGCATAAACTGCTTAATAAAATGACTAATTCATTTTGGTTACAATGGATCTAAACCCCTAGAGAATACTGCCAACAAATTTATAATATTTTAATACCACACTAGGCTTTCCAAAGGCGCTGTCGGATGAGATGGGTAAAGCACCATCTATTCCATCTTTCATCACTAGCTCATGCTCTTGGTGCTTTTTAAAAAAAGTGCCTATGGGGCGAGAGGTGGGGGGAGTCAGGAATCTAGGAAAAGCTGTCTCATTCCTCCCACTGTGTCCATCTGAAGGAAAGCGGCATTTGGAGCTTTTTTAGGAAAGCTGCAGCCGTGAAGGCTGTCCGAGAGGCTGTTTAGAAACACATATATGCAGAAGTATGCATGCGTCCCTCCAAAATACTTGGAGACAGAAGCCTTTTCCCATCTGGGCCCCAGCTCCAGGCTCCTGTGTGGGTGGGAGGCTCAAGCTATTGATGGGGGTGGCAGTGAGAATAACTTTGATCCTTTAATCTCAATTTTTCGATAGCAGATGGGGTGTGGGTCCCTTATACACAGCTGTGGGATCTATGCCCACCCACCCTTTTGTCCTCCACTGTTGGGGTTGGCTGCTTTGTGGGGTCTCTTGCCTTAAGCATGGATGGAGAGGCTGAAGAGGGTCTTCCTTCTTGGCTCTGGGTGGTGATGGGAATAACAATGGCAACAACAGCAATGACAGCCACTGCTTACTGAGAACTCACCATGTGCTGGCTACTGAGCTGAGGACTGTACACTCTTCACCTCATTTCATCCTCCCTGAGCCACCAGGAGCGAAGTACATTTTTTCCAGAAAGGGAATCAGAGGCTTGGAGAGGTAGACAGTTACTCAAGGTCACCCAGCCATGGAGCAGCAGAGCCAGGACTGAAACCCAGGTCCACCATGGTAAAAATAGTTCCCATGGATGGAGCTGCATAGAGGTTCCAGGGGGCAGGGGCCATGTCTGTTTTGCTCAGTGTGGTACCTCTGGTGCTGAGTGGCGCTGTGGACAGACAATGGGTACTCCGTGCCTGTTGGAGGCATTGCCCAGGCTGCTACTCTGTGCCAGGCACTGTGCTGGGTGTTCAAACCTGCCCAGCAGGCCTACAATTAGGTAAGATTGTTACTCGTATTGTGTTAAGTAGGAAACTGAGGCTCAGAGAAGCCAGAAGCCAAGTGTGTCATGGGAGCAAAAGGCAGAACGGGGAGGGCCTCTCTTGTGCAGGCCCTGTGGCCTCAGCCCTGCTGGTGCTCCCGGGAGTCCAGGCCATGGGCCCCTGGCCAGGACCTTGGCTAGTGAGGGTTAACTCGGGGCTCCTCTCGCAGCTTAGAACCTCTCAACCTATTGGCAGCGAAGACCGTTCGCTGGTTTTCACTCATTCTTCTGGGTTAGAAGCCAAGGGTCTAGATTTGGGCTTCACTACCTCTCTCTGCTGTGTGACCTTGGACAAGTGGCTTGATGTCTCTGAGTCTGAATTTCCTCAGGCTCAGTTGGGGCAGGATGGCAGCACCTACCTCCAAGAGTGCAGAGGGTATCAGTGAACTTGTTCCTAGAAGGGACTGAGCACACTGGCCAACATACAGGCTACACCCTGGGACAGTCCAGCAAGAATATGAGCTCATGCTTTAAAACCCAACCCAAAGGCTGCCCTTCTGAGACCCTCTCCCAGCCGACCCTCCTGGGAGCCCCTTTCTGCTGTGTGCTCTGCCTGTCCACAGGGCTCACAGCACATAGTAGGTGCTCAGATAAGCTGATGAAAAGCCATAGCTAAAATACCTGTCCTCCCTTCTGAAAAGGAGTGGCTGTATTGAGTACCTACAGGGTACCTTTATGTGGGAGCTTAGATTTAATCCTCTTCCAGCTCTCGTCCACTGGGAGGAACACTTAGACAGGTGGCCACAGGGAAAGGGTGCCCCCAACAGAAGAAATGACACCGTCCTAGTCGTGCCTCCTAAAGTTATCTACCACCTTTGGGAAAACCTGCCATCACTAAGCTTTTCCTTTTTATGGTTTAAATACTCTCATGTTACCCTTTGGTGTCCTCCTGACCCTACAGTACCAGCTGAGCAGAGGCAAATGTGGAGAGGAAGGGAGGGAGGGAGGCGGGACAGGCCAGTTTCTCATTATACTGAAATCCTTCCTCTCTATTTCTGTGAAGCTGGCCTGTCCACTAGATGGTGGTAGAACTAGTCGTTTGGGACAAACGCAAAGCAAATTCTTAACCTCCCTCACTGCTATGTATCCTAATACAGATTTCAGATGGCCCAAAGATTCACACTTTTTAAGTTAAAATCCTAAAAGTACTAAATAAACCTACGGCCTTGAGCTGAGAACAGGCTTTTAGAATAAGACATGAAATCCAGGAGGCATAAAGCAAAGGTTTAGTAAAATTTCCTACTTTTTTAACACTTTTTGAATGCCTGCTATGCACCATATACAAGAGACATTATAAATAAAATGAAGAAACAAAAGGCAAGCCAGGGGAGAATACAGAAAACACATTTACCAGGACAAAGGTTAATACCCATAACATATGAAGAGCATGCACAAATCAATAAGAGATCTCTCTGATAGAAAAATAAACTAAGGGTACACGAACCAGTGGTTTACAAAAGAGTAAATATAAGTGGTGTACAACAAAGAAAAAATACTTAGTGTAACTAATAAATAAAGGACTGCAAAATAAATCAAGGTGAAAAAAATTCGTATGCTTTCTGACCACTGATCCTAAGCTTGTGCTCAATACATGGCTGTAATATTTTTTCCTTCCCAAATTTGCTTCCTTATCCTGTGAACTATGGCATAGTACCAATAAGTTGTATGTTCAAATTATGAAACAGCCACACATGGGAGTGTTACACACAAGAGACCGAAGTTACTAAGGATTTTTCATCACACAGGGAAATGTGGATACATTTGGTGAAGGATGCAAAATGGTACATGCAGAATAACTGACTGTTTTGAAATAGTACATGGGGAAAAGATCAGGATCAGGAAGAAAAACAACAAAATATTCCCACTGCTTTTCTAGTGGGTAGTTCTTCCTCCTTCTTTCCACCCTTCTATAGTTTTGGAATTTGACAGTGTGCATATGCAACTTTTATAATTGGGGAGAAAAAATTAAAAACCCTAAATATCATCAAGCATTTTCCTATTCCAGACTCAGGAACCTGGTTGGCTAAACCGGTCACTTCACGTCCCTAACAACTAACAGAACCCCGTGAAATCAACAGAATTCCGTCCCCTACACCGTGATGTCTGCTTTGCAATGGGCTACTGATCACTAAACCCTCCAAGTGCTTAAGCACAGCCTCATGCACAGCCTATCAAATCCTCCGGGCAATTTAGGAGTAGGTTCTATTAGCATCCCTTTGCTAAACACACCGCAACCAGAGCTCAGAGAGGTTTGGGCCCCTGCCCAAGGTCACACAGCTGAAAAACACCAAGCTGCTGGCCCAGCAGTTGTGTCTGCTGCCACAGCTCCAGCACCGAAGCTGACCAGCCTTCTGCCTCCTGAGAGGAGCAAAATGACAAATGACAGGAGTTGCCGTCTCCGGTGTCAGCTTGAAAAAAAATGTGAAGCAGAAAAAAAAAACATTTTGGGGCACTCACCTCTCTCATCTCATCTCCTCAGCAATGTTCTCAGCCTGCCCTCTTCCTCACTCTCTGCTCGTTTTGATTTTTTTCTTTTCCTCTTTCCTTTGTTGTTAACTAATCACTTAGTTAACAAGCCAGCTTTCTGAAGCTTGGGTCGGTACCTAGCGACTCTATGCTCGCAATGAAGAAATCAGCTGTCACCGATACAGGAGTCAGAAAGGTTTAAATCAAATCATCCTCCACAACAATGACATTAATTATGCTTTTAACACGTTTTACTGCTTTTTTTCTCACTTCACGCCACATCTGTGTGAACAATATCCAAAAGATTTACGGTTTTCTTTCGTAATTACAGACATCCAGGCTGCACACTTATCAAAATACTTGCTGAGCAATCATGCTATATCACATTCTCTGCCAAAGATTTGTGTTGGCAGCAGTCATTCAAAACAAAAATGTTGAATCAGGACTTGTGTGGCTTCGGAGGTGGGGAGGGTGGGGAGTATTTCAACAGATAATTTGCCTGTCAAGAAAACAGGAGAGTGCATCCTGGCAAATGTTCCAGGAGTGCTATTTTTATGGAGGGGGTCGGTTGGGGCTGTGTGTGTGTGGTGGGGGGGACAGCGAGCTGGGGAGCTCTGAGCACCAAAAACACATCTGACATTTGGTTCTCGTGTCTGAGGATAAAATTTAATGAGAACAAAAATATGTCTTCCTAATTCCCCCAAGAAATCATTAAAACATTTTGTTATTCTTAAATGTCTCCGAATGAATTAGAGCCCCTGAAGGGGCTGTTCTACGGCACATCTCCGTCAGTTAAGGCTCCTCATTCTCTTCCTCAGTGACAGCTGGGGACATCCGTTTCCCCTGCCCCTCCATTTCCAGGGAGAGAGTTAGGAAATCAGATTCGTGGAGTCAGCACCAGGCTTGAAACAGCCTTTTGGGGAGGGGGCAAGAGGGCACAAGGATTTGCTGAAAAGTTCCTGCCTGTGTTGGGAGCTCTTAAGGCCCCTGGCTGGCACTGTAGCCCTGGCCCTGTCATATGTTACCTCCAGAAAGATGAGGATGCCATAGTGAACCCCAGAAATGATGCCTCTTTCCCAAGCGGGGATTGTAAGCCCCTCCTCACCCTGAGCACTAGAATCATTGTTGTTCTCCTGGGTTTGGGACAAAAGGTTGGTCACCTTTGGAACTGGAAGGTAAGCACCCCCTACCCACTGAAGGCTGGGCCCTTGTCTGCATCAGTGAGTTCACGTCAGGGTCATTTCTGGCGGGTGCCAGGCACACAGCAGGCACTCAGTAAATGCTACTGGAGTAAATCAACACGTGACAAGCAAGGGGCCCTAGTAGAGAAAGTACCTTTCTGCATTTGAGTCCTATTTCTAATTTATTTACCCAACAGTTATTAGGTGTCTACTGTGTACGGGGTTTGGGGTATACAAATTCAGTACGACTCAGTCCCAGGCTTGGAGCTTTACTTTTGCTAGGGAAGCCAGACATAGATACAATCATAAGAACAGATGACACTTAGCCAAGTACCACTGCCATGCACACTGCAGCCTCCCTAAACTGCATGAGGCAGGTCCTCCTATTATCCCCAGTTTATAGGAGAGGAGACTGAAGCTCAGGAGGTGAATTAATTCATCGCAGTCTCCTAGTGAGTAAGTGGTACAGGCAGGGTTCCAGCCAGGGTCTGGCCCTAAGCCAGGAAACATAAGCCCAGATCAGTGCGGCCCCTGGTGCTGCAGGTCAGGTGCTATGGGGCCCAGGGAAGGAGAGGACCCCTAGGAGACAAGTTTGGGGTCTGTAACTGAGTCACCCTCCAATGTTATTTGTCACTGAGAATGTGGGTCTTGAAAGACAGAAAAGAGTGGGAAATAACAGGATATATTTTTCCAAATTTTTTTCCAAATAATGCTGATGAAGGTGGAGACATTATAAATAATAAAAAGTCTGCAAGGAATAGGACCTCTTGGATACCTAGAGTGTTTCTCAGGGTAATAACCAGGCAGCGGACACATGGCCGGTTTAGCCTCATGCCACAGGGGACATCACTTGGGGGTGAAAGGGCACACAGAGTCCTGAGGGCTGTGCTCTCCAGCCCTAGCCATTCTCACCGCCAAAGCATTGTCACTGAGAAAGCCCACGTGGACATGCTGCCTTCCCAAGGGTACAGAATCAGGACAGAGCACAAGGCTGGGCAGAGGGAGTCAAAGCTGCAGATGCCCCTGCAGTGGGCTAAATGGTGGCCCTAAAAGATACACTCAGTCCTAACCCCTGGAACCTGTGAATGTGACTTTATTTGGAAAAAGGGTCTTTGCAAATGCAATGAAGTTAAAGATCTTTTTTTTTTTTTTTTTAAAGATTCTATTTCATTATTTTTAGAATGAGGGGGAAGGGAGAGAGGAAGAGAGGGAGAGATACATCAATGTATGGTTGCGTTTCACCTGCCTCCAGCCACAGACCTGACTGGAGACCTGGTTTGCAACCTTGTTATGTGCTCTGGCTGGGGAATCGAACCTGCGACCTTTGGGTTTGCAGGCCGGTGCCTTATCCACTGTGCTACCAGCCAGGGCCTAAAGATCTTGAGATGAGATCATCCTGGACTCTCTGGGGGGTCCCTAAATCCAGTGACCCCAAATCCTTATTTGAGAAAGGAGAGGGAGATGTGGGACACAGAGACAAGAGAGAAGAAGGCCAGGCACAGATAGGCAGAGAATGGAGTGAGGTGGCTGTAAACCAACCTCAAATCCAAGATGACCTCAGGCTCTTTCACTAATTACATCTGCAAAGACCCTGCTTCCAAATGAGGTGACATTCTGAAGTTCAGGGTGAAATGCGTTTTGGGAGGACACTGTCCAAGCTTCTAAAGCTGCCCAAGGAACTTTGCCACCCTCGATACAAAGATCCCACAAATGGCTGTTCTATCAAATAGAAATGACTGTCTTCTTAACCATTTCCAGTGGGATCTCACTTTCCTCTTCCTAAACCCTCAGCCCCCGCCCGCCCCCACAGCTCTGGTGCCTGCAGCTGTGCGGAAGGACTTGGGAAAAGACTAGGGTGCTGTCCGGGCAGAGGAGTCTCCTACCAGTTCCTAAGCAAATCACAACACCTTTCTAGGCTCTGTTTTCTGAGTTGGTAAGTGAGAAGGTGGCAAAAGATGGGCTATTTTTAAAGAGGCAAATTTTTCACAGACGCATACTTAGAAACAGCCCCCCGAGTCCCCAGAGGCCTCTCCCAGGAACAGTGACCACTCAGGGTCTAACAACACAGGTTAGTGAGTTTAAAAAAAAAAAAAAACTATAACATAACATAAGTTACCATTTTAAAGTGTACAGTTGAATTCGGTGATATTTAGTCCACCCAAGAAGTTGTGCAACCGCCACCTCTCTCTAGTCCCAGAACGTTGCCTCCCTTCACAAGGAGACCCTGCGCCCGTTAGGCACCCACTTCCCACGCCCGCCTCCTCCCAGCCCCTGGCAACCACCAATCTGACTAAGGTCTCTATAAATCTGCCTATTTTGGATACTTCATATAAATGGGATCCTATGCCATGTGGCCTTTTGGGTATGGCTTCTTTAGCACGTTTTTGAAGCTCACCCATGTTGTAGCAGGTGTCCATGTTTCACCCCTTTTTATGACTGAACCACATTCCATTGAATGGAGGGACCACTGTTTGTTTATCCATTCATCTATTGATGGACATTTGGGGTGTTTCCCCTTTTTGGCCACTGTGACCAGTGCTGATAGGTTATTTTTTGCCCATCTTCGTGTTTTATGTAAATAAGAGTCATACAGTATGTATTCTTTTGGGTTCCACTTAAGTTCCATATCAAATTCTTGAGGTTGGTGGTGCCAAGTAAGAGGAAACATTTGAGGTCTTTCCTCCAGCATGCTCTGCTGGCAGGAAGCAGTGGGCACCACTGTCCTCTGGAGCGCCAGACAGACTTCTTGGCTTCCCAAAAAGTCCAGATGGGACACCTCACCAGGAGTCCCCATAGGTTCCCTGGCTGACATTGGAAGGTGCTGGGGGAAGATGGAGGAGCTGCATGGGCATATCACACCAGACTGGGTAGAGAGGCCTTCATCCCCACAGTCCCCTCCCATGGAGGGCACAGCCTTGCCTAGGAGTTTCAGCCTCTCTCAAGCTCCCACCATGAGGAGGCCCTGTGTAATGGCTATTTCTTCTCACTATTTACTCAATTATGGAGCCCAAGCATTTCTTACCTGGTGCTTCAATTAATTGCTTGTAAACACTCAAGAAAGCAGCCTCGGCTTCCTGACTTCTTTTACTAAGGGCCACCACCTTCAGAAACAAAAGAAAAAATGTCATATGTTACCATGGTAGCTGAGCCTACCGGCAAATTTGATTATTTTATTCTTGTGCAAACATGAGATGTGGGAGGGGAAATGAAGGTTAAAAGTACGGCATTAGAAAGTTCAGGTTCACATTCCAGCTCCTCTACTGCATTCTGGCTGTGTGACCTTGGGCAAGTCACTATCCCTCTCTGGTCCTCAGTTTCCTCATCTGTAAAATGGGAGTAAATAATGGAACCTACTTCCTAGGCCTGTTGGGAAGAATAAGCGAAGATGTCTATCAATGGTTAGCACAGGGCACACAGTCAGTTATTGGGTTACTATTATTATTCTTGTTCTTAAAAGGCCACACTGGAGCTTTAAATATAAAGTCCTATGCAAAACTCTTGGCATGCATTAGGCCCCACAGACACGTCACCTGCTGGTATGACCAACTCCTATTATGGGGACAGGCTCTGCCCGGTGCTGGGTGATAAACCTTAGCTGCACACATCTCTGGTCTCATGCACCGAACACCTGAGAAAGATGCCGCCTCCGCACACAGCAGCACACTCTGGGAAGAAGAATTCGCAAACCATAGTGGTTCCCCTCTGAGGCTTCCAGTGAGGCAGCCGTGGGCCTCAGGTGGCTACTGAGCACTTGAAACACGGTTAGTCCAAATCTAGGTGCGATGTCAGTATAAAATACACACCGGATTTAAAGACAATATAAAAACCCCCCAGAATTTACAAGAGCTCACTGACACTTTTGATATTGATTATACATTAAAGTGATAAAGTTTTGGATATCATAGGTTAAATAACATCTATTATTATTCATGTCACCTAAAAATATATTAGTGGATCACACCGCATTTCTATTGGAAAGCACAGCTGGAAGGTTTTACAAGGTCTACACTGAACTCATTATTTAACAGGGGTAGAGAGAAATGTATGTTGGATGTTGAGCAAGTGATTTTAAAAAAGGTCAGTTACAAAAGCTCCTTGTTCTTTGGTTATTCCGAGAACAGTCTCTGATCCTTTGCCTTCCAGAGTGAATGAGTCTTTCATTCATTCAACAGACATTTCCTGTCCGCCTGCTACCTGCCACTCGCTATGGGCTGAGAACTCCGAGAAGAAGGGTGCAGCCTCAGACTCCACCCTTCGGGGACTCCCGGGGGAGCCTGGCATTAAAGCAGATTCCCCAGATAATTCGTTAATTACAGGAGCAAAATGCTTCAAAGGGGTTTCAAGAATGTGTCAGTGGGGGAGCCTGACTCAGTTGGGTGGGCAGGACATCAGGACCTGTCTCTGCAAGAAGGGGAAGGCGGCAGACAGAAACAATGTTCCAGAATCTGGGCAAAGGGAAAACCACCAACTGTGGGCAGATTTTTACTCTTTCTCAGACGGGTCAGTCACAGTTCCTGCTCTGGGGACTCATAGCCATGTGGGAGACACAGCTATGCCCAAGAGGAACCACAACGTGGGAGGAGGTAATGCAGACACTGGGCCTCCCTACTCCTATGAGGGACAAGTAATTCAGGTTGGGGGGTCAGCCCTGATGGGCTACTTATGACAAAAGTAAACGTAACATTCAGAGTTTACCACGTGCCAGGTGCTCTTACTACTCATGATCATCTCCCCCCACAGACACACTAATCACTGAAGGTAGCCGCTGTCATTATCTCTGTTGTACAGATGAGAAAAGCAAGGCTCAGTGAGGTTAAGTAACTTGCCTGCGATGACCCAGTTCATGAATGGTAGAGCCACATACACACCAGGTCCGCAGGTTCAAATCACTGTTCTGAATCCAGACATTGTCCCCTTTCTCCTGGATGGAAAGCCCTCCTAGCTCATAAGGACTGTCACTCGGCCCCCACGTGGATGCTACCTCGAGATGTCATCTGTGTTTGTACCAGATCAAGGGCTGCTGTGCTGCCCACCTGGAGCCCAAGAAAGACAAGGAGAAATGAAAGCAATTCATCTCTCGATCCCTGCGTGGGGAGTTATCAAAGAGCAGTGAGCAGAAAGCCTGACGCTTCATTTTACAGTCATCCATGCTGCACACGTGCAGTGGCTAAGGGTTGGGGAAAGGCATTAGAATGTTCAGTGGGCTTCTTAAAAAAAAAACAAAAACAACTCTGGACAGAAGCAGGACCCAGTGCCAGAAAGCTCCCTTACCCTGCCTGCAGCACCCTCTACTTTCCATTCACAGGGCTTGTCAGTTTACAGTGGTGTCTAGTTATCATGCCTCTTCATAATCTGGTCTCCCTACCAGAGCCATGCTGTCCAATACAGTGGCCACTAGCACATGTGGTCGCTGAGCACCTGAAATGTGACCATTTCAGATGGGCTGTAAGTGTACCATATAGGGTTTCTAAGTCTTAGAATGTAAAATAGCTCAATAAATTCTATGTTAATGTTTAAAATGATAACATTTTGGACATATGGGGTTAAATAATATATGATTAAAATTAAACTCACCTGTTTCTTCATATTTTTAAATGTAGCTATTAGAAAAATCAAAATTGTATGTGGCTTGCATTGTACTACAACTGGATAGCACTGATCTAGATCAAGAGTTGACAAGCTATGGCCCTTCCTCTGTTTACATAAAGTTTTATTGAAACACGGTGGGGGACATTTTTAAATGTATTGTCTATGACTGCTTTCATGTTACAATGGCTGAATTCATGAGTTGTGACAGACATCCAGGTTGCAAAGTAGACAATATTGACTGCCCGGCCCTTCAGAGAAAATGTTTGCTGATGCCATTTTTAAAGGTTATCTAAATGATTGAACAATATTTTCCTTTAAAAAAAATATTTTATTATTATTTTTAGAGAAGGGGAAGGGAGGAAGAGAGAGGGAGAGAACCACTGATGTGAGAGAGAAATATCAATTGATTGCCTCTCCTACATGCCCTGACCAGGGGCCGATACACAACCCAGGCATGTGCCCTTACCAGGAATTGAACTGGTGAACTTTCACTTTGCAGGATGACACCCAACCAGCTGAGCTACACTGGTCAAGGCTGAACAATATTTTCTTTTCTTTTTTTTTTTAAAGATTTTATTTCATCATTTTTAGAAAGAGGGGAAGGGAGAGAGGTAGAGAGGGAGAGAGACATCAATGTATGGTTGCTTTTCACCTGCCTCCAGCCACAGACCTGACTGGAGACCTGGTTTGCAACCTGGTTATGTGCCCTGGCTGGGGAATCAAACCTGCGACCTTTGGGTTCACAGGCCGGCACCTTATCCACTGTGCTACCAGCCAGGGCCTTGAACAATATTTTCAAGAGCAAGTGATCAGTAAACATCCTGGATAGGCACACAGTTTGAATCAGTTTAAGTTTAGGGCTTCCCATAATAAATATGAATCTGTAAGACGGCAGCCATTCGGACGTCCTGCCTTGCTCAGCTTTGTTTTACAGCAAAGACCTCGTCTGTGTCCAGAAAGCCAGTTCTGATGGCTCGGAGCCCGATCTAGTGCTAGGCCTGAATGTCGTTAAGCATCTGTTGGCCTCGGTTTGTTCCTCCATCAGATGGGGAGAAAAATTTAACCTGCCTGGGAAGCTACTGGAGAGGAATGAGCTAACATGTGGCCAAGAGTTCCACGGAAGTCAGCCGAAAGCTAACACATCTGATCATTCTTCCCACCATATAGGTTATCTCTTTCAAGGTCTGTGGCTCTAATGCACTTTCTGCATGTGCCTAGAACTGGTGGGCTCAGCAGAAATAAAAGGCCATGTGTTTCTGTGCCACAACTGGGTCCTATCATAGAGAAAGGCTGGAGAAAAGTGTCCAGAGTGATGGATTTGGCTTTTGAAAGGCAGAGATTTGAAGGCAATCTGGGGGAGGAGGAGGAAGGAGAAGTGGAAGAGGAGGAGGAGGAGGTGGCGGCCAGCTACAGACACCAAGAAGGTCACCGTTAGAAATAGCTCAGTGTCTGATGGAGCTGCGGCATTTGCGCCACCTGCTGTGATAGAAGGGTGAAAATGTGCTTGGTGCCCCAGTAGGGACATAGCAGGTGCAGAACCGGTTAAGCCAGAAAAGAGGCCAAAGCTTGTGCTAGCTGCCTAGCTTTCGCCCATCGGGTGGTTAAAACTGGCAAATCGGGGGACCCCTGTCTCAGAGAGCGGTGCATTGGTGACAGCTGCTGGCTGTTGAGAACCACCCCATGCTGAGCGAGATCTCTACAAGGAATAGTCGGAGCTTCCGGAAACTGAACCCTATTCTGTGCTGTGAGCTGCATCTTTGGAATCTTCCCAACGACTCTAAGACATGAGCACGGTCCCTGTCTTCATTCTGGAGATTCAGGGCAGCCAAGTCACTTGGCCAAGATGAAAGAACTAGTTAGTGTCAGAGGGAGTGCCTGTGCCCAGAACCCTCTCATTTCAGGGCCTCGGCTGGCAACTGGAAGACCCCTCGGGTGTGAAAAGGGTCATCTGTGATCAAGTCTGTACCGGCCTTCTGAGTGGACATGTATAAAATGCACCAACAGACTGAACACTTGGGCAAGAGCTGCAGGGAAAAAAATCCTCTGCACCAAGGTCCAGTCCAGTGTCTTCCCTAGTGCATTTGGCTACAGAACTTCAGAAAATAAACCTGGAAACTTGGGTTCTAGGAGACACACTGGGAGAACAACTTCCCTTTACCATGGGGTCCTGGGCCCTGGGAGGGTGGGGCATGGCGATTCCCGGAGGTGGGGTGAGGGTTCCGAGGCAGCAGCATTCTGAAGAGGCTGATGGGCAGCTGAGAGGAGGCGAGGACTCTGAGGGTCTCAGCATCAGCACGTCTGAGAAGGAGGACAGAGGAATGAGATCTGGGAGGAGAGGAAGGTACCCAGGATAGTGGGGGGCACCTTAACACCTTCTGGAGTCCAGTTCTCCCTCTGGGGTATTAAGATCTAGGGGTACACCTGGGGAATAAACAGGGGCAAGAAAAATGAGGGTAGATGCAGAGAGAAGAGAGTGAGGGTTACGAGCAAGGAGGCACGGAAAGCAGGGCGTGCAGACCCCGGGAGTTCCTGGGCTTGGAGAAGAGGAACATGGAGAGTAAGGGAAGGGCAAGCATGGAGGGCAGCTGACTGGGGGGCACACACCACAGGGGCAAGCCACCATTCCCTGAAGACCTTTCAGGCTATCCTGTTGAGAGGAATAGGTATATTCCAGTCTGTGAATATCCCTGAAGTGAGGTGAAGCAGGAGAGGGCAGAGGGGGTGGACATTTCAGTGGTACTTGGTCTCAGGAGGTTCTAAATTCTCAAAATGCACTACCTTAAGAGGGAGAAAGCTTCCCATCTCTTTCGGAGGAAGCCAGTTGGGAGGGGGCAAAGCCCTAGGATCTGCCCCAGGGTCCTGGGAACCTGTCTCTGGGAAGCCAACAGCTGGGTAGGAAACAGGAAAACCTGACCTAGGAGCAAGCAGACGTGGGATTGGTTTCAACTGGGGCCTTGCACCCTTGTTCACCTTTGGGCAAGTCACACCCCCTTTCTAAGCCTCAGTTTCTTTATCTGTAAAGTGAAGGTGTTGGGCTTGAGTCCCCTTCCAACTCCGTTGTGCAATCACCGAGCAGACGGACAGACACTCGCCTCCCCACAAGCCACTCCGCAGTCCGTTGAGGTGTCCAACAAAGACTGCGAAGGGCCTTCTCCCGGGCCTCCACTCTCCAGACGGACCCACCCGGGCCGGGACCGACAGGGGGTCTGCCAGAGACCAAGGGGCCGGGAAGAAAAGCATTGTTCAGCTGTGTTCCAATATGTGTAATTATTCCCAGACTAAAAATGAGGCACTGAGCCAAGTGTTTTCAAATGTCGGCATTAATGAACACATTTTATCCAACATAACACAAGCCTTCCAATGCATTTGTCAGGCTCCCTGAGATCTTGTGAGCGGCACCCCACACCGGGCTGGCTTTCCCAGCCCGGAAGCAGCGCAAACATGAAATGCCCCGCGAGTGCAAGCTGGCAGGCCTGCTATTAGCAGCAGTATAATCATCAATTACGTCCAATCACAAACTGCTGATTTTATAATTATCAGCCGAAGTTCTAACTTCTCACCTCCGCTCACTGGCAACTAATATAATCTCTCAGTTCAAAAAGATTTTTTTCCTCCCTTTTTCCTTTATTTTCCTTTTCCTCTTGCTTGCTCTCTCCCGCTCTCTTCTGGGAAAAAGAATTTGCAGACCTCCATGTAAGACTGCATTTAAATTGCTTGTCACTCAAAACAAAGGCGAACCACTCATTTGTAATTCACCAGCCACCTGAACAGACTGCCTGTTTTCCTTTAAGCATCCATGCACTGAAGCACAAAGATCATTTTTCTATTGTTAAAATTGTATAAGCCTGGGCTTTTTTTAGCAGCGAATACACAATTTCCCTTCCTTTCGAGGGCTCCCGGCATAAAAGGGACAGGAGGCTTTTTAAAATGCCTTACAGATAAATTTTGCTTTGGGGCATTGAAAAAAAAATCAGTTACCTGCTCTCATAATGAGCCAAGAAGCTATCCAGGCATACATCTCTATCTACATTTACATCTATAATCCATATCATATTTATCTATATCTCTATATCTCTATATCTGTCTATGTAGGATGAAGTTCTGTTTCCCACCCTGCCCAAGGTGTGGCCAGTGTATGAAATGGAATGATGATTCATTCTCATGGGTGCTGGATGCCTGCACCCATTTTCCTCTTTGGGGAGCTGCTGATAACACAACTGTGGCTCCATGCTGAGTGGCACCTGGCTGGCAGGCTCTGAGAGCAGGAAAAACCCAGGAATGGGTGCCTGGCTGCATGTCTGACTTTCTGGCCACCTCACTGCAGGGGGACAAGCCACAGACGACCGCCATGGCAGCACCACGGAGCCCCTGCATGCAACCAGCTTCCCCTGGCTCAGCTGCTGAGGGCCAGGCCCACTTTGCCAACAGCTCAGTTTTTCTGAAAAACTGATGATAATCTTAACAGCTCCCAGTTTATCCTAGAGCTTTTTATAATTTACCAAGATCTTCCATAGAAATTAGTGCACTGGAGCCTGCACAAGCTCCAGGGGGCTGGCCCTGGGCAGGAAGGACCGTGGTGAGAGGCCCTGGGAGGCTGCCACGGTGGCTCCAAGTCACACAGCAGGGGCCGAGGTCGGTCATGAATGGGGTCTTCCAGTCTCAGGGCTGGCTGTGTGGTGGTGAATTTGGGGCTAGAATCTGTGTGACTCCCCACTGGAAGCGGAAGCATAGGTTCCATTTGGGGTAAATTAGAAGAGACTCGAGCTCACCCCTGAGAAGTCCCTTCCTGTGTCTGAGCACGCTGTGCTTTCCTGAGTGGGCGAGTGAGGAAGGGGGCTCCCGCCAGCCCACTGGGAGCCATTCATAAGCCACAGCCCATATTTTCTCCGCAGCAGGACTCACAAGGATTTCTGATTTAAAACAACAGTATTATGAATGATAATGTGATGGTGGACAAAGGATACATTTGTCAAAACCCACAGGGTGTACAACACAAAGAATGATCCCCTCATGTAAAATGATGGGCTTTAGTTAATAATATTGGTTCAGCAATGGTAACAAATGTACCAAAATGCAAGGCATTAATAATGGGGGGGGGTATATAGGGGCTGTGTATTTTCTGCTCAAATTCTATTTAAACCTAACACTTTTGGCTCTAAAAAATAGCCTATTAACTAAAAGAATAAATAGACAGTAGCAGGAATGTGTAAAGCAGTTACTACGTTTTGGGTATTGCTCAAACTTTTATCATATTAAGTCATTTAATACATAAGACAGCCCTGTGAGGACTGTATCATTATCTTCCTAATTTACTAGGTGGAAAAAAAAGACAACAGAGAGGTAAAGTAATTTTCCCATAGTCACACAGCAAGTGACCAAGCTAGGAATCACGTCCCAAGCCCCAGAATTTGTGCCCTTAGCAGTGAGAGTGGGATTTTCCCTGGGTTTTCACCAGAAGCGAGCGCCACTGCCCCGCGGGATACTGTCCTGTATGTGTGTCCCATCTTGCTTGTGGGTGTCACACAGTGCATGAGTCACACAGTGCATGGGTCATGAACAATGAATGGTTCCAGGGCCAGATGCACCCCATGGACGTATTTTCTTGGACCCTCTCATGTTTTAAAAATATTTGAGCCATCAAAATTCATCAAGTTACATGCTTAAGACTTGCGCATTTTGCCGTATGTAAATTTGTACCTCCATAAAGCACTGGGAGCGTGAAAATATGTGCATATATATTGAGCCAACATTTAAAAACCAGAAGAGATCCAAATTGCTAGCTTCTCTTAGAAAATCAGAGGAATCTGGTCACCCTGAGCCCACGTTCCACCGACACCCGCCTGGAGCCCAGCAACAGCCTCCTGTTGCAAGGCAGGGCGTTGGCAGTTCACCCCAGGCCTCCTTGCACCCCCTGTATGGTGGGGCCTGTCCAGACCCCATAACAAGCATTAGTGTTTCTCTCTGGCCTGCACTGACACCCTTTTCCATGCTTTATCCCCCTACCCCCAAATCTTCTTGAGTTCTATCAGCCCCTACACTTTCCTTCCTTCAAAGTGGTATCACAGGCAGGGTGAAAAACCGGAGTGATGACGGGGTGTCTCAAACTGGTCTGACTTCTTCCTTCCAGGGAGCCCCATGCAGCCAGCAAACTGCCTTTCCAAACAAATACAGAATATCTGGCCCTACAAACTCAAGTCCAGTTGGGTGTGGAGGAAAGGGGCCCTTGGGAGCATCTGGGTGACTCTGCACCTTCCTGGATGATGAGAAACATGCAGGCAAAGCTGAGAAAGGCCCAGCAGGGCCTGGTGCTCCATGTTCCAATGGGACTGGGGGTGAGGCAGGTGGTTCCCACAGGAAAGGGGTGAGTGGGTGAGGGTAGGGGGAGACCATGGGGACCTGGACAGCTGGGGTGCAAGGAAGGGCTGCAAAGCACCTGGGGTTTGGAGTCAGGTTTGCGAGACAGGTCTGAAACCTGCACCCTTGGCTGTGTGTCTTCAGGCACGCTGCTGAGCTGGCTGGGCCTCAGCTTTCTCGGCTGGAAAAGGGGTTCAGTGATGTGAAGAGCTGCTTGGAGGAGCGGACCAGGGAGGTGAGGCCGCCGGCACAGTCCCTGCCTGGCCAACACTTCATGGGTGCACAGGGGACACATGAACATCCTTCCTGGACCTTTCTGCACCTCAGTTTCCCCAGCTTGGGTGTCAGACACTAGCAGCTCAACGATGTGCTTTGTTTGCTGTTAAATATGGGCTGAGGTTGGTTGGGCAAACCATAAAAGGTTCTTGGGATTTCTGGGCAAAGGCTTTCAGGGTGTGAGAGAGACCAGTGTTACCAAGGGGGATACGACAGGTAGAAGCCACTGGACTTTGGGGATAGGAGTCAAACTGACACAGTGTGGAGCGTGGGCAGAAAGTCAGTGATGCCAAGAATCACCCCCTCTTGCCCCGGCAACCTGCGCCCTCTGAATCCCAGGGCCGTCAGCAGTCTGTGGGCCAGACCAGAATGACACCAGCTACTCTCTGAGCTGGCTTGGTGACCCTGACCTGGTCTCTGAGCTCTTGCTGTCCCATGTCCTATCCACCATGTCCTATGGTGCTCTTGCCCCTGGAGGGAGGGCTGCAGGGGTCTCGGATCACTGCAGCCTCCCCTCTTGAGGCTCCAAAATGCCAGCCCAGAAGATTGAAGTTAAAAGCGCATGCGTGCCCTTTACGGAGAGGCGGCCACTAAATGTCGTGCAAGCACCACCCTGCCCAGGCTATTAAATATAGCAGCCGTCTTTCTGCAGGTCTCTGTGGAGTGTGGCTCTAGACAGCCCCCTAAGGGCTGCAGCCGAGACTCCGGGCACTGTCCTGCCTCTACCTTCCCGGCTGTGGTTCTCGGCTACAGGCTCTGCTTCCTGGACTGGACTCCAGGGCTGAGGGACCTGGGTTCCAATTCCAGTCCCCCCACTTCTTTGTGGTCTTAGGCAGCCACTGGTCTTCTCTGAACATTATGATAAAGGTGAAAAATGATATGAATATGATAATGATTAAAAGTGATATGCATAAAAATTGCTTAGCACACAGCCTGGCAAACAAACACATTAATAGGTGTTGATTTTTACTATTTCTAATTATTATCACCTTCAAGGTGCAAAGCACTACCTTGAGATGAATAACCATGACCCCAGACCCTGAATTTTAGAATAAAAAAGGGGACAAAGGAAAAGGGCCCAAGGCAAGCAGCATCTGAGGAGGGAGGGGCAAAGAGGGAATGGTTTATCCTTCAGGGCACAGGCTAGAGGAGGGCTTCAAGGAGAAGATGGCGCAGGCTTGCAAAGGATGAGAAGGGGGGTGATTGCAGAGGAGAGAGAGTGGGTGGCATGTGGCAAGGTGGGAGATAAAAAAAGGCCTGGTATAATCAGATGACACTCACTGTCCCTCCCTCAAAGTCCAAGATTGCAAACTTTGGGCCCCTGGTCCATGTCCTCACATGCACTTGGGTTTGTATTTTTTTCTCAGGTTTAAAAAAAATGTTCATTTTAGGCCCTGGCTGGTGGCACATTGGATAAGGCGCCAGCCTGTGAACCCAAAGGTCACTGGTTCGATTCCCAGCCAGGGCACATACCCAGGTTGCAAGCCAGGTCTCCAGCCAGGTCTGTGGCTGGAGGCAGGTGAAAGGCAACCATACGCTGACTGCCTCTCTCTCTAAAAACAATAAAGAAAAAAATTTTTAAATGTGAATTTTGAGCCAACATTTAAAAATTAGATTTTACATAAAAACTGGGATTTCCAGCTTGTCCAAAAATACTGGAAAATGTGGCCCCAGTGGGCTCACATTCTTGCATAACAATAGCATCAGCAACAAAAACAATAATAGAAAACACTGAGTCAGAATATGCCAGGCACTGTTCCAAGTGCTTCACACACTGAGTCTAAAAGAAGTCCTCATGAAAGCCCTATAACAGGGGTGGGGTGCAGTGATGTGCTTTAACAACTGGCTATCTGGTGAAAAAGAAAAGGCCCTGATTTGCAGTATTGCCAATTCCCATGTTATAAGCACTCCCACCAGGGCAATTTTATGCTCCCAACTGCCGTGGACCATGGAGATCACTGTATGGAGCCTCTTTGACACAAAGCAATAGTTGCAGTTATCATCTCTACTTCCCAGATGAGGAAAAAGAGGCACAGAGAGGTCAAGAGACTTGCCCAAGGTCACACAGCTAAGGGAGTGGGCAGAACCTGATTTTGGAGGCAGGCAGCTGACTTCAGGCAAGATTAGACTACCATGCTCTGCCCGGACTGTGCAGAGGCAGGCCATTCCTCAGGTGGCAACCAGTCCCAGTTTGTCCCAGTCCCCACCCCAACTTGTTGCCTCAGTCTGTGTCTGTGCTGCTCATTCAGCTAATCTGCAGGACTCCGGTGGGCAACTACACTTGCATCCCTGCTCTGGGGTAAGAAATGTCACCCTGGCCCCAACTTTTTCCCCTACTTCTGGGAACCCCACCAGATACCTGGAACAAGCTGAAGACATCCCGGTCAGTGGAGAACCAGCTTCTTTCCGTTATCCCAGCCCCCTCCCTTAGCATGTGACACAGAATGTCAGCAAACCTTTCAGTTCAAATGTTCCCATTTTTCCTTATTCTCTTTGTCAGGAGTACTAACAGCATCAACTTAATGAAAACAATTGTTCCCTTCCCCTTTCCCCCTCCTGCCACCTCATACAACAGAACTTGGAAATACGATTTACAGGGGAAGAAAGATCAAACCAGCTCACCTTAGGCCGGAAATGGAAATGCCACTGCATCCCGAATGCTCTGTTGGGAGAAGGCACTTCCATTTGTCAGGGGAGGGGACCTGGGTGGGGAACCCGATTTTCTTTGCTCTTTCTCAAAAATCAGCAGCCCTTGCGAAGCCCCCACAACCCACATTCTCCCAGCTGAGGGCCCAGGATGGCAGCACATGAAGGAAAGACATATGTTTGGTAAGAAATGTGGAAACAATCAAGCATGAATAGATTCATGTAAGTAATTTAATTACCTCGCACAGCTATGAAATCTCTTGGTTTCTGCTTCTGCTATTAATGATGAATGTTTAACTATCAGAAGACATCAACTGACAGCCCTGACTGGTAGCACAGTGGATAAGGTTCCGGCCTGCGAAACCAAAGGCCACTGGTTTGGTTCCCCAGCCAGGGCACATAACCAGGCTGCAAGCCAGGTCTCTGTACCTTGATGTTTCTCTGTTTTTCTCCCTTCCTCTCTTTCTGGAAATAATAAATAAAATCTTTTAAAAATTAAAAAAAAAAATAATTAAAAAATAAAAATAAAAACAAACTAAGCAAACAACCAGAATAGGACCAGAATCACATTTATAGGGATCATTTGGAGGATAATCACCTGGGAGGGGCAAAGAGGAGAAATGGTGCAGGGATTAAAAAGTATAATTGGTTGGTACAAAATAGATAGGGAGAAGTTAAGAATAATACAGGAAAGGGTGAGGCTGAAGAACTTACATGTACAACCCAGGGACAGGAACTAAGGGAGGTGGGATTGCTGCATGAAAGAGGGGAACTGGGTGGAAGGGACCAAAACGAAAAGAAATTGGGAAAACTGTAACCACATAGTCCATAAAATATTTTTAAATAAAATTTTTTTTTTTTTTTAAGATTTTATTTTATCATTTCTGGAAAGAGGGGAAGGGAGAGAGACAGAGAGGGAGAGAGACATCAATGTATGGTTGCCTTTCACCTGCCTCCAGCCACAGACCTGACTGGAGACCTGGTTTGCAACCATTAAATAAAAATATTTTTTAAAGGAAAAAAAAAAAAAAAAAAAGAGACATCAACTGAGGTTTCCTGACATGCTGGGCAAGAGGGGTTAGGTGTCCCCAAGACACCGGGCTTCTCACTAATCAGGCTGGTTCCTGCTTCTTGCTGACTCTACCCCATCCTGGAGTTATCTGGGACGTACATTATACACCCTGTAATAGCAGTGCCCAGCACCTTCTAGAAGAAGGGTTGTCAGAAACATAGAACCTGAAAGGGATCAAGTCTCTAGATCCAACTGCCAGGACATAGCAAACACAAGGGACAGAGGAACAAGTAAACCATGCCATGAGAATGCAATTAGCAAGGTCTCACTAGAAGCAGGGTGACTTGCCCAAGGCCACACCAGTAGTGGTGGAGGTGGGGTTTGAATTTGAACCCGAGCTCAGGCACTCTGCCTCGGGCCCACCCCTCCCCTCCCCACCCCCACTCTCCACCAGGTCTGTGGAAAAATTGTCTCCCACTGTCCCTGGTGCCAAAAAGGCTGGGGACTGCTGCTCTAACGGGTGGTCCAGGGAAGCTGGCCATCCTAAGCTCTGGTGACCAAAGTTATAACAGCAGCAGTCTGCTCCACCTGTCCCCTCCAGGGACTGGCTAGTGACTGGAACAAGGGTTGGAGGCATCATGGAGGAGCTGACCCATCTCGGGAAGTCTTCATCCATTCCTGGCTGTCATCTTATTTGGATTAGAAATAAACTTCCAACCACTGGAGGGCTCAATGGCTTTGAGTCTCCTTCCACAGAAGACCTGGGGGCTCATGAAAGGCCCTGGCATAAGCAAATCATGTGGAAGAATGAATGCCATGGCATCAGAGCCTGGCTCCAACGGGCAAGAGGTGGAAGCAACCCGTTCTCAGCAGTAAGAATGTCCTTATTTTCATTCTGGGCAAAATATGGACAATTGGGCTGGGTGAGGTCCGCACATCCTCAGAGCCTTCTAGACCCTGAGGTAGGTGGCTGTTTACCATTTCTGTTTGCTGAGCATCAATCTACCACTCTTCTAGTGACAAAATATCTACAGGGAACGGGCAGTAACCACAGCCCGTGATGTAGTCCATCAAAGGGGTGAGATGAGTGGGAGAGGCAGGCCTGTGGGGAGGATGAGGACAGGCTGCTTGCCCGTGATCTACCGAGACTGGCCACAGAGGCTGATGTTGGCACAGAGGCATCTTCCCACCCATGGCTGGCTGTACCTGTGGCTGACATTGGTCTTGAGTGAGGCTGATGTCTTCCTTACCCCAGGAGTTTGAATTTGAGACTGGCCGATTCTGATCAAAGTTATTAGCTGGGGGCTAGTAAACTATGGCCATTATGGGGGCCACCCTCCCTCTACCATGTGACAAAGCTGGCCTATACAGAGGGGACTTCACTTGCAGTGAAAGTGGCCCCTTGCTTCTGGGCAGTTCTGGCTCCTTGTCCGCCCTCTGGGCCTCTTTGGCAGTCTTGGGAGACAGCTGTGTTCCTAAGCTTGGATTCAAATCCCAACCCCACCACGCTGTGGGACCTTGGGCAAGGCACCTTACATCGATGGGCCTCAGTTTCTTCACCTGTGAAATGGGGAAAATACCAATGCTACCCTCACAGAAATGCTATAAGGATTAAATGACACAGCTGTGCATTGGCATACAAAATAGATGCTCCACAAATGTCATCATAGTTAATATTATAATACATTCTTTTGTGGGCTAGCTTGGGTAGATGTTTGTTCTTGAACCCAAGAATTTTTATTAAGGTGAACCTCCAGCTACCCTTTGCACTGATTCCTCCTACTTGGAGACTAATTGTGGGGTTGGGGGTCTCCTATTCTTCCCCCCGCAAGGTCAAAGCCAGAACCTAGCCAGACAGAGAACACAGATGGAGGGGCTGCATTGCTCCTGACAGCCAAGGCAGTTGCTGTTCCCCTTCCCACTCTTTGCAAAAAGCAACAGGCAAGGCAAACAGATGGCAGAGAGATAGTTTTTCCCCCCTAAATAACAAGATGAGGGAAGGGGGGAAAAAAAGGAAATAAGATGAACAGATTTCCACTAGCTTGGAGATCAGAGAAATGGCCATTTTTGCTGATAAACTTTGCTTAAATGCTGTCCCTGCGCCCAGACACGCAACTGTCCTAGGACGTGCCTAGGAAGGGTCCTCTTCACTCCTGCCTATCGATGTATCATTAATTTCTTTTTGTTTCCCATGACGGCATATACCCGACTCAAGGTGAGAGAACACAACTGGGCTGCGACTTCTCAGATTGATAGATTGCGTTTCTGTGCTGGGTCTGTTTCATGCTTGGTGACTTTGCAGCAAAGCAATTATCACTGTGGAATGCATAATGGCCTAATTAATAACTAATGTCAGGTTGGCCTCTGAGCCATGATTATACCTTAGCAAGCCAACTTTTTTTTTCTTTTAAATATTCCAAGAGAAAAATATTATTGTAATTGACTGGTTAAATTGTCAAAGTGTCCTTACCCTGTGGACACAGGGTGTAGTAGTAAGTGTGAAAACCTGGAATGAAGAGGTGTTCCACCATCAACTGGCTGTGACCTTGATCAGTGTCTAAGCACTTCTGCACTTGAGCATCTCCCCTGTAAACAGAGCTACCTCTCTGGAAATGAGGGGGATTCCTGTCATATTTATATGAATTCTAGGGCAATTAATAATGGTTAAGAGCAAGGAGTCTGAAACCAGACTACCTGGGTTTAAATCTCATCTCAGGCACTAGCTGTGTGACCTTGGGCAAGTTACTTAACCTCTCTGTGCCCCATTTTTCTCATTTGTAATGTTGATAGTAACAACATTTACCTTAAAGGGTAGTCATGGGGAATAACGAGCTGGTGTCAGTAAAGTATTTAGAAAGCTGCCTGGAACACAGCAAGAGCTAGAGCAACATCTGCCAAGACCACATGTCAACATTTATTTAATAAATATTTACTCAGCACCTAATGTGTGTCAGGTACAGTGAGTGGCCTGGGAGCACCATCGTCTATAAAGCACTCCCTCTCTTTGTCGTTCCTCAGGCCAGGGCACCGTTATTACTGCATATCTCAAGTGCTCTAAATCCTGACCCCTGACTCCTTTTCCGACCCATACAGCTCCAGAGGGGTCTTTTTAGCACAGACTTCTGGCCAAGATGGAAGCACAGGTAGACGTGCCATCTTGCTCCACAACTAAGAACTACAACCACCTCAAAACTGGAGACAACCAGAAGTTCCAGAAGACTGAGCTGCACGGAAGTCCAGCAAACAAAGATCTAAGGAAGAAATATTCATCCAGACAGGTAGGAGAGGTGGAGCTGGGACGGAGAGGATGTGGTGTGGTGGTATGGTGATGGGACTGGCTGTGGCTGGCAGGCAGAAAGTGCAGTCACACACTAGAAGAAGCAGGGACCCTGGGGAGCGCTCCCGGCACCAGACCAAACTGCATGGCTCATGGTTCCAGTGCTGGGGGGTGGGGTGGGCAGGGAGGATAAGACCTCATTGCTTCTGACTATGGACGCTAGTGTGGGTTGAGTCAAAGGAAGAAACTGCTAGTCTCTCAGCTGAGTCCCTTTGTTTAGAGGCCCCCATGGTCCAAGAATGTCCACAGGCCTAACCTCTCTGGGAACCATGGCCAAGGCAACAGCTAGAGAGGTGCCAGTTCCATAAGGATGCGGGAGAAGCACCTGGAAAAAGGGACTAGTGCTGAGCAAGCAGTATTGTTCCCTCTCAGACCCCTCCCTGACATACAGAGCCACAAGGTAGTGAAACGGGTCACCTGCACTGACAAATACCTAAGGCTCTGCCCCTTACAACCTAACAGGTGTGACAGCTCTACCTAAGACACAGAGGGAAACACAGAAGCCTGTCAAGTTGAGGATACAGAGAAGTATAGCCCAAAAGAGGGAACAGATCAGGGTTCCAGTGGGAAAAAATAAGCAAAGAGGAGACAGCCAACCTAAAAGACAAGGAGATAGCAACCTAACAGATGCAGAGTTTAAAACGCTGGTGACAAAGATGCTCACAGACTTGACAGATATATTTGAGCACAGCAAATGCAGACAGATATATTTGAGCACAGCAAATGCAGAAGAGAAAAAGTGAAGGCCATGTTAAGCAAAACAAAGGATAATCCACATGAAACCAATGGTGAGGGGAAGGAAACCAGGATTCAAATCAATTAATTAGAACATAAGGAAGAAATAAGACAGTCAACCAGTACAGAATGAAGAAATAAGAATTGAAAAAAATGAGGAGGGGCTTAGGAACCTTCAGGACAACTTTAAATGTGCCAATATCCAAATCACAGGGGTGCCAGAAGGAGAAGAAGAAGAGCGAGAAATTGAAAACTTGTGTGGAAAAATAATGAAGGAAAACTTCCCAAATTTGGCCAACTAAATTGACATACAAGTCCAGGAAGCAGAGAGTCCCAAACAAGCTAGACCCCAAAAAGGACCATACCAAGACACATCACTAGGCTCTGAGTGCCATAAGGACAGGAATGGCATCTGGGGCTGCTCACTGCCACCTCTCTCGAGCCTGGCTCTATCCCTAGTGTACAACAGGTACAAAACAGTTATTTGCTATAGAGTGAAGGTCTCAGTGGAACTGAGAGAAAAAGCAGGTGTGTGCACATGTGTTCTAGAGGAGCTGGCTGGAGGGAAAGGCACGACAGCACTAAATAATCATGATCCTGTGGCCCCATCTCTCAGAAGCTTACACAACATCAAGCACTTAACCTGTGTGAATCTTTCCAGGGAGTAGAGACTGTTACCATCCCCATTTTACAACCAGGGAATCTGGGGTTCACTAAAAACAGTGGCAAAGGACAGAGCTGGGGTATGAACTTAGGCCTATACAACTTAAGGTTTATTATAGCATTTCTGCTCTACCTCAGGAGACCCACGCATTAGTGACTGTGTTCACCCTGGCACACAGTAGGTGCTCAATTATTTCTCAAACACATGAGTAAATAATAATGTTTACCACCTTAGCCCTGGCACCTGGCACCACACCTGGCACATAGTTGGAGTTTAGTCAACACCTATGAATTTAAAACTGCATGAGTGACTGTGTGAACAGCCACATGTCCCATGACATTAGCGTGGCCACTGCATGAGCTTTTGCTTTGGCTCTGCCCACTGCCCCTCCCCACTTCACCTCCCAGGCAGACATGAGTGCTGAGACATGCATGGCAGACAGTGGCACGAGATGGATGCGCTCCCTGTGGCCTCCTCTCCCCACCGACCAGCCCCGCGTGGCCTTCCATAATGCAGTCCATTAAAAGGCTTGTAAATTTTCATACACGAAAGCTGACCGTGGCGTCAGCACAGACTAATTGTTGTTAAATGTGCAGGAATGGCATTGCCACGCCGCTAGAACGATCACTCTTCCAAGCTCAGCCCATTCCTCTGCAGGCGGAAAGCTTACAACGTACGCACAAGGCCAAAAAGCAATTCGTGTCAAAAAGATCAATAATATAAAAATAAAGCATGAGAATTCTAGTTAAAGGGAATGTCACATAAATATGGGCTTCACGTCCATGATTCTGAGATTAAAAAAATCAATCAATATCATTCTTTAGATGATGTTATATCTAATGAGAAATACCCAGAACAACTGCAAATAACTGCTTAACTGGGGGGAAGGCATTAATAATTTACTTTATAAGGCATACGATACCAAATGAAAGGGGGTTGCTACTGGTTCTTAATTTGGTTGTAATATGGCAAGACAGGTTCAGTGATGCTTTGGTGGGTTCCTAATTATGAAATTCAGAAGGATGTTTAGCTCATTCTAAGTTTTACCTCAAGCTGGGCAAGATAAAGCCTGAGAAGCCAGACCCAGCTGTGGGAGCCAAGGAGACTGGCAATATCAGCATAGGAAGTCATCCAGGAGACGGCGCAGCAGGCTGTGTGCACATGAGCTACCCGGAGGCAGTTAGGAGGGATAGAAGTCCTCCTCACTGCCTCTGACTGAAACTGCAAACACCCTGTTTGGTGAGCACTTGCTACATGCCGAGTCCTGGGCTGGGTACGCAGACTAAGGTTTGAATCCCAGTTCCCTGTACGTGTTGGGCTTCCCTGGAAGATTCCGCCTGAAAAAGCTCAGCATCTGAGAGGCAAAGGTCTGGCTGAGTGATGCAGTCCTCCCCAGCCTAACCATTGCAAGTGTCCAGTTTAGGCTCTCAATCTAGATTCTTCATTTCTAGTTACTTCTGTACCCCCAGGTCCCTCCAGAGGCCCCATTTAGCCCTCCCAGATGATGTTCTTCCACCATCTTCTCTGCCGAAGGGCTGCGTCAGCACAGGATAGAGACTTTACCTCTCCAAGCCCTGGTTTCCCATTGGTAAAAGCAGATACCAGCAGCACCTCCCTTGAGTTGTAGCTGTTCATAACAGGCATCACAATATGCGCCATAGCTGCTGCTGGCTGGTGGCCCAGCCTGAGTTACCTCTCACCAGAACACAGTGGCTCGAAACAATTTCGCTTGATCTGTCTCTAGGTTGACTAGGCTGCAGCGACCTGATGGCTCAGCTGGGCTCCATGGCCAGCACGGCTCCCTGACTTGGGTCTGGCTCCTGGGTGCTCCTCTCACCCACCAGGGCCTCTCCCCTATGGGCTGCGCTGCTCACAGCAGGGTGGTGGCAGGGTGGCTGCACGTCTTAGGGAAGGCTGGGCTGGAGGAGGCAGGATGTGGAGCTACTAGGCCAGCTGAGGGCTCTGGTACTAGTACAGGGTCACTTCCACCGCTTGAAAGTGGACGGAAGCCCAGATCCAAAGGATGGAGACACAGCCTCTGTCTCAATGGCAGAGTGCCAGGGCCTAATACAGATGTGCATGGATGGGAGCTGCTGCGCAGCCACCACAGGGACAGGTGTGAATGGGGAGCTCAGCAAACACATGCCCCATCTGGGAGGAAACCAACAAGCCTCCCTCAAGCTCTTGATGTGATTCTTAGAAGTTGTTTCAGTCATAGGGACTGAACTCCAGGGGCACACTTTGAGGGCAGGAACGGTATCCCACCATCTGTGGGACCCTCCATAGCCCTCACCTGAGCCTGGCTTGTGGTAGGGGTTCCATGACTATTTGCTGAGTGGACCTGGAAGATGCCAAGTAGAAGGGAGACCCTCCTGGGAGGACACAAAGGCTGGTCCTCCCCAACATGAAGAGAGGTCAAGGTGACAACAGGCTGTGACCTTCAGTAGGCCCAGCACCTGGAACACCACTTGGTATGCAGGAGGGTCTCCATAAATGCTTGTTGAGTGAATAAGTGATTGTATGGACTCAACTGCTGATGAATCCTCCTCTGGGTAAGTAATGCTTTGGCCTCCTCTCCAAGCTCCTGGAAGGTGGTCACCCCAAAAGAGTTGCCCAGACCCTGAGAGGCACAGAGAGAACACCTCAGCCTGGTGACCAAACATACCCAGCTTGAGGAGTACAAATGACTCACTAGCTGCTGGAAAGAGAAATGTCATTGAACCTCCTGCAATCCTGCGAGCTGCCACAGGTTACAGATGAGGAAACAGGCGCAGAGGCATGAAGCCACGTCCCAAACTCAGGTAAACAACGTTAGGGTGGCACACAGACCCTGGTTCCTGACCACTGTGTTCTCTTGCCCCTCTGGAAGTCAGCCCCCTTGGACTGCTGGGTTCTGATCAGACCCAGGCAAATGCATCTCTTCCAACTCAACCCAAAGGGTTTGCTGTCATGCAAATCCTTCCTGGTAGGAGAAGGAAGCAAGAGAAAAAAATCTCCTAGCAGAGGCCCTGCCAACTCCCACTGCATACATACATGCCTTAGAAAAGTTTCACCTCTGGTTTCGAGTAACAAAACTTTTAATTTAGATGTTTTCCTCTCTCTCTCCAAGTAAAAATAAGTTTAAAATAATGACTGTAATAAATGAAGGTAATTAATTGTAGTTTGTTCCTTTACTGTCTAGTCAGCTTAATTTTACCTTTTCAACTAATAATGAGAAAATAATTTTTGTGCTCGGAGGGTTAATGATATGTAACTGCGAGAACTGCTAATTGCATGTTGCAATCCATCCATCAACAACCCCATCTGTGCGACTTGATTATGTTTGCTAAATTATTGCTTTGAATTATCTTTCATAAAGCAACTTTTGTAATTAGCGGGGCTTTCGTCTTGCTCTTTTCTCTGTGAGCAAGGATATTCAAACTTTGGCCATTTCAAGCTGTCTCCATCAAGCCACCTTCTTCGGTTGTCTTTGTTTCCCCGACAAGGGGAATCCAGGCTGGCCTGCAAGCAATCAAGGCGGAGAGGAAAAGCTTCCTTGATTCACAGCAGGGCAAATTCATTTCCTCTCGGCCCCCTTCCCACCAGCACACACACACAGACTTAAAAAAAAAGAAAGAAAGAAATAAAAGACCCAGCTTCTGTATACACCAGGGCTGGTAGAGTGAAATTGAGGGATGAACTTGAACATGTTACATTTCAACAAGAGGCCGAGCTGGGGAGGAAGGAAGGTCGGCGACAGATAGCCAGCCCCGCGGCATTTTATGGGCCAGATTACGTGACCAGGGAGGGGGCCTGCTCTGGGGGATATTCCTGGGCGGTGATTACTGCTCACTTGGGATTCCTTTGCTCGGAGCCCAGAGCCTGGTAGGTGGTAAGAGGGAAGTGGCAAAAGGGTGAACCCTCATTAAAAAGATTAAAATGAAAATCAAATTTGGATTATGAACAGACTGTGCATGTGCAGTTTGTTCTAGATAACGGAGATGCTTTTTACGTACAACACCTTTGTTTGGTGGTAATGTCTTCCCCGAGGCATGGGGCAGGACTTGGCTGCTGCTGCAATGAATTAGTCAATAGATCATGAGGAAAGCAGGGGTTTCAGGAATCAAACTCCAGACAAATGTAGTCTTTTTGGTACATTAAAGAGACAATGGAAAGCCATCTGAAGAGAATTAATGAAGTTCTTTGAAGATCCCCAGTTATTACAACAGTGTCTATTCAATGTGACAAATAGGTCTGGAAATGAGAATTCTCCTGTGGTCCCACTAAGATTTTCTCCCCCGAGTATTTATTGAGTATCAGCTGTGTGCCAAACACCGTCAGCTGCCTCTACTTCATTCTTTAAATCCTTACTGTTAGCCGCGTTTGCCAGAGAAGCAAAGCTGTAGCCCAGAGAGGTTAAGAAACTCCCCCAGGCCACACAGCTAGTGTAAGCTGCAGGGCTGAGGTGGAAAGCAGACCAATCTAAGTCCTATCTGCATTTGCTTCCCACCACCCTGCACTTGGAGATCTTCTCTGGATCATCAACCAAACTTAATGTGTAATTCTTTTCTTCTATTGAAAAGATGACATAAGTCATCTCTATTCCCTACAGGAACAGGAAGATTCCTTCTTTTGGATAAAAAGTCTTGAACCCCTGGCTGGTAGCACAGTGGATAAGGCCCCAGCCTGCGAACCTGAAGGTCGCTGGTTCGATTCCCCAGCCAGTGCACGTAACCAGGTTGCAAGCCAGGTCTCCAGCTAGGCCCGTGGCTGGAGGCAGGTGAAAGGCAACAATAAATTGATGTTTCTCTCCCTTTCTGCCTCTCTCCCTTCTCCTCTCTCTGGAAATAATAAACAAAATCTTTAAATAAATAACTAATAACAATAAAAAAATAAAAGCCTTGAACACCTAAAAAAGAGGCCGAGTCCAGCCCTGGTATAGGGAAGGCTAAATAAACCTACACCGGAGGTCACTGATAACAGGAATAAGAAAACAACCAAGACTTGTAATACTCAAGGCAACTTCTAAGCACTCCATGGGCATTAACTATGTTCTTCCTCAATCACAACCATATGAAGTAGATAAAATTATAATCTACTTTTGCAGATTTTGAAACAGGCACTGAGAGATCAACTAAGTTGTGAAACAACTAGCCGAACAGCTAGTAGCTGACAGGCAGGATTCAAACCCAGATTGACTCAAATCTGTGCTCTTCCCTCTAGTCATTACATGAAACCCTTCCCCTGCATTATATCTCAGTTCATTCTCCAAACAACATGATAAAAACCTATAGTGTCTTTATGCCCATTTAACAGATAGGGAAACTGAGGCTTTAAGTCGCTAAGAGAAGCTCCACCAACACCAACCCAAGCAATGGAACAACCAAAACAGTAATACTCTATACAAAAAACTCAATGCCTGAGAGGGCTTGTGTTGTGAGTGCCTCTCATGGGACCAGGAGTTGGCAGATAGAGACCTCTTAAAAAAAAAAAAAAAAAAAAAAGCCATGACAACACATTCCCAACATTATTAGTCTTGTTGGTTTTTTTTTCTCCCTTCCAGCTCAGGTACCTCACAAGCAAATGAATCAATACTGAACGGCCCTATAAATAAATAAGCATATCAGTCAACTCAGTAATAAAATGAAGGGGTGAAAAATATGGAAATCAGTGACATTTGTGTAAATCCAGTTACTGTTTACTTTAATATTGCTTTATGCGTTTATGCAGTTCCAAAGAGACAGGTCTCAAGTAATGTGGTGCTTGGCAGACAACAGACTTGAAACGCATCCCTGCCAGTGAGCATGGAGGACCAGTCCTTCCAGGGCCCTGCCCGCATCCTGAGGCAGACGGAGGTGAGCCCATGGAGAGAGGACATGTGAGGAATGGCCTCTCCTGCCTTGGTGTCATTTCCTTGTTTTCCTAGCCTATCTCCTAGTGGATGTTCTCAGAATCTTGGCCACAAAGTCAAGCCAAGAGGAAAAATGGGGGAGGTCCAGCCCCATCTCCGGGCTCTGAGAAGGCAGGAGAAACTGAGGACAGCTCAGTTGTTGCCAAATGCACTGGGGCCCAAAGGATGGGCAAAGAAAGAATATGAACAATGTAGACTTTGCACTCAGAGGGTGGGGTGGTAGAGAGGGCTTCATGACAGGCTGGTAAGTGTTTGGACTTATCTACAAGACTGCCTTAGGGACTCAAAGCAGAGCAAAGGTTGGTATGTATAAACCTCCCCAAAATGAGAAACTGGCCTTAAAAGTGAGGTGGCTTGTTTCAGGTCACAGGTATTATACACAGCGGAGCTGGTGTGAGGCTGGGCAATGCCTAGGGACAGAGGGCTTTCCTGGGGTCAGACACAGGAATCCCATCGAACACAGCAGAGAACCTACGCTCATCACAACACCATGGCTGATCTAGAGGGAAGGGGTAGAGAAGTCTCTCCCAGGCTTCCAGAGGCTGCTAGCCTCCTTTGGCAACTCCAGGTGGGATAGGGAGGGAACTGGGTTTAGGACATGCTATGGGCCTTGGGTCTTACCTCAGCTTGGAAGCTTTTTAATACAGGAGCCACCATCTCTCTGATTTCCTGAAAAAGAGACCATTGAAGAGTTCACCACAGTGCCAGGTGGGACAACCATGGCCCCTGACTGCAGCTCACTTTTATCCCCTAGGTCAGCATTTCCCAAATGTGTCCCGTGGGCCCTGAGCTCAACGGCATTTTGTAAAAGTTCCTCATAAATACACCTACACACGCCAGGTGATGTATCAAGTCCAACATCAAGTTTCTTCCCTGCAGCTTTTGGAGCTCTTTGGAATGGGGACTGGAGAGGGGACCCTAATTCTCCATACCCAGGGTTACGTCACCAAAGTCCATTCATGAAAATCTGCCATTCTTTCGGTGTTGCCTGGGGCTGGCTCCTTCAGGTGGCCATTTCTGCTTCCCCACCCAGCACTTTGGCAACAACACACTGTATTCATCTCCCTTGTCTCCCCTGAACATGTGGGTCCTGGCAACTTGGCTGGGTTATGGCTCACGCATCCAGCTGAGAGAGAGACGGCCCTGCAAAGGTCTGAGGACCACTATGGCGACAAGCTGCCTTTAGAAGGGGGCCTCCTCTTTTTGGAACCTGATTTTCACAAGTGACCTGAGGTCCTCAGCCTCAAGGGCTCCCCTGGTAGATGCCCATGGGTCCTCCCCAGCATACAAGAGAGGGGCTTTTAAAAGCAGGTGTCTCAAGACACCTGCCCAAATGCTCCAGTTTCCTAGGAGACCTACTGGTGGCTCGCCTGAAAACTGTCAGCCATGGCCCACAAGAACCATAAGGCTGTGTTGCTTCTGCCCTGGAATAAAAAAATCCCTCTTCTGGGTCCCGGGTTCCCCTCCTCACTGACAGACTGAGCCCTGGGGCCTCTCCGAGCCTTGGGTGTACAGGTGTATGTCGGGCACCCTCAGAAAGGACACGAACCTAGAGGACTTGATCACAAGAAACCACAGGCACACGGGCTGAGCAACAGAAAAGACAATGTAGGTCAAGGGTTGCGAACCCAAGTGCCACCAGACGGGGAAGTGGACACTAGGGAGGCAGGCTGGGAGGTCCCATGGCCAATCTCTGGAGGGAACACAAGTCTAATGGGGGTGGCAGCTGCTCAGCTCTGTGTCGTGACTATCACGTGGGCATGGAGCCTCTGTGTGGCCAGATCTCCCAAGTAGTCTCAAAGATGCTGGGAACCCTGGGTTGGGGGTAAAATTTCCTGAGATGCTCAACACTGGCAACTTACTGTAAAATCTGTAGGCTAATAAAACACCTGGGCAGGAAACTGCTAATTCACATTCAGCCAATGTCGGGGACCAAAAGGAGTCAGGAACCAACTTTCCAGTGCCTGGAATTCACAGAAAGGGAGCCCAAGGCCCCAGTGGCAGCTGGCCTGCTCGAGGTCCTGAGTGGCTCGGCTGGAATCTGATGCAGGATTCCCCAAAGAGGCTCCTTCCACAACCCCACACTCAGTGGGTTTAGGGGATGTGAGCCTGAGTGAGGCTCCGTGGGGATGGGTTAGCAGGGCTTTGGGCCTGGGCCCTGTCCGCTTGAGTCCTGCGGGAAGGTGAGCAAAGGCCCGGTGGGCCGAGAGCTGGGCACTAGCCAGATGATGTTCTTAATAAGAGAAAGCCCTGGCATGGCTCTCCCCATCAGGAGAGACTAGTTCCAAAAATGAAAATTTTCAGAGGCACGACTATAATAGGAAATGGAAACTTATTCCTCCTAATTACATAATTGCATAATTATGGCATACTAAAATGATGTAAGCTGAACCCGAGGCTGAAAACCTGGCCTGGATTTCCTTCCTCACCTGGGCCCAGGGAATGGGGAGGGTGAGATGGAAGGCTGGGCAGATAAGGGGCCCTTTCATCTCTGCTTCCTGGAGACTGGAGAGGCAGAGGCAGAGCTTTTGGTACTCACTCTGGCCAGAAAAATCAATTTAAAGACCAAGCTATCCTCTGTTCTAAGAGGGAAGGGAAAGTTGCTCAGTTTCATCATTCTTAGCTCCTGGAGTTAAACCAAGGACTTGATCTGGCCTTTCTGAAGGCACGACAAGGAAAACAGATCTGAGATTCCTGCCCCTTCTCTAAGCCCTCAAACCTAAGATTCCTCCCAGACTTGCTCTGTGGCCAAGTTCTAGCTAGACCCTACTTCCTTCTCTAGCCTTGAAGAACCAAAGGCATTCACGGTTTATGTGAGGAGGATTTCACAGCTAAGAGATTGCCCCCCATGGCCCAATTCCTGGGTAGGCCTGCCTCTTCTCCATCTTTCCACAGAACCCTCCTCCATGAGCAAGATGGCAACAGGAGCCCTGGAAGATTCCGAGAGACAGTGGAATCAGCATCTCCAGATCTGGCCCCTCCAGGATGCTGGATCCTGCTCTAGCATCCTCCACGGTCCAGGCCACCTGAGCAGGTTTGGACAGGCAGCTCAACTAACCTCTGCTGACTAGAGTGAAGTTGGCTTTGGGGCGGTTGGGGTCTCTGTTTCTCATAACGGTTCTGAGATGCCACCCAGCTGCCAACATTATATAGAGTCGGAAGGCTTTATTTTTCCTATTTGTGTTTACTTTATCACTAAAAAAAACCAAAAAAACAAAAAAACCAGAATCAACAGGGGCCTTATAGAGGAGGGAAAGGAATTCACACATTTGCCCCTGTAAGGAATGAAAACAAGTTCTTTCTAGTCTCTTCTCCAGGGGGGCTGCTGGTCATTATCTGGATTGCACTCCTGGCAGCTGGGAAAGACAACATTGGTGGCTGGAGTTGTAAGGGACTGGGTGGCAGGGAAGAATGAGGCGAGTATATGGGGGATGGGAGGCAATTTCAAAGATGGAGGGAAAGACCAAAGCGGGTGGCTGTAGTTGTCATCTCCCCGACGCCAACAGAAAAGCCAAATAAAATCAAGAATTCTATACAAAGAGCTTTTGCCATCAAGGCCAAGCATTTGACTTAAATGAATGTGGGGAGAAAATGGATGTTTTATAGAGCCCTCAAAAACAATGACATCAGTGGAAAAGTGTCCTGCCTTTACTTCAGACAGCGCTGCTGAGCGCCACTCTACCAAGAAACCCTGAAAGGCTGGGGGCTGTAATTTTTCTCTGGGGCTAATTAGCTTCTTTTCTTGTTAGTCACTTATGTCTACAGTTTTCAAAATATAGTTTGAACAGAGAAAAATCTGCATTCCTGCCGAGTTAATTCTATAACAGCAAATATACTGTACCTCAGGTACATTTTTCTTAAATTCCCGGCGGAGTTCAATTAAATGTTTATGAGAATGCTCACTCTCCTCCTGCCGTGCAGACAGCTCAGAAGCGACGGAATTAAGCTCCTTCTGGAACAATAAAAGAAAGAAAGAAAGAGAGAGAGAGAAAAGAAAAAGATTTTTTTCCTCCTTTTCCTTTTTAATCATCATACAAAACAGTATTCTGAACAAGTTTACTTAACTTACAAAGCTGGGAAAAAGACAAGATATTGACTCCTGGTACAAATAAATAATTTACAAAACTGGGGATGCAACCGAAAAAAAAAATCCAGGGCAGCTCTTTTTGCCGGTCTGAAGTCGGGCCAGATCAATAACCTCCCATAAAGTTGGGTGCAGTTTTATCCCCCATCTCTCTCCCACCCCCTTGTCCCACCTCTTAAATTTTCCAAGGAGTGATGGCATAAGCTTGTCAGTAACTGTAGAAAAACATCTTCAAACCGTGTCAAAATAGTAAAGTGCAACATATTGTACGGGCGCATCCTAGTGTAAGAAAGGGCTGTCGGCAGCTTTCATATATCAGAGGTGGGAACTGTTCCAACTATGACTTACTTATACTTAAGGGTTCATAAATACGCCTTTTAAGATATAGATGGCTTTTTAATTTCAGTAGATTTTGGAAAAATGAAGGTGCCAGTAAGAAGCGAGCTGACCTTTTGTGTATCCTGCAGTAAATCATTTCAGGCTCACCTCAACTGTAAGGGATATTTCACTAAAGACTCCTGGGTTCAGAAGAAATGAATTAGGAGGTGCCTTGCTTATGTGCAACGGAGGCGCCAGACCAGGTTTTCCCCATAGAAGAGAAAAAGGGGGAAGGGTGGAGGAGGGGTGCTCCAGCTCACACACACACCACAGACCACATCTGCTGGCCATACATGTACATTTAATCACTCCTTTTGTAGCTTTCTTCACTTTAACGGAGGCAGTTTCATGAGGGGAGTACAATTCACTATGAGTTGTCATGGGTTTCATTTGCATAATTCAAGAAACACTCTGTTTATGTGGTCTGCTGCTTTCTTGCACCATCCAAAGATGGGCTTTTTTTCTGGACCATAACTCAAGGAGCATTTTGGTATTTATCACCCGATTATATCTGCAGCAATCAAGCCCTGTAATTTCCTAAATCCGGTGATGCAATAAATTTCTGCAATCAGATTTATTAAAAACACACACGCAGATGCAAGGGTGTATTTCTAGGGTGAACTCTTTAATCTAACATATGTATGATGAGGCCCAGCACCGTGCTGAAAGACCCCATTTGTCATCGCTAATATGCATTCATCTTGCACACACAATGAAACACTTTTACCATTAGATAATGAAATAAAAGTACTATTAACCGCTGCAAATCCTTTTTCCTCTAAGAGACGAAATGCACGGTAATTGTCTTATATCATGTCTGAGAGTAGGTAAATCTGCTCAATAGCAGTTCACCATAGCCTCATAAAACTTTTGCCCGTCGGAAGCTGAAGAGCCTACCCCAAACCCAGGAGAAGTGTGTCTGCCTATGGAGCCTTTGGGAGAAATCAGGGAGAGAATTTATATTTTTGGAGAAATTTCTAATCTCTTTGGAGATTTGTGAGGCTAGAAGGGAGAAGGTCCAGGCATGTCAAGGTATCAATTAAAATGGAGTGGCATGGGAATAGGGCTTATTGTGCTCTCCAAGGTGCTGAAAGAAAATTCTATGCTCCATTAGTGGGTAAACCAACCTGCAGGTGAGGGGGCTTAGGGTCCAAATGCCCCGTGGAATTTTGAGCCAGGTGAGGGACAAGGTGCTTTGGGAGAAACAAACAGAAACAATTTCTAACAATCTGCCGAACTGGCAGAAGGAAAAAAAAGGAGACTTTTTGGTTATCTTCATTTAAAAGTTTCTAATAAAGAAACTACAATCAACCACAACCCAAAATTGAATGATTGGAAAGAAATCTGTATTTTCAGCAATAGGACAAATAAAAGGGAGACAAACACCAATCAGGTGGCACAGCCTGGTGGACAGAGCCTCACCCGGCAGGACAGGACAACCTGCTGTGTCATGGTCAATTTGGTTGTGGCACAGGGCTCACTGTTCTTCGTCTTCCTTGCCTTCCTTAAAGACAAAGATGTGATTTTTACATTGCTGGAGGACAACCAGAACTGGGTCTTGAATTGACATGACTTGGTTTTGGATCATCATGTGTCTGACACCATGTTCTCATCTCTGAGACACTGTCCCTCCCAGCACCACAGCAACCAATATAGCTGGTGGGGGCTGAACTTGGACTCCTAAGTCAAACATCCAGACCAGGCTCTAAAAGGAAATCTCAGAGTAGGGTAAATCCAACTGCCTGACATGGTTACACTGGCTCCCTCCACCCAAACCTTGGAGGCTGCTGGTTGGTGTGAGTCTGTCTGCTATATCCATACTTCAGATAGCGAACAGGCAAGATTAGGCAGCAGGGCCCCAGCCCCAGCTCCGTGTAAGTCCAGATCTTGGCATCTTTCCTATTCGGCCCTAGAGGAGCAGATGATAAGATGGATGCTCATGCTCTTTTTAACTTTGTTCATCTTTCAATCCTAAATTCTTGTCACATTTCTATGGTAAGTTCACTACTAATAACAACACTTATAATGATCACAACAACTCTCATTTATTGGATGCTTACACTTATCTGGCACCATTGTAAGCTCCTTGCAATCATTATCTCATGTAACAAACATGTTAATGTGTTGGCTAGGTGATTCAATCAGTGACTAAGAAATAAATTAGGCCCTGGCTGGTGGCACATTGGATAAGGCACTGGCCTGCAAACCCAAAGGTCTCTGGTTCGATTCCCCAGCCAGGGCAACGTAACCAGGTTGCAGGCCAGGTCTCCAGCCAGGCCTGTAGTTGGGGGCAGGTGAAAGACAACCATACTTTGATGTTAATCTCCCTTTCTTTCTCCCTCTGGAAATATTAAACTCTTGAAAAAAAAATAAAGAAATTAGTCTATTCTAATAATTCAGGTGGACTATAAAGGCAAAATTGTAACGCCTTGCTCTTCATAAGGACTTCTACTCTGTTTCCCCACTAGCTGGGGAGGTTCAGGAAGCACATTTTAGATACTATAAATGTGAAAAACATCAAGCACAGTACCAAGTGTTCAATCAATGGTATCTGATATTAATCTTCTTTTTAGATAAACTGAGAGCTCAGTAAACAGCACACTGGTTTAGATCAGTGATTCTAACAGTTTTACATTTTACAGGTCAGTAAAAATCTCTCCAAAAAAGAAAAAAATCCCAAAAGATTGATAGGCTATTGCCAAGTTTCACTCTATCAAGTAAAAGCATTAAAAAGCACTCTCGGCCCTGGCTGGTGGCACAGTGGATAAGGCGCCAGCCTGCAAAACCAGAGGTCGCTGGTTCGATCCCCCAGCCAGGGCACATAACCAGGTTGCAAGCCAGGTCTCCAGCCAGGCCTATAGCTGGAGGCAGGTGAAAGGTAACCATACGTTGATGTCTCTCTCCCTCTCTGCCTCTCTCCCTAAAAAATAATAAAATGAAATCCTAAAAAAAGTTGTTTGTTTTTTTTTAAAAAAAGCACTCTCTCCCACCCTAAATGATAGGCTATTTGAACATCTACAAAGACAAGTGGGCCAGTGACAGAATAGACAAATCTTTAAAAATAAACCCGTTTAAAATAAAAAAGCTCATGGCACTGTATTTTGAAGGAACAGAAGGGAAAAAACCTCTCATACATAAACCAGAACTGGTCTTGAAATCAAGTTTTAGAAATCAAGTGTCTGAACCACTGTGCACAGATCAGCTAGACTCTCCTTTGATGATGAAGCAGAATTCAGGATCCTCTCCCAGCCAAGCCCACAGCCCCCAACCCCCAGCCCCAGGGAGCCATGATTAACACAGCCCCAGACTCTGGGCCAGGCCCAGGCAGGGTGGAGACTCATCTGATTAACCGGCCATCAGCAGCAGACAGACAGCCCGGAGCCTGGCGTAGACCATTCAAATAATGATCATCATAAACAGCCCATTTGCAACTAAAAAGAAATAATTTTAATGAGCTTGAAGCAGATGATAGATGCAGCTGAGGCTCAGACCAATGTACAGAGAGAAAGGAGCTGGGATTGAGCTGCAGCAAGGATCAGGAGCAGCAGGAAAAAGCAGGGGTGGTGGGGAAGGGCTCTTCTGATGGGACTGTCAGCAGAGCTGCCAGCACACTGTAGGCGCCCACTGCCTGGAGAATACCCCTAGCTCCGGGAGCTGGGCACCCTGGGGACTTAGACCCCCAGACGCTCAGTCTCAGGACATCTGAGCCAGGAGGAACCTCTGAGTTGTCTAGTCAGTCCATCGCTGTCCAAACTTCAACCACATGCCCCCCTCTGCATGCGTTTTGCCGCATCCATAGCCCACATGAATTTCTATTTAATATTTATATCTTCAGGATGATTCCTGTTTCTTTCTTTTTGACTGAGACATGCAGAGCTTTGAGTTCAATTTTAAGACAGAATTGTTATATCCCCTGTCACCACTGCCCAGATCGAGGTACAGAATGTACACATTCCTAGCGTCTCAGCAGGGTCCCTCATGGCCCCTTCTAGCGAGTGCTGCTTAAAGGCAACCATTATTCTTACGCTCGCATCAAAGGTAAGCTTTGCCTGTTCTTGACCTTTATTATATAAAGAATCCTTCTTTTTTAACCTAAATAAGTGTAGTTAAAAGGGAAACTTAAATGACTAGAGAATCCTGTGCCACAGATCGTAGCTGTTAAAAGTACAGTGAAAACGAAGCATGGATGCTTGTCGTTGTTCTAAAGCAGGGTGGTTAGCCAGTGCCGGAGAGGCACTGAAGGGGGTGCAGTACCCAACAGTTAGAATGAGGAGGAACGGAAGGGCACAGAGGCAGCGGAACCAACCGCACCCTCTGATGGGAGTCAAGCCTTTCTAAACTGCTAATAAGCACCTCCTGTCCGGTCAGTTGGTGCCTGCCCCACACTTTGGCAACACTAATTGAATGGGATTCTCCCATTCTAAGGGCAAGATAACAGGAGCAGACAGCACAGACTACCTGCCCATGCCATACAGCTGATTAAGAGACTGGATTTCTTCTGAGGGGAGAGTGGGTCTTGGGTGGGGAAGGAAAGCAGTTGGTTATCTATGGAGAGGCAAATTAATCTTAGTTCAACTGTCTCCCCAACCAGGAGGGATTTGGACTCTTACAGGAATATGTAGTTTTGAAAGAAATTTAACACTTGAGCCCCAAGTGTCAACTACATACAAAGTTTTGAGCTAGACGCTGTGTTCTTATGGAGGAGGCACATAAGACACACCTGAGTTGCATGTATGCCTGTCAGTTCCTCCAACATATGTCCACACTTTCCTCAGCTCTGAAGACACCCCCACACTCAGACACACCCACTTCATACCAACTCTGATAAGAGACCTTCTGAAAAGAATGCAGTAATTGTTAGGAATGAGGACGTTAGGGGTTTCCAAGGTTTGACAGGATTCATACAGGGAAACAACTCTTCCTCAGGATGTCCCTCCCCTGCTCAAAACCCACTTAGGGCTCTGCACCACTCTGAGACAACTTCCAACCTCCATCCATCCATCCAATTGCTGAGCCCAAATTCTGTGCCAGGGCAGTGCTAGGTATTGGTATACAGAAACCAACCAATTCAGCCCTTGTCCTTGGGGAGTTCACAGTGCAGTGGAGAAGACAGGTCAACCCGGTGTGGCTAAGTGAAATATGAAAAGTATAAACAAAGTAGCAAAGGAACACAGACAGCATGGTAATTTCCTGGGATCTGGGGAAACATTTGACATAGGTCCAGAAGGATGAGTGTGTCAAATGAAGAAGCCAGACATGAAACCTCTATGACAGCAAGGCAGAGAATTTGGTCCTTCCCTCTTTATTATATACTCAGAGCCTGTTGCTGATACATAGTGGGCATTCTAGAAATGTTTGCTGCTCAAATGAATGATTGAATGAATGAATGAATGAATGCTATGTATCAGAAGCCCTGAAAAGAGCCTGGTCTGGCTGGGGAACAATGACATGCATGGTTCAGAGATCACAGACTTTTGTCCAAATTCTAGCTTTGACATTTCACTAGCAGCAAGACCTTGGACAAATGACTCAACCTCAGTTTCTGTGTCTTAAAATGGGGATAAAATGTTATGCCCCTAGTGTTATTAAGGGTATTCCTTGAGAACCAGATTGCAAGTAGGTGAAGTGCTTGGCACAGTGCCTAGCATCTTCAGGGTTCACACTTCCAAGTGGAAGGTCAGTCCCTTAGGGTGGGGACTGTGCCTATCTTGTTCATAGCGATACCTATTCTAACTGAATGCCAGGTGCACTGTAGGCACTCCATACACATTTGTGAATGAATGACTGTTAGCAGATATAAGCATGAGAAATCATCTGTGGCAGCAGCAAGGCAGGCCCCCTTCGGGGCAACCAACGTCCCATTCTACTGCTCAGGTCCATGGAGCCATTCAGGGCTCTGCCATCAGAATGCCAGGCAAACCCCAAGGAAACGGCTTTTGGAGGATGCTCTGTGGCATGGTGCAAGTGTTACCTTCAGACGGGACTCAGAGGCCGCTCTGGGAGGGGGCTGGGGGATGACCCGGGATGGAGGGCACATGCTGGCCTGCCAGGAGCAAGGAGACAAGACAAGACAGATGGTTCTGCAGCCCGCTGAGATGGATAACTGAGCCGCCTTGAGAGACAGCCTGGGTTGCCAGAGCCATCCATCACTCCCTGCATCGTATGTAAATTTAGATGCCAAGATGTATTGGGCTAATTATCTGAGGCCAGGGCAAGGGGCGGTGTCTACGAGAAACAGCTCCCAGCCAAGCTGGCTTTACTACATTCCATCAGCTGGGCCATGAGACAGACAGTTCACACTCAGGTTGAGGGGCCCAACCTTGAGTGAGGCCTGCGTGTGTGGGTGAGACTGCTAACAGCTTCTTAGCAAACGTTACGTAACAACTGTACCGTAGGGCTTATTATGTGTCCTCTGTCCATGCTCGCTGGCAAACAAAAGTTTATTTGGCCCTCCCAATAAAACTTGGCTTGCAGTGGATTCTTTAGAACATCTGTTGAGGGAGCAAATGCATGATTCCATGATGTAGGTCCCATTCTACTCAAGGCATGTGCAGAGACAAAGCAACTCGCCAAGCTCCCATAGCCGGAGAGTTAACATGGGGATCTGAACCCATGTCTTTCTGGGTTCTTTCCTTCAGATATGGATGGGGCAACCTTTCCCGGACCTGTCTGTCCTCAACAAAAATTCATGTGGCCTGAAAAGCAGGGGCATGATGGCTTGGTCAGTCTGTCTGTCCATCCATCAATCCATTCATCCATTCACCCTCCCACCTACTCATCCACACGTCATTCAACACTGAGTGCCCACAATGTTGCCAGGACAAGCCAGACTCGGCTCCTGCCCACAGGAAGTGTCTGGTCACATAGCGCACACAGACAATTAAGTCTACGGTCCCTCAGGCCCTGCTAGACACTCCCCATGCTCTGGCTTCCAGAAAATCCAGGCGGCAATTTGCTTTAGTTGGAGGCTGGCCAAGAGCCAGCATTTGACAGAAAGAGCAGCTAAGAGGACTGATGCTCTTGCTCACTGGCTCCACGAGCAGGGCAGACCCATGGCCTCTGCATGGAGGGTTCACCGCTGTTAAATGGAGTCACAGCAACTTGGCCCTCTCAGCAGCGCCGGCAGGAGAGGAGACCTGTGGTGGGCTGGGGGTGCCGGTCACCAGGGCTGTTTGGAAGGGCAGGGACCTTTGGGTCCAAGTCTGGTGCTTGGGCTGGGGACTCTCCAATCCTGAGACCCCAAACTGCAGTGGGGACATTGCTCTAATCTTGATCCAAACCATTTCTCATCCTCTCTACTGATGCCACCCTGGGCCAGACCATTGTCATCACTTGTTCGGGTAACCACAGCAGCATCATCATGGGGTTCCCTGTTGCCGCCCTCACTTTCTATAGTCCCTTCCCCACAAAGCAGACAAACGGATCTTGATAAACTTAACTCATGTCTTATCCAGCCTCTGCTCAAACCTTCAATGATTCCTACCTGACTCAGCATCCAGGCCAAAGTGCTCGCCATGACTTTAAAGCTCCAAGTGACTTTCCTCTGGCCTCACTTCCTTCTACGCTTCCTTCACTCCCTCTCTTCTGGCTTCACAGGGTCCTCCCCAGCTCCTGAACACATCAAGCAGGCTCATTCCTTCCACAGGGCCTTTGCACTGGTGACTCCCTCTTCTCAAAATGCTGCCTCACCCCCCACATTACATATGGGTTTGCCCCTTGCCTCCCCTGGGTCTCGGCTCCCCACCTTCTCACAGAGGCCTGTCCTAACATCCTATTAAAACAACAAGCACCCTTCCCTACCACACCTGTCGCTCTCTCTTCCTCTCTCTCCATGGCACCATCATCATCATGTTTATATAGTTACTTTTTTTGTTTATTGCAAGTTCCACTGCCTTCCCCCTCCAAGGTCAGCTCCAGGAGGACAAACTTTGTTTGGGTCACTGACGTTATCTATCTTCAATGCTTGACACATTTCGGTATTTGCTAAATGAATGGATGTATGTATGAATAAATGAACAAATAAAAGAAGGGCCCTGGCTGGTGGCTCAGTGGAAAGGCACCAGTGGAAAGCCGAGACCCAGTGGAAAGGCACCGGACTGTGAACCCAAAGATCCCTGCTTCGATTCCCTAGTCAGGGAACATAACCAGGCTGCAAGCCAGGTCCGTAGCTGGAGGCAGGTGAAAGGCAACCATATATCTACACTGATGTTTCTTTCCATTTCTTCCTCCTTCCCTCCCCTTCTCTCTAAAAGTAATAAATCAAATCTTAAAAAAAAAAAGATGGGCTTGCCAACCTGTGACCCCAATCCCCACCCCATTCAGTTGTCCCCACCTCAATGCTCTGCACCCCACCTCTAGGACCCCGTTCCCACCCTCAAACCTCAGGCAGGAAAACAACACTGGTCCTACTGCAGGAGGCTGTCCTTGAGAGAGGATGCCAATCAAACACCTAATTATCTTTCCACAAACCCGGAGCCATATCCGATCACTTCCTCCTGCCCTTGATTGCTATTTTACATTCCGGAGTTCTCAGAATGTAAAAGAAGGTAAAGTAACCCCCCAACTCTGGTGGGTGTCAGGTGAGGGGCTGGGGATCCCTTGTGCACCCTCTTAGGGCTAATGCATCTGGTCCAGCTGGGCAATTACTCTGTGCTCTTCACCATCCTCTGTTAGAAAGGGGAGGCGAAGCACATCAAGTAAGCAATCATTAATTCACTCATCAAACAAGCATTTGTTTGAGTGCCTACTACGTGGCAGCTGCTGTTCCAGGGGCTGGGGATCCAGCAGTGGGGCAGTAGACAAGGTCCCTGCCCATGTTGTTGGGGTCACCTGGCATTTTTAGACATCCAGGGGCTAGGCAGAATAACAATAATAAGGATAATAACAGAAGTTCACAGTTTTCTGCATGTACTAAGTGACAGACACTATGTGCTAAGGGATTTATGGTCATTCTTCTCTAAGCCTTACAAATAGTCCTTTGAAAATGATGTTATAGCCCATTTTTCAGATGAGTAAACAGAAATTCAGAGAGGATGAGTCACCTGTCCCAGGCCACAGCATACCTTGACTGAAACCCCCCAAATTGCAACTATGGCCCTTCCCTCCCCATCCCGAGGCAGTGTCCCATCTAGACATAATATTCTGGGACACATGCACACCTGCAGCCCCTGGACCCCAAGCTGACCCCAGCTATCTGGGATGAAAGGGTTGCGTTCTGCTCAATCCTCAGAAAGATGCATCAAGGACCTTGAACACCTTGGACAGTGACCTTGAACTTCTAGAACTGCATTGTCCAATATGGCAAACACTTGCTTTGTAAGGTTATTTAAATTGAGCCCATCTAAATTAACTTAAATGAACTACAATTACAAACCCACTTCCTCAGTCTCACAGTCTGTATTTCAATGTGCTTAATAACCTCAGAGGCTAGTGACTACCATATTAGATAGTTCAGGTATACATCACTGACATTATCACAGGAAGTTCTATAGGACAGCATCTAAGACGTGTGGTTTTGAGCCATGTGTCCCATGACCCCACTTGTCATTCACCTCTTCAAGCCCCAGCAGCTCCCAGAATTTCCAGACCAAACCCTGGTTGAAGCCAGGCTAAAAATGCTCGCTCAAGTCTCAAGAGGACACAACTAAATGACGGAGAGGATGCGGAGCACCTGGAGCACCAGACACGGTTGGTGGGAATGCGAAATGGTACTGGCACTTTGGAAGACTGTTTGGCAGTTCCTTAAAAAGTCAGACATAGTCCTGGCTGGTGGCACAGTGGATAAGGCACCGGCCTGCGAACCCAAAGGTTTCTGGTTCGACTCCCAGCCAGGGCACAAACCAGGTCTCCAGCCAGGTCTCCAGCCAGCTCAGTAGCTGGAGGCAGGTGAAAGGCAACCATACATTGATGTCTCTCTCCTTCTCTGCCTGTCTTGTTTCCCCTCTCTCTAAAAAAATAATAAATAAAATCTTAAAAAAAAAAGTTAGACATAAGTTTGCCTTATGACCTAGCAATTCCGCTCTCTACCCAAGAGAACTGAAAATATATGTTCGTACAAGCACCTGTATATGAATGTTCATAGCAGCACTATACACAAGTAGCCAAAAAGCAGAAACACCCCAGATGCCCATCAACTGATGAATAAACAAAATGTGGCCTAGTTATATAATGTAATATTATTTAGCAATAAAAAAAGAACAAAAATACTCAGACCTGTTACAACATGGATGAATTTTGGAAACATAATAGCATGTGAGAGAAGCTGACACAAAAGAGCACATATCGTACCATCCCATTTATATGAAATGACCAGGAAATCTATAGACATCCAAAGTAGATTTGTGGTGTCCTGGGGCTAGGATTGGAATCAGGGAGCAACTGTGAACGGGTACAAAAAGTCTCTTTGGGGTGGTGATAATGTTCTGAAACTGGATTGTGGGGATGGTTACCCAACATGCAATAGGCAGATACTATCGTATGCAAATTTTACCTCAATGAAGCTGTTTTAAAAATCTCAAAAGAAACAGGACATAGGGAAAGCTATGCTCAGCTACCATGTACAATCCATGCAGCTCATGCTGGCTTTCTTTCCAGAGCCCTCTGTTCTTCCATTGCACTGTTATAATGCTAATAAACTTTTACGGATGACTCACTGCATGTCCCTGGGCATCAGGCTCCATGTATGGTCAGCATTTTCCTGAAGTGGTTCCCAGTGTCCCCATGCCACCAATGGCAAAACAGAGGGCTTAGGGAAGGTGCTTCTGGCTCAAGGCCACACAGTGTGGCGGAACCAGAGTTCAGCCCAGTGTCTTGCCTGTCCCACCTCTCACAGTCCATGGCTATTGGGTCCAGTTTTCCCAGAGATGCTGGAGAAAGTTCAGAAAAACAAACTTCACTTTGTGCCCTTGAAATTGCGAATTGGTGGCTGGTGCCTGTCCCTTTTGTCACCTGACACCCTGCTGGCCACGGGTCAGTTTCAGACGATTTCTATTCTGAAGCAGTGTTTTGTGTTTTTTCTTTCTCTCTCTCTTTTTTCCCCTAGGGTTTATAAACTCTGTCTTGTCTGTATCAGGTTGAAACTTAGAATACAGGTTGTCAGCCAACATGCCAGGCATTTTTCTAAAAATAACCCAAATTGGTTAAGCCATTTTAAAGCAATGGGAACAGTCAGGGGAGGGAGAAAGGTTGTTGGGTGGGAGGAATGAATTTTAAAGGTGGTTTCAGACAGGTTTTTTTTTTTTGAACAGCTTCAAACTAAATATAAAGAAAGCCCGTCTGAGGTGGATCAGACCAGTGGTTTGTGGGTACTGGTCACAGGATGGTATGTGGCTGGCATGCTGGGACTCAGATAGGCTGCTCCAGTCGGCAAACTCTCACCTGAATGCACCTTCACTCAAATGTGCCCTAAGTGCTTACATCAGGGCTCTAGGCTGTCAGGTTCCTGGCGGACCTCAAGGGACTTACAGGGGACAGCCAAGGCCTGGCTGGTGATATCAAGGGTTGGGCATGGAGAATGGGATACAAGTGTCCCCTTGAAACGGGACAGTGATAGTCAGTTCTGGCTGATTGGTGCCCCAGAGCTTTGTGGGCCCAGTGGGGTCTGATTCTACAGAGAAGTCCAAATCCCAAATCCAGATTTTCAGTTTGCAAATCTCAATTTTTAATTGGTGGCAACAAATTTAGGAAAAAATAATCAATAATGGAGCCAAACAAAACAGATTTCCCACTGCGGTATCTGGACGCTGGGTCTAACCTGTTAATGACATGGGTGGAGGGAACAAAACAGGAGTGGCTTCCATCGACTGTGTGCTTATGCCGTACCTGGCCTTGGGCTGAAATAATCCTCTGTGCTGTTTCCCAAATGGGTAACCCCCCATCTGCCTGGCCTGCAGGAGCTGCTCCCCTCACAACACCCAATGGTGGGGGGCAAAGGTGACCACCTTTCAGCCCTCATGAGGTCCCCAGGATGGCTGGCTGGTACCCCTACACCTCAAGTTCCTTCCTCCCAGGATCTCAAACAAGGAGCCAGTTCACAACTGTAACGCTCATTACCATTTCCATCCTTCCTTTTCCAGCAGATGTGCAGTGTGGTGTTACAATAGCGGGAAAGAAAATAGGAAATTTCAGGATTTGTTCTCCAAAGATATTCAAATTAGTTAATCAAGGGACTTATTATTACTTCTCCCCCCACCACCACCAGCTATCCATAAAGATAATTGATCAGCTGCTAATAAGTGATTACTCTTTACAAGTGTTTTCTTATGCCCACTACCAGCATGTTTAAAGACATATTGTTCTGCTGGAGAAAATACCTTGAAATAGTCAGTGGGTGGTTGCATCAGGGACTCTTGTGCTGGTCAAAGCTTATTTGGGGGCACGATCAGGGGCCTGGATAATCCCTTACCACCCCTCACCTCCTTCATCCTCCTGCCATCCAATGATGAACTTGAACTAATCTAGTGGTCAGAAACCTCAGAGGTGGAGAGATGTCAAAGGAGTGTAAGGTCAAGGGGATGCCATGGTCTGAGCAGCTTGGGTTGTGGGAAGAGGTGGGCGTAAGTGGAGGACTGTCCACCGTTAATGTGGACATTAACGGGAGAGGCCTCTCTCCCGAAGGTCATTGACAGGAGTGTGAGTGCGGAAGTACGCAAGAAGCTGAGGATGATCCTTCTGGTGACAGCCTCTGAGTTAGTTAGGACAGGCCAAACAGGACCCTGTCGTTGCCCCTGACAAGTCCTAACAGTAACTGTTGAATGAGAAAGAACAGGTGAAATAAGAGTGCAAAGGTGAGGCCACAGAGTGGGAGAAAGTATGTGCATTTGCCTAAAAACACATTGTGTCGAGAATCAAAAATGACTAACTTCATTAAAAAATAAAAAAGAGACTACTTAATAGAAAAAGAGGTGAGACTTGAACCAGTGCCTCCTCAAACAGGAGATCCTAATAGCAATGAGCATACAAGATGCTGTTCAGCCTCACTGGTATCAGGGAAATGAAAATTTAAACCACAGCACATCTCTACATACCCATTAGAATGGCTAAAATGAAAGAGATAATGTCAAGTGTGGACAAATGTGGGGCAACTGAAACGCTCATACACCACTGGTAGGGGTGTCAAATGGCACTTGGAAAAACTACTTGGCAATGTTTACTAAAGTGAAAATACGCTGATATACTCTATGTATGATCCCGCAGTTCCACTCCTGGGTACCTATCCTAGAGAATATGTTCACCAAAACAGAGGTCACTTTTTGAAACATGGTCGTGGGCTAGCAGCATCAGCTTTACCTGAGAACTTGTGAGAAATACAACTTGTGAGGTCCAGGGAGTGGACTCACCCCAGATCTACTCCATGGGGTTTTGTATTCAACAAGATCTCCAGGTTATTCATAAGTACATCAAAGTCTGCATCTGGAATGTTCTTAGAAGCACTATTCATAATAGCCCCAAACTGGAAACAACCCAAATGTCCATTAACAGAATGAATAAATAAATTTGCAGTATGTTCAACCGGTGGCCTACTACAGTACAGCCATGAGCATGAATAAACTATAGCAACTAACAACAATGCTGATAAATCTTACAAACGTAATGTCAAGCGAAATAAACCAGATACAAAAAGAGTATACACTTGACAATTTCATTCACATGGGTTCAAGAACAGGAAACAAATCAATGCAGTCAGAATTCAGGAGAGCGGTTATAGCCTGGGGGGGCATTACAAGGGGTACAAGGGATGCTTCTGGGTGGCTGGGACTCTCCACTGCCACCAAGCCCCGTTACTGTTTGCCTGGACTGGTGCAGCAGCCAGGCATGTGCTGTCCTGATCCTCCGACCTTCCAACATAGCACCAAAGGGGGTCTGCACCAATGTGACTCAGACACCATCACTCCCAGGCCAAAAACTCTTTAAGGACATCCCATCCTCTGGAGGCTGATGTCCCAAATTCTGCCCAGGGCCAGCGAGCTGGGTGTGATGTGATCTGGCCTTCCCACCCCTCTGCTGGTGATTATGCCTGCTGCTTGCTGGGTCCAAGCCGCTGACTTTCACCAGTCAAGTATTTGATTATCCCCAGGCTTCACACCTGCTGTTCCCCTTGGCTAGACCTCTTTTCCCCTCGATTTTCCTGTAACTTCTCCTTCGGGTCTAATCTGACCCTGAGGCTGAAATGGGACCCTATCTTTATTCTTTCTTGGCCCCTGGTGGCTCTGAGAATCTAGATGCATCTCTGCTTGCTTGCTTCTTGCTATCTCCGCTGCTCAGCTTTGATAGCAGGATCTGTGTGTGTCTTGTTCATCATCGTGTTCCAGGCCCATGACAGCACTCGGTGCACACCGTGCCTGCCTCCTTAAGTAGAAGGAAAAGGGCTGGTCCTCCCTCCCGCTGCTTTTCCCCAGTGAGCCACAATCCTCTTCCTGGCCCACTGTTTCTCACCTGTTCTTTATTTCTAATGTTGTGGGTTCTTGACGTTAGTAACCTAGTTAGGTAGAACATTCAATCAGGAAAAGTGCCCATAGTAGGTGCTCAGTAAATACTTGCTGAAGGAACAAGGCAAGAGGTGGACTCAAGTGCCCAAAGACAGATTTGCAAAGCATTCCTAAGCACCTCCTAATGCTCAGTTGTCATTGATTTTAATGGCTGTGTCACAAATCTGGCTGGCCCACTTAAGGTTTTGAAAATATGTCCTTGAGGTATATAAGAAAATGAGATGGAAAGGCCAAGTGTAAAAACAGAGTGGTTCGGTAGAAATATCTGATCGATGGCTTTTGGGTTGCAGGGTGACCAGCAGCCATGCCTGCCCAGCACAACGTGGGACTCGGGTCCATCAGCTGACCTGAGCCAGGGGGCAGCTTTGTCAGGGGAGGTGGAAGTGATGTGGCCAAGTTGGGGGCGGCGGGGGGGGGGGGAGGTTCAGGTAAGGGCTTGGGGGTCACTGAGGCCTTCCGAGAAAGACGGGCAATGGCCTTCAGAGGCCCAGCCTTCCCTGGGGCTCAGCCCTGGAAATAGCAGGCTGTCTATGGGGGTGGGGCAACAACTTCTAAAAATAATTTGCTCTCGTTCCTTGGCTTGTGTTTTCAGTACAAAAAAGGTCATTAGAAAGTGTGACATTGGAGAGCTTTGTGAGTATGTCCCTTGAGAAATCCTCCCTAGCTTTGAGGGTTGGAAGAGTCTGAAGATGCTTTGAAACTTTCCACTAAGGGAAGAAAGGAGCACCTACTGGTTGGGCTTCTCCTACAAACCCATGTGGCAAGGGGTTTCCAGAGGTTGTCTTACTTATTAACCACTCTCTGTGTGCAAAATCCCATGCTGAAGGCTTCCCACCTATTGTATCATTTATTATTATGAACTGCAGGGTGTCACTGTTATTAACCCCATTTTACAGATGCATAAACTGAGGCTTGCACAGGCCTGATATAGTGCCAGAAATGGGCAGAATCAGGCATTGAGTCTGGGCCTGCATGTACCCAACTCCATATTTCCAACCTGGAAATGTGCTGCCCACCTGCCTCAGGGCAACTCTGTGGGAATGAACTGTGATTCCCTCCCAGTGGGTGAGGAAACCATCAAGACTCCAGGGCTAATGAAGGGACTCCACGGGTAAGGATGGAACGATATGAGCGTCAAAAAGGAACTGTCACCATGGACATGGACAACAGGTGGGATTGACTTTGGGAGGAATGGGTGGGTGGGGAGGGGGACAGAGGGGAGCAAAAAGGGGATGGATGTAATACAACAACAATACAATTAAAAAAAAAAAAAAAAGGAACTGTCATGGATTAGAGTCCATCAGAGGTTTAATCCAATGTGTAACAATACAAACAAAACAAAACAAAGCACTGCAAAATCCTCGATTTGTTACTTTGGAGGACGCTGGGGAACCAACTCATTGCTTTGAAATCTGTTTTTTAAAAAAAAGGAGGGGGGCGGATCAAGGTGGGTGCCTTACACAGGGCTCTGGGCCCAGCACTGCCATAAACCTTGCCCCCTTTCAGCTAACAACAATTGCTATTGTTTCACATGCACAGTCTCCCAGATACCTGTCACCACCCCAGAATGTCACCATTTTACAGACCAGAAAACTGAGGCACAGGCCATTCCTATTCTTTATCTAAAGACAGCAGACAGTAAATAAAGCCAATTTTTGCTCTCAAGTCTGATTCCAAGAATCCAGGTCCTTCCATTATATTTTAATAGCAACATTTTTACACTGCTAAAGTAATAGATGCGTATGATAAAATTGCAACAGCTCTGAAAGATGTAATGTTAAAATGTCTTTTTCCCCCCAGAGGTGCTTGCTTGCCATTATTCTGTATTCTTTCAAAGACATTTCGTTCATATTCAGGCAAATACATAAGCATAATCTTTCTTTTGTTTTACTCAGATACAGCATGGTGCATACCATGTTCTGCAACTTGCCAGTTTCACTGAATTTGTCAACTTCTCATCTACTGCTTTTATGAGTACATAAAGAGCATCTGTCTTCTTTTTACAACTGCAGATATGCAAAACAAGGTACCTCTTTTGCACAGAGGTACCTTGTCATGAGTATCTTATCCCTTATTTGTGGACATTTAGGTTATTGTCAATCCCTAACTCAGGGACACTTAGGTTATTTCTAGGCTTTGCAATTACAGTACTGATCCTGCACCAAGGCACTGAGACATGCAGCTGAAGGGTAAGTCCTTAGATGAAGAAGGTCAGGTCCCAGGGGAGACACATTTGTAAATGGGGTACAGGCTGCCTGCTGACCCTCCAGTGGGACTGCACTGGTTATGGCTCTCACCAAGCACATGAGGGGATGCCTCTCCCCACAGCTGTGCCTTGCCTTCCAGCCACACTTTGATCAGAAAGGTCAGGACAGCAGGGATGTGACTGAGCAAAGGAAGAGGGACATGTACAACAGGAGTGTGTCCAGAAGAGGCTGACAAGGAAGATGTCAAATGTGCCAAGGACTTGGCTCTGTGATTCCAGAGAAGTCGCTTGACACCTCTTTCCCTGGCCTGAAATTGACCTACATGAATCTGTGGGTCACAAATGTCTGCAGGGGTGCTAGGTGTGCCTGAATGCCCTGGCCCAATGCTCAAGGCCACCAAACAGCACGTGCCAGGCATTGCCTATTGGCTGCCATGTATCACCTGACCGTCACCTTGAGAGAAAGGTGCTATAATCAGTCCCATCTACAGACTGAGTAAGTGAGGCCCAGAGAGAGTCAATTGCTTGCCCAAGGCCACACAGAGCTGAGAAGGCAGTGACCCCAGGTCTACCTGTCGCCAGGGTTTGCACCCTTAACCACCGCATCATCTCAGTCCAAGGCTGTCTGACTCCCAGCCCAGTGACCCATGAGCTCACCTTGCCTTGAGACCCCATTTTTGCTTCCTCTTGTTTCCAGACACCTCAACCCTGAGGTTTCCTTGAACAGAAGCTTCCTGATGACCTCAGACTGGTTCCTCTGAGGGCACTGGAGCCATGGCACCGCTCCATGCCCACAAAGTCTGCAGCAGTCCTGGAGGCCTGCCCATGGAGGTCATTGAAATTTCTTCACTTCTGGTTTCTGCTTTGTCATTCTTGGCTAGCCAGGAGCCCCACTGAGTCCCCGCTGGAGGGGACTCATTCATTCATTCCACAGCTATTTACTGGGCATCCTCCACAGAGATTAAGAGCCCAAATTCCAGAAACCAGCCTGACCTTGACTTCCAGTCTCACCACTGCTTAGCTATGTGACCTTGGGCAAGCCATTCAACGCTTGCAAGCCTCAGTTTCGGCATCTGATAAAGAGGAAAAATGATTTTGAGCCTCCCAGGGTAACTGGGCAGCTGCGTAAGGAAGGTGCATTTGGAACAGGATCTGGGGCAGTTGATAATAAGTGAGTGGCAGGTTTTCCTTTGATTATTACTGAACAAGGCTGATCCCTTTCCTGCCCTCAGGGAGCTTAGAGTCACCCTCACCAGCTCCTCTGGAGCGTCCTTGAAGGGCGGTTTGACGTGTGTCCAGGTGGGGCCATGGGCTATGTTCTTTGCCTACTCTTGCAGTGAGGATCAATGCTGGCCTTCCAATTCCAGCAGGACAACCTCAGCTGACCCCAAAGTCCAAGCTGCCACCTCCTCCTTTCCTATCCTCCACTACAAACGTTCTAAAATTACTCACCCATTACAGGACCATAATGAACAAAACTAACAACAAGCAAAACAGAACCAAGTATATGAATACAAGGAATAGGCCTTTAGTGGTCAGGGGAACGGGGTAGGGGGTAGGGGGAGGTAGAGGCAAAGAAGGGGAGCAGCTTAGACAAGAACCTAGTATAAAGGAACCATGGACATGGACAACAGGTGGGATTGACTTTGGGGGGAATGGGTGGGTGGGGAGGGGGACAGAGGGGAGCAAAATGGGGATGGATGTAATACAACAACAATAAAATTAAAAAATAAAATAAAATAAAATAAAATTAGCCAGCAGTTGCCTATTCCAAGGAGAGCTGACTTCTGGAAGCGGGGAGCCTTCATCTCTGTCCCAACGCATAATGGATGGCCAGTCTTGGCCACCCCACTAACGGTCCCCAGTTTACAGCTGTTCTGCCAACAAGGACACTGGGGCTAATGGCTCTGAGACGAGGGATCAACTGGAGGGCACCAAGATGATGGATGCAGGCACCCAATGCCAGGATGCTGGCTGGCGGGCTGCATGTAAAGGGAATGCTTAATTCATTCAGTGTCGCAGCTGCCCGAGGCCTGCGCTCCAGGTATGACCAAGTGCAGAAAGGGTCCCAAGTGCACTCTCTGTTTGGAGGAATTAATTCTTCCAAGGGGTGCCAACCTTTGAGCTCAGTGGCTTAGATAACCCCCATCACTCAATGACTGGGGCACACCCCTGGTTAGGTCCTGCCTGCTATGGAAGGAAACAAGAAGAGTAAAAGCAGGCATTTTGGAGGGCTTTGGGAATTGGTTTTCATTCCCCCATCATGCCCAAAAACATTTTTGCATCAAGCCATCACCTCGCACACTTTTAAACAGATAACCTCGCCCGCCCCCCCGCCCCCCGGCCAATTCAACACCCCCACCAAGTTCTGTGTGTCCCATCAGAGCTAATCCAATGAGCCAGTGGGCCACGGCACCCCTGCTGAATTACAAGGATTTCTCCTGCTAACCAAATATTTCATCCAGCTGTAGATATCATGAGGAAACGGCAAACAAAGAGAGAGATTTAATAACTGGAAATAAGACTAAGGATACAGATAGTTTAATTTTTTTTTGTATTGCATCTAATTGCAATCAACAGTAGACATCTGACACAGTGACAGCCTCAGCAAAATTGCTGCTGAGAGAACAGAATCTTTGTCTAAAAATAATCAGACATTCTGTGCACCACTGTTTGTTATAACGGTAATCGATGCTGGAGGCTTTGAATTCCATCAATTTATAGATCTGCGCCGGCCTGCCTGGCGATGGGGTGCGGCGCGCAGGGGCCTGAGCCGGCGCGGGCAGCGCTGGGGCCCGGTGTGTGATTAAGATAAGCCCCGATTCCTTTCATACATTCCTTATCAGGGCCTAATTCTCCAGCAGGTAGAGAGATGTTCACAACAGTTAAAGATTAGTGCAGCTTCTCAGACGCCAAATTTGAGGGTATTGATCAATAAATCAAATCAGGCCAATCAATCGCCCAATCAGGAGAGTCTAGCCAGTGCATTATTACCGGCGCCTCCAAGCCAAGGCTTTTCATGGGTTTCATCAAAACAGCCTCACCTTGGCTTCCTGCCAGCTGATGGCTTGCCTAATAGACTCCACAGCCGAGAGGGGCTCCTGCCCAGCGGAAGAGCAATAAATTTCTCATCAAACAGCCGATGGAGAAACAAGATGAACATCTGTTTTGCTGCAATGAAACTCCTGTGTTCTTCAGAATGCACAAACCGCCTCTGACAGACCACCCCAAAGGCGGCTTCCCTGGCACGCGGCCGCCCCGAGGAATATTCCGCCGGTTATTTCAATCAGGTAATTTAAGGAGACTTTTGCATTCTTCTCTCTGCAGCTGCCGGAGCTCTGCAAAGACTATTCCGGCGCAGTCGATAATAAATGCCATCCTGGGACCCTGTAGTATGAAGGCAATTTTATGATACCCATTATGTGGCAATGTAACTTCATTAAAAGCTGTTTATTCCCTCTAAGCATTTTAAGCACTTTCCCTCACCCATAAAGGAGGAGCCGGGAGGTTATTTTTACAGAAAGGGTTCTAGGCCGTATTTCTTTCCTCAATAACATGCAGGAGCCTCACCCACTGGCCGTCTCACTTCAAGGAGAGGGGACAGCCCCTGGGGTCCTAGCAGAGAACTATTTCCCAAGGACCCATGCCTAGGGACACTTCAGCTGCAGAGCTGAGAGGTCCAGGGAGGAGATGCCAGGAGGCCTCAATCCCATCAGACCCCCACAAACCCTTTGTTCTGAGTTCTGTAAGACAGGGATGAAGAAAGTTCTGGAATATGCCAACAGGGAAGATGCCAGCCAAAGGCAGCATTTTCAAGCTGGGGGTCCCTTGGACCTTCTCCTTTTGCATTTCTGTGTTGACACTAATCCAAAGAAATTGATCCTTGGCCTGCTGCGAAGGCCTCAATTCTCTTTCGCAGGAACCTCGGCAGCTGAAAGCCCATTTCATAGCACAAGACTTGAATGTCATGTGTCAAGCCTTCTTTGGTGGAGGCCTGCAGACTTCAGGGCTGAGAGCAGCAATTCTCAAAGGTCTGCAAGATTTGTTTCCCTCCCTTTGAAAGTGGCTATTCTGGTCCTGAGCTGGAAGAGTTGAGGGTGTAGCGGAAGATGCATTTGGACCTCCATGAAAGCAGGGGAAGGGAAAGAAATGGAGTGAATGCTTCTGTAGTGAAGAGCACCGTGTGAATACCAGAAAGATCACGAACACTGCTGGTCCCCTCTGTGCCTCAGTTTGTTCTTCTGCCAAGGTGGGACTGATGATATCCACCCCCAGGCTCTGCTGTTGAGGCAGAAATAATGCTGGGCACGAGAAAGGCCCATCTCAATTAATGACGATGGGGATTCCCAAGCTTGCTGTCTGGGGACAAAGAACACTGAACGGCAGAGCTTGTGCCAGGGCCAGGGATTCCTGGGGGTCAGAATTTCACCTGGGATGCAGTGGGGCACAAGGTAGAGGGAAAGTGTTGGAGAGGATTAATCACATCCAATTTGGTGGGATTCAGAACCAAGATAAAAACTAGGGGCCTCCTGCCAACCACATGACATGCAAAGCTGCAGGAAGCAGAGTATTAATAATATCAGTAGTCACAGTATTAACAGTTAATGTTATAAGCCCAAATTCTGTGCCAGCCACTGTTCTAGTTTGTTTCATCTGGTAGAATAGTTATTATCCCCATTTTGCATATTAGGAAACCAAGGCCCAAAGTAGTCAAGTTGGTCTTTCCAGGCCACGGAGCAAAATTGAGTGCTGGAAACTGTTCCCTGTTCTGTGCATCTTACTTGCATGCTCTTAATTAATTTTTATGACACCCTCCTAGGTTGGTATTGTTATTACCTTAATTTTACAGGTAAGGAAACTTGAGGCTCAGAGAAAAGATTTAAGCAGTTCAATAGGGGTGGAGCTGGGACAAGAATCCATTCCAAAGTCTGGGACATAGTGGGGGGCTCTTTGCTGGTCTCCTGGGGGGCCTCACTTGGCTCCCTGATCTCTGTGATGAGGAGGGGGTTCATGGCCCCTCACAAGGCTCCCAGGTTCCACTACTGTCCTGTCTATTCTGTCCTTTGCTTGGCCTTTGCCCAGCCTCCCTCTCAGTCTCCCCTGGCCCTGCGCTGACTACTGATCTCCCTGCTCTTCTTTCCTGAGCCTAACACCTTCCTGCAAGATCCAAGACGCACTGCTTCAGGATTGTCCCCTGGGCTCCCACAGCATCTGCATTTCCCCCTTCGGAGCTCTCTCAACATAGGCACAAAGCATCTGAATTCACTGCAAGTGACCATCTCATAAATGCCTGTCTCTCCCATTGTGTTCACCTCTGTACACCTGGCCACATGGGAGATGCTTAACAGGTTATTTGTTGAATGATCAAAGCAGGGACCCCTGCCTCCCTAGGGTCCCCCAAGGTGATGCAGTCCCCATGTGGCAGAGGCACAGGGTACCCAAACTTTCATGAAAAGAACCCAGGCACATGTGGAGTTTCTAGTGTCCTTCCCCCAGCCCCCTACTAGCTCTGTCTCCATCAATTCAGCTCTAGTTTAGGCCATGTTGCTGATGTAAATGTGAAGACAGGGTGGTTAGCTCTGTGGCTTTGAGAAGAAAAAATCCCAGTGAAGATTAAAGAGAGAGGACAGTCATCTTTACCCCCCTCCCCCCCCCAAGCCAAGGAAGTTGTGGAACAAAGAGGAGCCAGTCGGAGGGCTGGGCTTGTCAAACTGGGAACAAATTACACTTCTGCCAGATCATGGGGCTGTCCACCAAAAATACAGATCTGTGCAGGGGTCTCTCATACAGAGAGGCCACAGTATATTAGATTTATCATACACTCCAGCCAAGATGTGCTGCCGAGATTTCAGGGCAAGATTTATTACCCTGGCTGGTTTGTAAAATGAAAGTGAAAAGAGGATATTCTGGCGAAGCCATGGGCTGTTAATGGGGTGAGAATCACATAAAATGGATCATCTTTGAATCTCTTCCTGTGCATGCACAGATAGACCTTTGCAAAAACCCTGGGGTTTCCGGACAAAACGATGCTTGACCCACTGTTTTCACAATGACCTGCTGGCTGACCTTGGGTGAATCACCCTCATTCTCTGGATGCATATTTCTCATTTGCAAATAACAGTAACACAAAATAATAGCTATAATTTATTGGTTGATGACTATATGCTGGACACCCTACATGGGTCAATTATTTGAACCGTGACAACCATTGGAGACAGCTGCTATTTTTATCCCCATAATACAGATGAGGAAAGTGAGGCTCAAAGAAGTATAGCCACCGGGACAGTCTATGGCCAAATCAGAATGCTAGCCTAGAGCCAGCCCCAGCCAGAAACCTCCCTGACCTGCTGTTCTGGCAAGTTAGCGCTACCTAAGTTCAGACAGAAGCTACCGGATGGACTCAGACCTCATCATTCCTGTTCTCAAAATGCAGGTTCTAATGAGGAAGCCCCAGCCTCCCCCTAGTCCTGGTAGTATCTGCTTTTTTTGTGGTGGGAACTTCAGAAACAAAAATAGGCATTTGGTTTCTCAGGATCCTGGCAGGATGCAGGCATGACAGGAGGGACAGAAATGCTGGGATGTGAAGCCTCTCAGGGGAGGCAACACGCACGGTGGAAGGTGCCCAGGATGCAGAGGATCCAAAGCTGTACAACAGTGCTTCTCAACTGGGGGTGATTTCGCCCCTTTCAGGGCATTTTGGCAACATCTAGAGGTACTTTTGACGTTGCCACATGCTACTGGCATCTAGTGGGTAGAAGCCAGGGATGTGCTAAACATCTTATAATGCATGGGACAACACCCATTGTAAAGAATTATTCAGTGCAACATGTCAACAGTGGTTGAGCAACCCAGATCTGCAGAGCTGGGGACATTCAGCCTGGAGTGTAGAAGACTCAGGAGGGGAGAACACTTACGTATTTGAAGAATGGGAGAGGAACTCAGATCTGGGTGGGCAATGAAAGTTACATACAAACAGGTTTCAGGTCAACATAAGGACGGCAGCCTTGAGGGTCAGACGTGAGTTCCCTCCCATCCGCCAAGATGTCCATGCATAAACTGGTCACCTAATGGACTCTGTGAAAGGAAAACAGAGCCTGGAACAAGGGGTTGAATACAATGACCTTTCCTTTCCTGTCTAATCCTGATATTGAATAAAACAAACAAACAAACATAGAATAATAGCAATGCAGTTTGAGGTTCCTCCTGGAACCTCCCACGGATTAGCCCATTTAACCCTAGGGTAGTGGAGTGAGGATTGGAATCGGAGTCTGTCCAATCACAAAGCTCATGAGGAAGACACCCTCACCTCAGCAGGTTTCCTTGAGATGGAGCACGGCCCCTGCCCCCGTCTGCCACTGCTATGCTTTAGAACTGGCTAGGAAATCTGGACCCAACCGACATTTGAGACCTAAGTACAACAGTGCAACCTTCTCTTCTGTTAAAGGACATAAAATCATTGTTCGTAAGCTGTCCCGGCCCCCCACTTATCTTTTTTTTTTTTTTTTTTGAACGAAAACACTGCTGCTGGCAGTGAAAAGGCATTGTCCCCAGTGCCCACTTTAATTGATGTCCCTGGCCATTCAAGAACATGGATGAAAGAAAACTCGCTTTATTAATAGGCCCTCATGCTAATTAGCACAATTTATCGTTGGAGAGGCTGCCTCTGTCTTCTATAAATGTTACAAGTATGGACAAAAAATCCCCAACTTTTGCCTTGGGCCCAAGACCGTGGCGCTGTGTGACTGAGACAGCCAAACCTGCCGCAAAGAGAGGGGATTAAGCACGAGACTCGGAGCCGGCTCCGAGGCGATAAATTTCACTCTATAAACTTAGGTTGTAACTTGACCATTTCTTGGTGATAAGAAAGCCCTGAATTTAAATGTTAGCCATTTCTGTACGAAAAGATGCCTTTCTTGACACTAGGAGAAAGTCTCCCTAGTGACCGAGAAGCTTTGTGAAAAGTGTAAAAAGGTGTGGGCAGTGGGGGTGGGGTGGAGGGATGGGGAGCTGGGAAAAAAAAAAAACTTGAATGTTTAATATTCAATAAATGTGTCAATTTTACATACAGAGGCAAATGGGTCTTTATTGAGGAATTGGTAAATTTCCTCCGAGAAAAGTAAGTGCATTTTAGCCTTCAAGGAGTCCCAGCTGAATAGAAATGGAATGTGATTTGTGATAAAACTCAGCTGCTCTATAAAAGACGTTAAATAAATGTTGCTGTTTCACCAGGGATATACAAAATTGATTGCATTATAGACTGACTCTAAGATGCCGCATCCCGGTACGGCCCTCTCATCAGCTGCCATGTGTGTGGGAAGCTGCTTTCAGAGACAATTTAGACTTCGGTGCAACTCTCCTTTCTCCTGTGGTGGCGGAATTTTCTAGAAATGCAACATTTTCTGCCCATACTTTGCTTTAGGTTGAACCATAGGGAACTGCTGATACTTGGCCATTTTCAACTTCCAAAAATATGACAATATCATCTATAGCTATTTAATATCTCTGGTGGACTGACTTTGTTGACTTGGGGACAGCCACTGATGCCACATAAAGGCACATACATTCGCTACCTTAGATTCCAGGTGGGAATTGTAGGCCCTTTGCTCTGCTCACGAGAGGGCACCCGGGCCTGGGTGAGAATCTTGCCTTTCCTTCATCCCAGCTGGGTGAGCCTGGGATTATTTCCTGCCCTTTCTGAACCTCAGTTTTCCTCCTTTGTAAACGGGTACAACTCGGCCTTTTGTTCAAGGTATATGGAAAATCAAATGAGGTAACAGATTTGGCTCCAGCTAGAAAACTGTCAGATGTTCAGGGCCAGGTAATATAAGGTATTGGTTGTACATCCAACCAGGGGGCTGTGGGTAGGCTATACAGGTGGAAAGGATACATATAGCCCTGCCCTTGATAATGTCACTATTAACATATGACTTCTTCAGGTAAGAAATTGGGTTTCTGGGATTGAAGGGTGGACCCAAATTAATTAGGCAGACTATCCAGAAAGTGGGCACCTGGACTCAAACACCCCCCGAAGACATGTCCATGCCCCTGCATGCCCACTGCCACCAGTCCAGTCCAGTCCAGCCATCACCTGCGCAGCCTCCTTGTGGGGTTCCCTGGCTCTACATCTGCTATGCCCCTGCCATACCATTTCCCGTGTGCAGCCAGAGAGAGTTTCAAGATACAAACAGGATGCTGACACTTTCCTGCTTTAACCCTCCCCAGGTTCTGCATCTAATTTCAGATAAAATCTGAACTTTCCAGCTCAGCCTGCTAGGCCTGTGTGGTCTGGACCTTGCCCTCCCCTCCAACCTACCTTCTCCCACGGTCTCCCTTAATTTGCTCCCACCACTCTGCCCCTTTAGTCTGTGGTGAGAAACTGCTGGGCTCATACTAGCCCCAGGGCCTTTGCATGTGCACCTGGATGCCCTCTCCTTCTAGTTCATAGCTCAGTAGTGTCAGCGTCACCTGAAAACTTGTTAGAAATGTAAATTCTTAGACATGTCCCAGACCTGCTGTGTCAGAAACTCTGGGGCTGATGCCCATAAATATTTTTAACAAGTCCTACAAGTAATTCTAACGTACGTTCAAGTCCAAGAACCACTGGTCTAGTTTTAGTCCCACACTCTGTCAAGTATCAGCTTACAAACTGCTTCCACAAGACCAGCACCCCAAGGCAAGGTCAGGTTCTCACTGCTATAGGCCCATATCCCACCTCCCCATTTCTACAAAGCACCGTCGCAACTGTGATGAATAATTGTTACACACCTGTGTCTCTTGTTGGCTAGACTGAAACCCCATGAGGCCAGGTACCAATGTGCCCCAGCATCTGATTATTCCTAGCAAAGAGTTGGTGTCCAGTAACTATGTGTTGGGTGAGCAAATGACTGAATACAGGAAGAAACAAATAAGTGAGTCTTTGAAAAATTACAGATCTTCATAAAGAAAGTGCCCCCAGGGTCCTGGCTGGGTAGCTCAGTTGGTTAGAGCACCACATGGAAATGCCAAGGTAGCAGGTTTGATACCCAGCAAGAGTACCTACAAGAATCAACCAATGAACGAATCAATAAGTAGAACAACAAAAATCAATGTTTTCCTCTCTCTCTTTCTTTTCAATAAATTACAAAAACAAAGGAAGAACATGCCCCCAGGAATCCTATTCTCCATCCACCAATCCAGAGTATCCCTATCTAATTTTCTAAGTATCACCCCAGTCAAGTCAGGAGCCACTCAAGAGTGATGCATGGAAATGACCATCTAATGAGAAAGAAAAAAAAAGGCAAATCAACAGAGAAGAAATTTCCATCCAGTGGGTGAGCTAAACCCAAACATCCCCCACACCTCTTCTTCCCCAACAGCGCCTGGCTGTGCAGAAAGTGTCCCAATAAAAACCTGCAGCCTGACAAAATCACGAGCAGGAGACCTGGCTGTCAGCCAGGAAGACCCTGGTCCCACCGCCATCCGCAGCTTCTGGCTGAGAGACTGGGTCGGCACTCAGCCCGAGTTTACTGGAAGCTTCTTATGCGCCATGGCAGCTTGCTCTACCCTTAGAGCTACGCTGGAGGAAAATCGGTTCCTTTCCTATGACTCCGGGCAACTGCATTCTCTAAACGCCGGCATCTGGCTCGCTGCTGCTCTCCTTACTTACGTTTTCCAAACGGTATCAGTTCTGGGAAAATCAATTATTACTGAAAAGTCAAGAAATGCTCACCGGTTATTTGCATTGATTTGGTTGACATGACACAGGTTCCTTATGAACTACGGATGTCTGAGAAGGGGACAGGGAGGAGAAAAATGTCCAGCTCTGCCCCATGTCAGGGGCAGAGGGGGAGGGACACACTGCCCAGGATAGAGACATGAAGCTGCTCTCCAACAGCCCCCCAGACAAAGCTGTTTCCATAAAGACAAATGGGTAGCTGGCGTCGGCCAGCACCACCAGCAGCCGCGACGCTATAATTGGCCTGTTACCACATCATCTTTAATCAATAGGATCCGGAGTTTCCACAGTTTGTACGGCCCACATCTCCCTGGCAGCCAAGAACCAGCGGGTTGTTAAAAGGCCCGATAGTTCTGCCTTGCTAATGGGTGGCTTGTTCCCTCAACCCTGCTGATTTTTAAAATAAACCTAAATCCAATAATTGTTTAATGTTTATTTTTATTTAGTTCTGGTTCAGATGCTCTGCGTCTCTCTGACAGAAATTGATATCTAGCTCATGGTGAGCTTTATTAAAACACACACACACACACACTCACCCATTTGCCATATGCCCATTGGGAAGTGGTCTATTCATCTGGCCTGGCTGAGGCACGGACCCACACAGCCAGAGTGAGATGAACAGAAGGGCAAACTTGCTTAGTTCTGCTCTCTCTGCTGGCTCCTTTCCAGGGATGTGGAGAGGGACCCTGCTCATCTCTCACCAGGGAGCCCTGTTCTTCACGTGGGCAGCAGACAGAGGTAACGTCTTGCTTCTAATGGTGGCCCGAGTCTTGGCAAACAGCTCCAGCCTCTTCAGTGTCATTGTGGCCAGATGCTGGAGACTCCCCAGAGAGGCACCTGTGCCCTTCCTCTCTGTGTTCCAACAAACCAGTGCCCGTGCTCCATCCAGAGACCCACAAACCCACATGGCCACTTGCATACAACAGCAACTCAAGCCGAGGGCTCCTGGCAGCACCTAGGGAACCCAGAGGCAAGCTGCTGGCACTGAGAAGAGAGACCCACCCCACCCTCACACAAGAACCCCCCCCTTGTCCTGACTAGTGTTGCATCTCAGAGAACCAGAGGAGTATAAAGGTGAGGTTTTGGCGCTGGTCCTGTTTTAAGCTTAGCAGTGATGCACTTTTACAATGTGCTCCTCACCCTGCTAAGAGGTTCATGGGTTTGTCCCCCAAATCACCACAAATCGGTGACCTGAAAATCGAGCTAGCCAAAATCAAGGCATGTGTGAGGCTGAACTGGAGACTTCCTTCCCACACCTGGCATGGGGGCCATCCAACTGGGGGCTGACCCACCTTCACATCGTCTTCCCCCTCACACCGAGTCAGCCACGAAACCTAGGAGGGTGACCCGGAATACCACCAGTGCCCAGTTCCCCTCCCTGATGCCAAAGTCATCGGCTACTTCAGACACTCACTGGCCTCTCCCTGCCTCCTCCCCTCTGGCGCCTGGACCTCCACTGGAGTCACTGTCCCAGGTACAGGCCTGTCTGGTCATTCCTTGACCCCACCCAGAGCCTCCTGCCGCTTCCTGGGAGATGCCTGAATGACTCCTGTGGGATTTATGCTTCTTTCTTTTCCTGTCCCCCCCAGCCTGGACTTCCCACCATGTGGGACCAGAGGTCTAGGACCCAGACACTGACTTGGGACAGTATGCTACTTTTTTCATCTTTCCAACACACTGAACATGGTAAAGTTCCTCTTTCCATTGGAGAAAGGGAAGCTGGAATCACCAGGCAGTTTCTCCAGGGGACACAAGAGGAATGTTGAAGAGAATCCACATCTTATAAAAACAGCTGAGCTTGCATTTAGCTTTGGCCCCTTGCTGGCTGTGTCCTGGGCAAGTCACTCGTCCCTTTGATCCTTATGGTGGTTGTCATGTTACTAATGAATCATCTTGTCCTGGGAGACTTGGGTAATGCCCAGGTGTGACCCCTCACCATTGTGGGGCTGATATTATTGGTATCCCCATTGCTAAAGGTGGTCTATCCTCTCGATAACCCCCACCCCCGGGGCATTCAAGTGGCAGACTGTCTCCAACACACCCCAGGCCCTCCGGGACACACTGTCCTACCACCAGCCATACCAGTGAAAGCATGTTTCTACGCAGAACCCACACTCTAATAATTGTCCCAATGCATACAATACGTACTCAAGGTCTATTATCAGCTAATGAGTAAATAATATTCTGTTCTAAATCCAAAGCACTATTAGATACCAGAGGGGGACTAATGGGTATTTTAAGACCCCTTTAATCACATATTAACATGCTGCAAAGCAGGCTGCGGGGCCCATATGCCAACAGCCCTGAGACTGGGCAGGCTTCCTTCTTTTAAACAAAGAACCAAGTGGGGGCCAGGGGTGGGTGGAGAACAAGGGCCTGCATCCCCAGGTCTGGTCAAGCAGCTGGGCCAACTCTGGGGCTGGAAGGACACCCCAAAGCTGACTGGCTATCTTTCAGTTAGATAGATGTTGCTCAACCTGCTTTTCCTTCCCGAGTGGTGGGAAAATGGGTGGATCCATGTCCCAGGGGCTGTATAACCCAGTCCCACCAACCAGGGGGGCTTAAGACAACAGAGGTTCATTCTCTCACAGTTCTGAGGGCTGGAGGTCTGGAATCAAGGAGTCAGCAGGGCCATGCTCCCTCCAAAGGCTCCCGAGGGGAGCCTCCCCTTGCCTGGTCCAGCTCGGAGGTGGCTGGCAGCCCTTGGCATTGCTCAAGATGCAGCTCAGTCTCTGCCTCCATCGTCCCAGGACATGGGGAGTGTGTCCCCGTTTCTTCACATGGCTCTCCTGCAAGGACACTGGTCAGGAGATTTCAGGCCCACTCTAATCCAGTAGGCCCTCATCTTCATTAATGACAACCAAAAAGTCCCAATTTCTAAATAAGGCCATCTTCTGAAGTCCTGGGTGGCCATGAACTTTTGGGGGACATGATGCAACCTAGATGTGCAGCCTTTACTCCATAACACAAAGCTCCTGCCGGCTTCCCTCCCCCTGCATCACCCACCCACCCACCCCTGAACATTCCAGAAAAGTTCAAGCACCCGACCCAAATTCCTCCCACCAATCCATCATGTCATATTAGCAATTTAGTTTCTTATTAGCCACTTCCCATCAAATCATATTAATATTTGTTTCCCTGACACAATGCGAGAGTCCTCTCAGATTAGCAACTTTCTCATCACATTAGTGAAATATGGCCCAACCTGACGGGCAGTCGCTAACCCAATCTGACGCTCCTCTTCCTCGGCACAGGAGTGCTGGCCTATTGTGCAGCAAAGGACACAGTGAGGCCACACTGTGAGCAGAGCCACATGGGTCCCCTGGACAGACTGGATGAGGTCTGAATATGGAGAGAGGTTCCCCTTAGAATGGATCAACTCGGGGAGGGGGTCCCCTCTGTTTCAAACTCACTCTGCCCTCACAAGGAACAGTCTAGCCCAATCGACAGGGTGAAGGAGGAAAAGCAGAGAGGGTCCATCACGCCCCACGAAAGCCTGTTCTTACAGCATGAACATGATCGGCGTGACAAGGCAGGGCCCGCATTGCCAAAGTTAATTCATCAAGGATGTGTGCACATAGCAGAGTCAGGGATGTGAGGGGCCAGCAAGCTGGGTTGTTGACAAGGCCACAGGGGTGGTGGGGGGAGATGACACAGCTGATGATAGGCTCTCACAAAGTAGTTTAAGGAAAACCCATCTCAAGTCAGCTTAGGCTCTGGACTGACTTGGGTTCAAATCTGTCACTGTCATGCCCTCGCTGGGTGATCTTGACCATGTAATTTAATCTCTCTGTACCACAGTTTCCTCCTCTGTAAAATGGGGAAAACAGGACCTACTTATGGAGCTGTTATGAGGAATAAACAAGAGAAGAACAGAAAACACTTAGAAGATCGCATGGCACTTGGCATGTGGCAAATCAGCCTTGAGACACAGTAATGGCGGTGACTGCGAATCCCAAAGTCAGTCAAGTTCATCATGCATTCTGAGTGAGCTCTACTCCAGGCTCTGGGGAAAAACAAAAAGCTGAGTATGATACAGTCCCTCTTGGGGAGACATGAGGCAGAGCCAGGAGGTAGGGGTCATATCACAAGAGATCTTCAAGCCAAACCAAGGAGTCTGAACATGGTCTCGAGAAAAATTAGGAGCTGTGGAAGCAAAAGCCCCCAGGTTTTAGTAGAGCTGAGGGAATGGAGGCCTGAGAGGACAAGAGATGTTGCTTCTCTCACTGCCAAACTACCTGTCATCTTACTGGTTCCTTCAGTTATAGGAAAAAGAGAGGCCTGAGGGATGACGGCAAGAGATAGGCAAAGCCACGAGAGCACTGAGAAACTGAATACAGGCTTCTCTCTGGCAGCCCACCTGAAGTGACCGGCAGAGCCCCCATTCCATTTAAAGCTACAAGGTTGTGGAGTAATTCCCCTGCCGCCAAACAGTGCTCCACACAGCAGCCAAGAGTCCGCTGCCAAGAGGCAAGTGGCCAAGATTTCCTTCCAACAAAGATATCCTCTTGCCAATCAGAATGCAGCCAGCGCACGACCCGGAAAATTGGACTGTTTGCCATCCACCAAGCAGATGACACTGTCAGGACTCACTGGCACTACCCAAGGCCTGCCCCCCTCCCCAAAGCCTCCCAGCAAGGTGGGGGGAGGGGGAGATGATGCCACAAGGACCCAAACATCTACCCCCTTCATGTTTAACCAACATGGGTCTGCCTGATGACAGCATGCCTTTGTAGTCAAAATGCACAGGTTCCAAGTCCAGGCCTTTATGGAGCAGCTGTGCCACCTGGGGCAAGTCCCTTAACCTCTCTGAGTCTCACCTGTGTCAACACCACGGGGTGAATACCTCTCAGAGTTGTTAAGGGGTTTAAGTGAGATCGTATATGTGAAGTACTTTCCCAGCAAGGTCACTGTGGTTTGGCTCTGCAGACCCTCCAATGGTTCCATTTGCTGTGACTGCAGTGACCTCACACCCACTTTACCTAGGTGTGAGGGATGCACCCATCCCCACTCAGACGGCTGGACCCACACACTGTCCTGATAAAACAGTCGGAAGGCCCACAACTCCTGTGTCCTCACCTCCATACACAGCCCCACAGGGCACAGGGCCCCTGTTGGCAGCAACTGCACATCCTCTCAGCTTCTCAGGCTCTGGTGAGAGCAGGACTTAGCCAGGGTCTTGTCAAAGTATAGATTCTGAGCCATGTCCCAGCACTTCAAAGGGCATCCACGTGGCACTGACACTGATGGTCTGCAGTGGACCCCACTTCAAGGAGCGCTGGTCTAGATTCCAAATATTCAAATCTCCGAATTGCTTATGGGACCCCTCACTCACATCCACGCCTCTGTGTCTTAGGTTTCTACCAGCCCCAAAGCCAGACTGCCAACCACAGATACCTTGGCATTAGCCCTGGTCCACGTGGATCCCTCATGGTTAATTTCCATGACTATCTTTGGCTTATTCTAAATCTTATTCAACAAACACCTGATGCCCACTCAATACCAGGCCTAGGCTGGTGCTGGGAGTAGGGCCCCAGCCCTGCCCCAGAAAGCCAATGGTTTCCTTCACCTGACAGAAAATGCCTCGAGTTTGTGAGCTTGGTTTGCAGGTAGTAATAGCAGCAGACAGTAGGTGGTACTTACTAAATGTTTTATAAATATTAACCTTTATAACCCGCCCAAGGCAGGAGGTCTGATAATTAATTCCATTTTGCAGAAAACAGAATGAAGGTTCATGGAATTAAAGAAGTCACCTACCTGCTCAAGGTCATTCAACCTTGAAAAAAACTATTTCAATCCCCACAGGAAAAGAACCTGTGGCATGTTTTTATATGCTGGGGACTAAGAAATGCTCTTGGGTAGTAACATGAACTTGACCCCCGAAGGCAGGAGTGGGTGTAAGTCAGTAGATATAAGTGGGCAAGTGGCTATAGCTGGCATGAACAGGGAGGAGGCTGATATTATTCAGCACTCTGGGTCGCAGGCATCAGAATCCCTGCTCAAAGTGGCTTAAGTTGAATCGGGATTCTGCTCATACACTTTAACAGTGTTGGGGTAGCTTCAGGCATGGCTGCACCCAGCAGCTCAAAGCAAACTGCTGGCCAGTTTGCTTTCTCCCTTTCGGCTCTGCTTCCCTCGTTCTCGCACACCATGGCTGGCTCCCCCAGTCACCTGAGGAAAATGGTTGCTGGCAGTGCCAGGGTCATGCTCTCCCGGAAGAAAAGGACTTTTCTCCTACCATATTCACGTATAAGACATACGGCAGTTTTATTGGAACACATCCACATTCATTCATATACCTATTGTCCATGGTCGCCTTCCTGTTACAACAGCCAGAGTTGAATGGTTACAACAGAGACCATGTGGCCCATCAAGCATAAAATACTTAGGAACTGGCCATTTTCAGAAAAACCTATCTTAGATGGCAAAAACAGCAGTAATAACACTTAGCTAAACTAGCATACACTGACTACATGGTGTCTGCCAGATACAGTTTCAGGCACTAGTATGCTTCTTACAATAATGTTGAGAGGTGGAGAAACTGAGGAGTGAAGAGGTTGAGTGCGGTCAAGCTCAAGGCCAGGCAGCCGGCAGCACAGATGGAACCCAAATTTAGTAGCCTGACCCCAAATCCCATACTCATAACAGATCTGCAAATCAAACAAGGGTCCTTAGGAAGCTTCAGTGAATAAATTTCTAAATCAGGGTGTGATTTTCCAACTACTGGTTCAAGAAATACACACACACACACACACACACACACACATTTGCTGAAGCAAGAAGTGAATCCTACACAGCTCCCTCTGCTTTGGAGCTGTCTCAAGGGGCCATCAGGGTGCCTGGTGGACAGGGTGGACTGAACCCCCATGAATTAACCAAGGCTGCATGCCCCAGAAGTGAGTCTTAGTGCCACTCGAGTCCAACATGAGCACCACCAGCTCCAGGCACAGGCTCTAGTGATAAATGCACCTCTCTTAAAACAGGCTCTCTCCAGTTCTGGCCACAGCTCTCCAAGAAGCCCATTAACCTCTGATGTTTCTCATTAATTTGAAAAGCCTTGCCTTGGAAGTTGCTGGGATAGCCCCAAAGATGCAGTCCTATCTCCTGCCCTTGGCAGGTCACTGAAAGGACACTGACTTTTCCTGCCAATAGAGAGGCAGGGGCTGGTGGCCAGCAGCACACCTATGTCCAAAAGAGAATCAGGGCTTCCCGGAGGCCTGAGTTCAAATTAATTTATCAGCTGCAACTTATCAACTGTGTGACCCTGAGCAAGGCATTTCCTCTCTGAGCCTCTGTAAAATGGGTGTAATGGTAACACCCCTATGAAAGGTAGTTGTAACTCTGACAACATATTGCGAGCATTTGGCTCAGGACATGAAAACTAAGAGAATAGGGCTTTGTAGTCAGATTGAGACTGGCCTGGCTTCAAATTCTGTCTATGTTCTACTACTGTGCAACCACTATTTGCCTGGGCCTCGCTTTCCTTACCTGCACGATGAACCACTGTTAAAACTTGCCTCTTGGGTTGCTGTGAGAATTAACTGATGAGGATGACGAGGCCTGTAGGTAGTCAAGGTCAACCCAATAAAATGCTCCACAATTTTAGCTTTTAAGATTACTGTCAAGGGCCCAGCCTGGTGGCTCAATGGATAAGGCTCTGGCCTGCAAACCCAAAGGTTGCGGGTTCAATTCCCCAGCCAGGGCACATGACAAGGGTGCAAGCCAGGTCTCCAGCCAGGTCTGTAGCTGGAGGCAAGTGAAAGGCAACCATACATTGATGTCTCTCTCCCTTCCCCTCTCTAAAAATAATAAATTAAAAAAAAAAAGATTACTGTCATTCAAGGCAAGCAAGAGAGAATTATCTCAACACTGCACTATAACTTTATTTTCGAAACTAAAGATGACACAAACTGGCCTCTAGGTAGCCTGTCCCCGGAAGCCAGCCCTACAAACCCCATATGCCACTCAGCTCCTTGCTGCTGCGACTTGGGGATGAGTTCTTGGAGGAGTCTTCTAATGAGTTTCTAATGTTAGTGCTCAGGAGCTAGGCCACAATAACTGACTGGGTCTCAAGGCCCTGGCTCGGGGCCTCAGCCATGTCTGAAGACAAGGCCAGGTCTTCTGGGGGTCTTGCTTGGGTCTCATCTTCAGCCCATGAGACTGAGCTCCACTTGCACATCCACCTGACATTCCCTCCGGGAAGCCCCAGCACCTCAGATTCCCCATGGCCAACAGGGAACACTGGGCTGCTACCTGCTTCCCAGCCTTTCCCTCAGCATCTGCCCTGTCTTAGGAAGCAGCACCACATCTACCCAGATGCTCAGGCGAGGAGCCTGGGAGGCATTTCCATTCATTCCGTTCCACCACATTAAGTGATCCACCAGCGAGTGCTGTCGGCTCCACATCTAGGGAAGCCCAAGCCATCCTTTGCCATCACCCGGCCTCCTCCAGGCCCACTGTAACGCTGTTTCACAGGGACCCCAACAATGCTATAGGAGAGCAGTGATCCTCTGCGGAGCCCTCGAACAGCTCCCTGGGCCCCGAGCCGGAATGCCTGGGCCCCTTTATGTGGCCGATGAGGTTTGCACAGCTGGGTGCCACCCTGCTTTCCACCTGTGTCCCCTGCCCCTATGAACTCTGGTCACATGAGCTCTCAGACCCCAAAGCAACCCTCCTGAGACCACAGATGTGTGCCAGCCCAGACACACAACTTCCTTTACCCACAGAGGTAAAGAAGCACACACCCTGACTGCACAGATGAAAGCACAGGAACCCAGACCCCCTGTGCCGTAAGACACAGGCAGTCACCCGACACACCTCTCACAGGGTACATGTGTGACTCCTCAGCCTTCAGGGTCTGTGTATTCACCCCCACCCCCTGCTGCTCCGCCATGGCACACTGATGATTTTCCCTACAGGGTCACAACTGGCGACTTTCTCCTCCTCTTTGTTTACATGCTTCATACACACCTACCCAGCCTCCTCCTGGACTGTCTCTGCCAGGAGGTCCGGGACAGTTTCCTTTGTTCATCATTGTACTCTCAGCACCCAGCATACAGTAGGTGCTCCATAAGCAGCATTAAAGGAAGAAAACATCGCCTGTTTGTTTTAAAAAGGGGGCTGCACTTGCATACTTGTGGATGGGTTAAAATGTACTGGAAAACAGAAATGTGGAACAGCCAGGCTGGAAGGTCAGGAGACTTACTGTTCACCCATACTCATCTTTCATGTCTGGTTTTCAAAACTACATGGATACTGCTTGTAGAATAAGGCATCTTTGAAAAGTAATATTTTACAATGAGCTATCCCAGCAGTTCTCTAAGCCAGCCAGCCCAGCATCCCAGCAGGAGATGCCAGCCTAGGCTCCGCAGGTGGGAGCTGGCAACACCTGGGTGCAGGATGTGGGGAAGGTGCCCAGACACCAGCTGGGTTTGAGAACTGGGCTCTTCATGGCCCTCCCCAGGAGTGAAGAGAAGGGCCTGTGTGGAAGCCTCACATGGGCTTCATTTCCTACACCTTCTATCCTTGTGGCCAGCCTGTCTGTTAATGAAGGACATTATGTCTATCCAGGGCTGGATGCTTCCAAAGCCACATGATTGGCTGTGAGAACCGATGTGCAAGGGTGAAGACTGCAGTTCATCGTCTGGCAGTTTTTTCTAGACTCTTTGCAGAAATGGAAGCTGAGTAGACTGGCCTATAATCCTTGTCTATCCTCATACCTCTTTTAAAAAATTAGAAAGTTATACATTACACATCTAGCTGTTTCATTTCATAACCTCACAATACTTCCCTTATCTTGAAGGAGTTAAAAAATTAGCAATAAGATTCACAGCCCCCCATGCTGCTGCCTTGCCATACCCTCTGGTGGCTGCTCCAGGCTTTTCAAATAGCTGTTTCCTCCCAAAGTCTGCTGGGTTCTCCCTGTAAGTAGAATGGGGAGAAGAGGGATCACCTCCGATCCTCTGTTTTCACCTGACATAATGAAAACTGGTTTTCTGCTAACCTGCTCCATCGACAGCTTCTTCGCTGGGAACCTTCCTGACTGCATCTCTTTAGAACTATGTTGGCCCTTTGCACATCTCTATAGGGATTTGGTCTAATCTCTGCATCTACCGAGGGTCCTGTTGGCCTTACTGATCCCTGGACATCATCAGGTTAAGAAAATGTGGCACCTCACACCCCCTCTCCATCGTGTCTCCATGAACAGCTGGTGAATATTCCCTTTCAAATGCACCTCATGGAATATCTGTAGCTGTTGCAAAAGCCCCCAGTTACTGCCCATGAATGACTCTTCATCCTCCCTCACTCCCTCCATTAGCTTAAAAATGACTTCCAAGGCAGAGATGGTAAATATATAGCAAGCATGTATGCAGCCACGGCTACTCCCCACACTCATGGCAGACATTACTAATGGATCGCCCACTCCTACCCTACAAGCCAACCCATCAATGAATTCAGTCAGTTAAACCTCTACAGATCTCAGATTAAATAATTCTTACCTACCCTCCACCCGCCACCATTCTTTGCTCAGACATCTACAGTAACCTTGAACTGTATCTTCTAACTTCCCCTCCTGTCTCCTTTCCCAGAGTGTTCTCACTCTCTTATTTTAAGGCTTCGATCTTTTAAACATGAACCAGATCTTAGCACTTCCCTATTGAAAATCCTCCAATAGCTTTCCACTGCAATTAGAATAGGATGCCAACTCTATCCTGTGGCTGAGCCCTGCAAGAGCTGCCTCTTTGGTCTCTACTGTCAGCCTTTCCAGACTAGACTGAATTCCTTTGTGGGGGATGCTGGCCACCCAGGTCAAGGCAGTAGCCCTGGTGCCTAAGGCAGCACCTGGCACAGCAAATGTTTATTGACTAAACAAGACTCATTTGCGGAGCGAAACTGTGGTCCGAGAATCCTTCCCAAGGTGGAAGTCTGGGAATCTACCACTGAATTCTCGGAGCTGGCACGCCAGATGCCACGTATGTTCAAAGCCTGTCTGGGCGGGTCTGCACACCTCTAATTATCTGGAAATGAGACAGTGTACACATAAATCATGTTAGCTCTCCCAGCCAGTCGACTTTCATTCTGTGGTGAAAATCGTTTGGTCCTTTATGCTTTGTAGTGGAAAATGGTTTGTGGGGGTTGAACTCTGAGATCAACAGGGCTGCCAATGGGGGCCCTCAGTGTCGGGCAGAGACCTCCATGAGTGAGCAGATGCAGCTACGAAGCTGCGCTGCAGAAAGAGATGCTCAGGAAAGCCAGGCCACGTGCTGCTGTCTCCTTAGGACATCACTCTTCACAACTTGCTGAGTCATCAAGATGGCTGGAAATAGGTTCTAGAAAATCTCAACTCTGGAAAGCCCAGGAGTCTCAGAACTGGAGGAACCATTGGGGGGTAGTAGAGAGAAAACATTTCCAAACAGGGAGCCCAGGGCGTAGGGGGGGGGCTCTGCTTTCACTGACTGGCTTCCCTGTCCAGGGACATCTGAGAGCAAAGGGTGCATATTTCTGTTGTTTTGCAGGGCTTCTTGGGGAATGGGGATGATGGCAGGAGGCAAAGGAGGTGGAGAGAGGGAAGAGTAATTAGTGCTATTAATTACATCTCAACCACAGCCTATGTTTCTGCCCCGGGATTAAAGAAACATTCATTTGGAACGACTATTAAGTTCTTAAATTCAATGCTTCACAAATCAGGTCGGTGGAATGAAAATTCTTTCCCTGTAGGGACCAGGAGGCAGAGAGCAGAGAATTTCCTACCCAGGTTGCTGCAACCCAGCTGGAAAACCGGGGCTTGTGAGCCAGGGTGGAAGATGGCTCACTTGTTATTGTTGCTGGCCGGGTTTTTAGTTTTTTAAGCTGCTTCAGGCAGGCACGGGTTCCAGATGTATAATCTAATGTGCTATAAAAGTCACTAATGTGATTATACTTTTATATCATATTAGAGAAAATGAATACTAATTCAATACCAAACACTAATTCAGTAGAACCCCAGATTGCTGAGAGGCTGCAAAACATTTATTGCACTGAACTTTCCGGCTGGTGCCTGAGAGAGAGCATGGTGATGTTTTCGGGAATAGTGTATCTGATTTGGTGAACTGAGTGGTCCAGAGATGTTGGGCTGGAGACCTGGCTTACAACCTAGTTATGTGCCCTGGCTGGGAATCGAACCAGCGACCTTTGGGTTCACAGGCCAGCGCCTATGCACTGTGTGACCAGCCAGAGCTTAGAAACATTTTTCCTTTTTTTAGAAATACTTTTAATGCCTATTTGACAGAGGAAGAAAATGAAGGCTCAGAGAAGGGGAGTGACTCATTCAAGGTCACACAGCCTGTTGAGGAACTGGGTTGGGGAGCCAGGCCAAGTTATCTGGATACAGAGTTGCATTTTTTATCACTCAACTGCTACCTAGGTAAGGAGTTGGGCCTGTCAACAAGACAACTACACTTTATCTGCATTATTTCCTGTTAGTCTTGAGTAGATATGTCATTATTCCCATTATACAGATGAACAAACTGAAGATTAAAAAATGTGACCTAACTTGCTTAATGTCACATACTACATAGGAAGCCATAGAGCCAGGACTCATACTTAAGACTGACTGGCTCCAAAGTCAGGCTGGTAACCGCTGTAGTTTGGTAACTTCTCAAGTCCCCCAAACCAAGGCTACAGTCCTCAAAGGAAGGCCCCCATCTCTCTCCTATCCCTGAACTGCTGTTCATCAGGCCCTCTCACTCTCTGTTCTGTATTTTCCTAGAGACTTCTCTAATTCCTGATTCAGGAGTCCCTGGAAGGGCCGTGTAGGTCAGCTTCTGAAACAATGCTCAGTCTCTGGAATCTCTCGTGAGGGACCCCTGACTCCCCACTCCCCCTGTGCCTACATCTCATGGGTACAATGTCCCATTTTATCATCAAACATCACCTGTATCTCCCTACCCCGGTCAGCTGCATCCAGAGAAATGCAGGGCCAGAGTTTCGGCATGTCAGTTTGTCTCCATAAATAATATTGTGCAATTTCCTCATCTAGGGGCATGGACAAATTGTTCTTTTGCATCAAGGTTACAATGATCAAAAAGGTGGCCTGGCTGGCCTTCCTGGATAGTGGGGATAAAAAGGAGGCTCTGATTACATTAAGGCGCCAGGCTAAGGCGGGGCACCTGGGTACGGGCTTCTGCTTTGTGGCTGCAGGACAATCAGATGTCTGAAAACGCATGAACTCTGATTTTAAGGTCCTGCTAGAGAAGGGACTGATGTGACAAGCAGGTCTGACTTTCTCATCAGTCGTACCATGGACAGAAAGCCCTCTGATTAGAGTGCATTTAACACTGTTTTCTCATTCTATCCCGCCAACATTCTATCCCGCACACACTCTCCCCCCACCCACAGGGTTAATGGGCTGAATTATGCCCCCCCAAATTCATATGTGGGAGGCCAAATCCCCAGGATCTGAAGAATGTGCTTAATTTGGAGAGACGGTCTTTATAGAAGTAAGAGAGTTAAAATGTAGTCATGATATTGGACCCAAATTTAATAAGACTGGTGGCCTTGTAAAAGGGGGAAATAAGTCAGTTACGTGGAGAAGGAAGATATGGACAGCCCTCTCCAGGGAGAGAGGCCTCAGAAACAAGCCCTACTGACACCTTCCTTTTGACTTGAAGCCTCCAGAACTGAGAAAATAAAACTTCTGTGAGTTAAGCCCCCCAGCCCAGGCTGTGGTCCTCTGTCATGGCAGCCTGAGCAAATGAATACACAAGACACACGTTTTTAAAAGCAGGAGGCAAGCTATAGAGTGAATCCTACTGGAATGTGCCAATATTAGTATCTGAAGCTAATTTTGTGTTCCAAATTATATATCTGCTTATGGTCTGTCTTGTCTCCACCAGAATAGAAGCTCCATGAGGTTGGGCATATCTGGCCATTGCTGTAACCCCAGAAATTAGAATAATGACTGACCTATAACATTTTGTTGAATGAATAAGTGAATGAATGAATGAATGCCAGAAAGGAGTTTTGCCTTTACATGCTGCAATTTAGAAGGGAGCATCCTTCTACCAGAGACAACCTCTTAGAACAGAACCCAGTGGCCACCCCTGCAAGAACAGCCCTGCTTTGTGAGTCGAAGAGGAGAAAAGCAAGAGAAATGTCGACCCCCTCCACCACCATTTCCTTAGGTGCTCAATAAATATCCATCAAATGACTAAACAAACAGCAACAGAAAGCCCCGTTCTCCATAATCACTCGGAAATGGCCAGCAAAGACAGGCAGGCCCCATCCACGAGCCTGTGAGGGTGGGAGCCAGCCCGGCCAGCCTGCTGCAGCTTCGCAGCCACCTAAGAGATCCACCTGCGCTCCTCAGGGAGGCCCACAAAACCAGACCCTGCTCTGGCTGGCCATCAGCGTGGAGAGATGGTGGCAGTCACAGTCCACTTCTCCCCACGCACACACTCATGACAGCCCTGGGCTCTCAGTGTTGGCAGGAGGACACGGAGATGTAGCCTTCCCCCGCTGCCTGCCCTGCACGCATCCAGGAGGCACCCCGTTCTCACTGCCCTCCCAAATCCAGACGAAACTGCGAATTCTCCCTGTCAGTGCTGTATATCACTTTGAGATATATACCATATTAGCAGAAAGAACTGAATTATATTGCATTCATGATGCAATTAAACACTTCACTAGGAATCAATGTAAAACTGATGAGGCCTGAAAGTAGTGCATATGGCTTAGAACATTATAAAACATTACCTTCACTCAAATCCTTTTCAGTAGCAATTTAAATCTTCTTACAGTTACTGCTGCCAATGGTAAACCATCTACTGATTCATAACAGTGCATGGTAACGAATGAATTTTTTTAAAAATTTATTCAACTACTAAATTACCCATGAAACCGGAATAGCTGACAGGAGTAATCTGAATTATTATTAGCTCTGCAAGTATTCTGCATTAGCCAATTTAAAACCACGGTTCTCAGGCAGGAACCAGTTAGTACAGCCAGAGTGTTAAATGGCTGCAATAGTTCTTCATTTTACTGCTGCTTACATTTAAAGGTCAAGAGATAAAAATTACATATGACTCCAAACATAGGAAGGGTGTTTATCTTTTCCTATGAGTCAGGTCAGCTGTAAACTTTAAAAAACATTTGAGGTGCAACTGTACAAACCCAAAGGACTATTTTGAAATCAGGAAGCGGGTATGGGGTGTTTCTTCACCCTCCACCATCACTGTATCCTTGTGATCTTGAAACGCACCCCCCAACCTCCCCACACCCGGCAAATAATCTAGTCCAAAGTTTTCCTTTCTGACCTTCACATGCCCCCAAGCCTTTCTCAGAGCTCTGGCAGCTCTGGAAGGATCTCTGGAAGGATCTTGGAGTCACAGAAGTGGGACTTCTTCCCTCCCCACCAAGAGGTCACTTGGTCCAGCTCTCGGCCTCCTGCCCCAGGCAGCAGTGAGACAGAATCTCCCAGACTCCTACTTCCTTCCCCAAACTGCCTTCCTGTCCACACCCACCGCCCACATCTATGGGCGTTTTTTCCCTCCGAAGCCCAAGGGAAAAACCAAAGCAAGAGAAAGGAGCAGTTTTCTTTCCAAGCCCAATGTTATCAATGCATGATTGAACAAGGACCATAAAACACCAACCTCGTTTCTTTGTGCGACTCTGGCGAGATGGGAACACGGATTTGGAATTCTGTAGCAGGAAGAGCTAGACAAGTTCAAGGCATGAATCTTTTTTTTTTTTTTCATTTTATTGTTGTTGTATTACATCCATCCCCTTTTTGCTCACCTCTGTCCCCCTCCCCATGATTCTTTTTTTTTAATCAAAATTTCCTTTCTTTGAGCGAAATGTTTCTTTTTTTCCCTTTAACCACAAAGTTAATATACTATGCTCATTATTTAAAAATTCAATTGACCGAGAAGCACACAAAGAAAAAAGTTTGACAGGCCTATCTTTCCATTTTGTATTTGGCTATCAACAAATAATGATTAAGCACCTACTGTGTGCCAGGACCTGGGTCTGTAGCTATAAACAAAACCACTGGAACCCTCTGGAGATCTATCCTTCAGTGCTTTCTCTATGTGTCAACTAACGTACACACTCATTTGTAGAATTTTTCCAAAAATGGGATCCCATTCTACTACTTGCTTTATTCGCCCCACAACGTGTCCCGGACACCTTCAACTGAGAGGTGTGCGGGGACCATGTATCCACCCAGACCTGCACAGACATTTTTCTGCTAATATGAACCATTTGACAAATGGCCACTATTCAAGCTACAAGTAAGGATGTGCAGAGCCTTATGTCAAAACCCATTCAGGCATTTTGAGGGTGAGGGAGTACAGAGAGTGCCCCTTTCCCTTGAAAGGCCTTCTGACACAAGCTGATTTCCACAGACTGGTGCAACTGTAGACCGTGAGCATGCACAAGCGTGGGAGCGGCAGCAGTGTGGACGTCTGCCGCTGGCAGACCAGAGCATCCACCTCGGTGAGGGCACCTGCAATGGCCCCAGCCCCTCTGTGCTGCCAGCAGGCCCTCTGTTAAACCCGTGGGTCTAACCAGGAGACTCTACCTCCTGGGGGACACTCTGTAATGGCTGAAGACACTTTTGGTTGTCTCTTTTCAGGGGGAGGGTGTGTATTACTGGAATCTAATGGAGATGAGGGGTACTGTAAAACAGTCTACAGTGCAAGGACAGTCTCCCAGACCAAGGATTATCCAGCCCCAAATATCAATAGTATCCAGCTCAGCCTTGCTCTAATCAAAGCCTAAGGCAGTTTAGGGTGGTATGGTTAAGAAACTGGGTTTTGCATTGATCTATTTTCTTATTTATTTATTTACTTATAAAAGATTTTATTATTTTTAGAGAGGGGAAGGAAGAGAGACAGAGAGGAAGAGAGACATCAATGTATGGTTGCCTTTCACCTGCCTCCAGGTACAGGGCTGACTGGGAACCTGGCTTGCAGCCTCATTATGTGTCCTGGCTGGGAATTGAACAAGTGACCTTTGGATTCACAGGCCAGCACCTTCTCCACTGTGCCACCAGCCAGGGCTCCTGATTTGTTTTCAAGGCCCAGTTCAGCCACTGGAAGCTGGGTGACCTTGGACCAATGACTTAACCTCTCTGAACCTTGGTATTATTAGTGCCCTTGCATACTTAAGAGTATCCACATAGGGATGACATAAGCTCACTTGTGTTAATCATTATCATCAGTAGTGTTCAGTGACATACCACCGCTCATCTCGAAACACTGAAATTCCATACACACTGGACGCCAGTTCCCCAGCCCCTGGCAACCCCTGTCCAATTTCTGTCTCTATGAATGTGACTCCTCTGGATGACAACCACATCATATGACAGAGTGGAATCACACACGTGCATCCATGTTACAGCAAGTGACAGGATTTCCCTCCTTGTGAATGCTAAAGAGTATTCCACAGTATAAACAATTTGTTTACCCATTCATTTGTCAGTGGGCACTTGGAGGTCTGCCTCTGGGATCACAACTCTGACCACTGTGTAGGCAGCCAGCAGCACCAGACTTGGTCCGAACCCTCTTGGACTCGGGTGAGTCTTCTGTAAAATGGGATAACAAGAGAATCCACCCGAGGCAAACTCTACAAATTGACCACCCAAAGCTACCCCAACTCCCTCCTCACTTACCACCTGCATTTGCTTTCAAGGGCTTCCATAACAAAGTACCACAGACGAGACAGCTTAAACAACAGAAATAATTTTCTCACAATTCTGGAGGCTAGAAGTTGCCGAGTCTCTTTCTCTGAGGTGGGTCTCCCAGGCTTCTGTTGAGATCAGTGGCTGTCTTTCCCCGGGGTCTTCATGGGGAAGAGGGGGTCTTCCCTCTGCACACATTTGTCTGTATCCTAATTCCCTCTTATAAGGACAGCAGTCATATTGGATTAGGGCTCAACCCAATGACCTTTTTTAATGTAATTATCTTAAGGGTAAAAGAAATTACGTATCTCTAAATACAGCCACATTCTGAGGTACTGGGGGGTTAGGCCTCTAACACATGAATTTTCAATTGAAGAGTCATAATTCAACCCATAACCCCATCTCCTACCAGAGGCTGGAAAGCTATAGGCCTGATGTCTCAGCCTCTCCTGCAGCTTCAAGTGGCTGGTGAGAGCTCCGGACAATGAGGTGAAGATTAGGTATCCCTGAGGAGGGCTCTGCTTCAGGAATTAAAAGGCAAAATCCTCACTAGAAGTAAACCTTTTGCCCTCTGCCCCTGTGGCTTTCCCTTCTTGTTCCTTCTTGGCCTGCAGACATGAGATGCAAGGAAGAATGGCCACCTTTCAGCTATGAAGATAAAAGCCAAGAAGTAATGGCAAGACAGAAGAATCGCCTACCTGTGAACTTTGTCATGTGAGAAAAACCACCCCTCAAGATGTCCTTCAGCAAGTGAAGGGATGAATGGATAAATAAATTGCACATCCAAACAATGGAATATTATTCAGTGCTAAAAAGAAATGAGCTATCAGGCCATGAAAAAACATGGAAGAAACTTAAATGCATATTATAAAGTGAAAGAAGTGCTTTTGAAAAGGCAACCTACCTACGATTCCAACTATATGACATTCTGGAAAAGACAAAACTGTGCAGACAGTAAAAAGATTGGTGGTTGTCAGAGGCTGGGAGTGGGGATGAACAGACTGTTAGCACAGAGGATTTTAGGGCAGTGAAACACACTATAGTACAGCACTGTAATGATGGCTACAATGATGGCTACGTGACAGTATACATTTGTCCACACCTACGGAATGCACACCACCAAGAGTGAACCCTAAGGTAAACTATGGACCTTGGATAATGATGTGTCAATGTCAGTTCATAGACTGGAATGTTCCACTCTGGTATACAATACTGATATGGGGTCAAAGGGCATATGTGAACTATGTACATTCTGACCAATTTTGCTGTGAGCCTAAAAATAAAATATTTTTTAAAGTAAAAAAGTAAACCTACTAAGTTTAAGGCACTGTTTCCAGTTACTTGTAGCTGAGAGCATTCCTTACAGGCGAAGAGCCTCAGAGGGACCTGGGGTCCCTGGCTGGGCCCCATGAGGGTCCAGGGGTTTGGACCCACTTGTTACGGCACGAAGCCAGCAAAGCCTGCCGAAACATTACATGAGACAGCAGGTCCTGAGTGGGCCTTTCTGCCCTGAAAATCAGGGGGAAGGCAGCTGGGGTGGCCAAAGGGATGAAGATTCAAGGCTCAGAAGAGATCTTGGGACAGCTGGAACTCAAACTCAAGGTCAGGAGGCACAATTAAAGAGGGAGACCAAGCTGCCCCAGGGCCTTCCCCCCCGCCCCCAATCATTCTTGCCCAAGACCCCAGCAGAATGCTCATACTTGTTTTCCGCAGGGAACCCTCCACAGGGAATGGAGTAACTGGGGAGCCCCGTACCCACTTTGTGCACAGCCTGACTCAGCAACAGGAGAGAGCTGTTTCCAGGGCTCACGGTTCCCCCACATTTAGGCAGTTGGATAAACACATATCTTTAGAGAGACCCCCAGCATTTTACCCCAAACTGATGCCTTCAAATAGCACCCCTGCAAAAAGAGAGTCCAGCTCAACCCATGGAGGTGGTGGTAGGTTAGGGTAGCATTCACTCACTCATTTATTCATTCACTCATTCATCTTCAAGCATTTAGGGATTTCCAACTGGATGCTGGGACTCCAGAGGTGAACAGGAGGGAATGTGACCTAAAACTGTTCTCAGGGAAGTGCAGGAGAGAGAAGCACACAGTCTTCCCATTACTGAACTGTGCTTCTACAGAGTGAAGCTCAAGGAGGGCTCAGAGAGAGGCAGAGTGGATGCTGGGGGTTCTGAAAGGCTGAGATAGGGCAAATTAGGCTGTTTATGTAAGCCTCTCATGCCCAGTGGGGAACTAGTAAGCCGGTAGTTAACTGAATATTTATTAAGCCCCTTCTACACTCCAAGTGCCATTTTAGGCATAACCAGGGGTGGGAGAGGGAGACATCAGTACCTAGTCCTAGCCTTTGGGGACCTAAGGATCTAACAGGGGAGGGATCATAAAGCAGTGCTGGATTCACTGAGTCACATGGGAATGAGAGACAGGAGAGTGCAGAGAATGGCGGCCAACTACAGCAGAGCCTTACACGACAAATCAGTGTAGACAAATAGCTCCACCAGGACACCAAGTAGGTCTCCAGGACATGCAAAGATGTTTCCACTAATCATCCCCAGCCCAACTGGATGAAACCCTCAAGAAAAGGAATAACGGGAGATGCTGACAAAGAGGGAAACTGCATCTCAAGAGTATCAGAGAATATATCTGTACACATATCCCACACCACCCGAGCTGGGAAGGTGGGCGCTGGACAGCTGGTTAGGATGTACACGCACATGACTGGGGAAAAATGTCGAGCGCCGAGGCCTTAGGAAGAAGCAGGCTCCAACTTGGAAAGGAGGCATTGTCTCTTTAAGTAAGCATAACACTGTATCATCCTTTCTCTTCCTATTTTGGGTTTTATTAGCAAAGCAGTACAATGTTTATACTAGTGGGTATTACATTTGCCAGAACAATTACAGTATGACAAATGGTACATCAATGTAATCCATCAACCTCGCCAAGACAGGAATCCTTTACTCAGGACTGCCATTAATTCTGCTCTCTCGTCTCTGGGGTCCGGGGCCCACGTAGCCATGACAACACAGACGACGCCTGGTGAGAGCACTAGGGCTCCGTGAAGGATGGGCACCTCCTTGGTGTGCTGGAATTTAACCTCTGACACCCCGTTATTAGTCTACCCAAAGCAAGAAATTAGATTTGGGGGCTAGAGAAATATGCATGGCCCTGGAAAGGGGTGCTTTTTCTCCTCCATCACATGCAGTGCCTCAGAAAAGGGAGGGATGTACCCCGATGGGCTGTGTGGCCAGCCTGTCCCAGGTTGCTGGACACTTACCACCTCCAAAGCTGGGAGCAAATTAAGGCAGGGATGTGTCAAGTCTCAGCAGCAATGGCAGCTTTTACGGGAAGGGGGCGGGAACCCTGGCCACAAGGTACAAAGACACTAAGCATCTGGAGAGAGGGAAGGGGACAAGTCATTTCTGATCTATAGAGAAACTCAGAGATGCCCCCCAAAAAGCAAACACCCATCTAAGCACATGAAGGAAAGTGATTTGATGCACAAAGAACTCAGGTCCCTTCTGATTAGTTAATTCCAGCCCCCAGGGACTGAAATATAATCCCTTGACCCTCCGTCTACCTCCCCCAGAGGCAGCTTTTCAGAGCAGCTGAGCCCCCACGGTTAGGCGAGCCCTCAGACAAGACTGCAGCCATCGGCTGCACATTCACCACGAGTTTCAGGGCTCCTTGACTCATCCCAACCGGCAAATTACAAGCCGGGAGCGGCTTTATAAAATATGAAACGACTGCTGTCAGTTTTTCCATCAGTTCTACATATTTCGCTGTTAACAAAAGGAACCAATAACCACTTCTCATAAGGAAAAACAAGAATAGAATCAAAGGCCCCTAATGGAGACAATCTCCAAAGTGCAACAACACAAGCCCCTTTCTTTCTTTCTTTCTTTTTTTCCTTCCCCGACAAATCAATCTGGCCATGGTCCAAGGATACAGGCAGACAGACGGAGCTACCTCACCTGTTTTATTAAGCCATTACCAGAATCATTTTATTCCCATTTATAATGTTCAATACATGGTCTGAAGACTTTTCTAATATAGTAATTAGATGGAACACTAGATAGATGGATTAAATTGGGACGATATTTTATGCCATTGTACATTGCTTTACAATATTCTGCCTGGCTTCTGAGATACTGAAGTGTGAGTGTGTGCATGTATAAATGCACCCCTTTCACTCCGGATGAGAAGCCTGTACTTTGCATGTGGCTCATCTCAGCACCTGCCTTCCCTTTTGCAAATCTGATGGAAATTTATGAATCCATGATAGAATCTGCCAAGAAATGCATCCGACATTCTGTTCCTCTGCCCCAAGCAAAGGTTTGCCCAAGCATCACCACTGTTGTCATGGTCACTGTAGCCGACATTTACTGGGCGTTTACGAGGGACCAGCATGGAGCTGAGACCTTGACATTTATCAGGAGGTTATATGACTTGGGGGTTCAAGACCACAGGCTTTGAAACTGCCCAGTGTTGGGCTTAAGTCCCAGCTCTGCTATTTACTTACTCTGTGACCCGAGGAAGGTCACTTCATCTTTCCGAGCCTCAGTTTTCCCCACCTGTAAAATGGGGATAATACTGGCATCCATCTATGGAACTATTCTTAGATGCTTAGGTGATGGATAGAAAATAAGTGCTCAATAAATGCCAGTTATTTTAATTATCATTTTGTTTAGCCCAAGGAGATAGCAGTGTGCCCAGTTTCCAGATGGGGGTGCTTGGAGAAGGGAAACACTTTACCCAAACTACAGCACAAGGAAGTAGCAGGCACAGGTATCTGGGTCCACAGCTTGCTCATTTAACAACCACAAAAGATTGTACCCTTTGTTAAGCTAAGTCTCTGAGCCCCTAATTTGTATCTAAGATATGCATTTAAATTATAACCTCAATTCTAAGGGACTAAGAAATAAAGGCTCAGTGATCAACAAAGATGTCCCATCACGTACCGTCTCCTCTCATCCCTTGAGATGACACATACACACAAATGAAGCAAAGGATGAGTTCTATAGCTCCCCACTCCCTTCTCAGGCACTGTCCTCAGGTGGAAAAAGAGCCACAGAAAAGTAAGACACAGGTGCCACTTTACAGAGCAGAACACTGAAGCCCAGAGAGGTGGTGTAACCTGCCAAAGGTCATAGAACTTTTGAGGTCACTTTAGGATTCCTGCAGCCCTGGAGCCCCATCCAGGTGTGAAAAGGGCTACAGATCCTTCCACTTCTGATTATGTAGAAAGAACCTAATCCTTGTTCCCCCAACTGCAGACGCCCTCAGCCCACCTGTGCCATGGCTGTTTCTGTATCGTGTATGCGTGGAGAACATCAACTGGGTGAAACCTATTCATGTAAAAGAGGAGGATGCATCCAACCACGAGAGGAGGAGGAAGCTGGAAGCTGATGGCTTTTTAAGACCTGCCTTTGCCATAGTCAGGAAAATACAATTATCTGCTGTACACAGTTTTCTCTACTAAGAGGGGGCTCTCAATAACTGTAACTCATTTTTTAAAAATCTCGATAAAACTCCAAAAATCCCTTTGCTGCCAGCTCAATCTACAGTATTGATGGAAAAGTGAGACGTGTCTCTATGCCACCGTCCCGCATCAGCAGGCTCTGTTCTCACCCCTCTGCCCAGGAAATCAGGCCGCAGGACAGACCTACACCGACACTTGGAAAGCTGTTAAATGGGTTTCCAACTCACCTCAACAACTTGCCAACTTTACAAGTACAGTCAACATGGAAGGTCTCAATACTAGAAACATTCGCCTAAGGAGCAAGGCAGGGGATGGGAAGCTGAACCCAGAGATGAAAAAGAACAGAGAAGTTACTTAAATGCCAGATCCTGGCATGTACTCTGGGTCAGGCCTCATGGTCTCACTGTTTTTCCCAACCACTCCATTCATATCCCCATTTATAGATAAAAAAGGGAATCTCTGAGAGGGTGACTTACCCAAGATCACACAGCTAGTTCAGGGCAGTGTCAAAATTTGAACCCAGGTCTGACTTAACATCTAGACCTATAAATACGAACAATCTTTCAGCACAGGGAAGGTGGGCTCACACCTATGATACAAAAGGCAGCTTATGGGAGAGGGTTGTTCTTCTGAAACCTTATCCTGTTGGAAATAACGTTGGGGGGCTCAGCCCTGCAGAAGGAACAGAAGAGCCCGTGCAATGTGTGGCACCATCCCTTTGTTCATCCCTTTGTATAACAGATTTTCTTGTATCAGGTTTTCTTTGCCACAGTATAAAAAGCCTTTCAAGGAAAGGGAGGCAATTGGCTGGGTCTGAGATGACGTGCGAAAATGGATCAGATAAAGCCAGGAGCTCCCATGGCCCTAGAAGAGCACCCTGAGGACCCAGGAGGCTTCACCCCGATGCAGAGCTACAATAACAACAATCTCAGTAACTATGACCTCAACCACCAGGATTGCTGCACATAAACACCCATTTCTTGAAACAACTGTTCAGGGGCTCCTTCCGGGATCACCGATCTCCCAGGGAGGGGAATTTCACGACTGCCCAGAGACCCATCACATGGACTGTTCCTCGTGGAGTCTGATTTTAGTGCTTCTTGCTGCAGCGAGGCCTCACTTCCTTAGAGAACTATCTGTGGTGATGACTGTACTACTTCATGCAACCTACCCTTTGGCAGTGGCAGGAGGAACTCTTATGATATTTCAGATGAGCAAACTAAGGACCAGACATTGGGGAGTGACCTGGCCAGAATCACACAGCAAGTGAGAGTTAGCATCTCCCCAACAGGAGCGCCTGAGAGCTCCATGGGGTGGGATGGAGAGTCTTACATGTCAGCAGGGGCTCCCCTACCACCCAGGTCCCCAACCTTAGGAGTCATCCTTGACCATCCCTCTCTCTCTTCCATCTAATCTATCATTAAACCCCCAGCATTCTGCTTCCTGGATGTCCCCTGAGTCCTGCCCATTCGTCCCCACTACCCTACAGCCCCACGGGCCTGCTATGGGCATCACACCCCAGGGGTTGCCATGCAATTATGTTGGCGATTGGCTGCTCTTCTCTCACTGACCCTGCACGCTCACTCTTGGCTGCCTGTCCTAGGCTGTGGAGGCAGAAGTGTCACCAGCACACACCTCTCACCTTTCCGCTTCCTGAATCCTCTCCACTCTCCTCTCGCCAAGGGGACGAAGACCACTCAAGGCCAGCAGGCTCCTTCTTGGCTCTGAAGAGAGCCTCCAGCTGGGCCCCCTTGTAAACAACCCACAGGAGCAGGGCCTCTCATTTCCATGACTCCCTGTGACCCACCGTGTCCCCAGCAATGACCCTGACACCCTGCTGGAAGTCACACAGCACAGTCCAGGCTGGATTCTGGCTTGGGCAGAAGGGTCCACAAGCAAAAACCAGGATGGGAAGGGGATTATGGTGCAGGTAACCATGGAGAGAAGGCACTGGGAAGGAAGAGGAGGGAGTGAGGACGGCAGGTAGAGGCAGGGCAGGAGCTGAGCAGGAAGGGGGCTTGGCAGGAGGCTAGTCTCTGCCTGACCCCAGGGGCAGCTCTGAAGGGGGTTCCTGCCTTGAGGGAAGGGTGTCAGGCTGTGGGTCAGTCAATGGCTGGGGGCTGCACCCAGAGTGGGGTGGGATGGAATATCTTTCTTTGGGTAGGCAGCTCCTCGAGGCTGCGAATCCCCTGGAAACAGTGGCAATGGGAACCTGCTATCAGCCAACTCACAGCAGTTGAGTTGGGGGCCACCAATAATATCCCCCATAGACCTGTGGCCCCTCTCTTCCTAGAATTCAACTAAGAAGGAAGGCAGGGTTGGGATTCCCTGCTTGACCAAAGGACTAACAGTAGCAGTCCACCCCTGGGGGCTGCTGTGGGAAGCTGAGGCTCAGAAATGTTGGGCAGTCTGACTGAGGCCACACAGCATTTCATCCATGTACCACTGAGCCATGACCCTCTGTAATAACGAAGGGCGGACAGACAGCCTCTCTTCTGGTTTCCCCTCCCCTCCGGCCCCCCCATAGCTGCACCTCCAACCCAGAGCCAGGGTGCTTGGTGGGAACAGTGACACCTTGTCAGATAGGCTTTTGATAAATGCAAATCTCTCTTAATTTGAATTTAATTATCAATGAAGTGAGTGACTCCCAGATCGCTTCTCCCCATCAGAAGCTGGCAGATACATCTGTGCACAGAGCGAGACTGGCATCTGCTGGTCCTCGTGCCAAGCCCCTCCCACTGCCAGCCTGTCTGTGGCTGCTGCTCCGGGGGAACGGGAGCAGAGGGAAAGGAGGGTGTAGGAGTTCTGACAGCTGTAGCCCCAATCTCTGCAGATTTCTATAGCCCAGACTACAACCTTTCACATAGGTGCCCAGAGAGGTTGAGACACTTGTCCAAAGCCCCACAGCAGGGCAGATGACCTGACATACTTGTGACCAGAGCTCCTTCCACTGGCCAGTGGCCACCATTAGGAGCAGGGTGGGGTGGCAGCCCTGCACCTCATTCCTGCCCTGGTCCCATGCTCATCACTAAGCAAACTCTGGAGAGAGGGTGCTAACCAACAGTTATGGGGCACTGCATGCCAAGCCCTGTACTACTCCTTTCTTCATGTCACTTCATTCCATCTGGACAAACAGCCATGTGGGAAGGGAGCCATGACCATCTCCAGGAAACTGAAGCCAGGTGACAGCCTGGGCTCTCACTGTGAAACACAAAGGGACCTGCCATGGGGTGGGCCCGGAGGCAGGGGGCAGGCAGGTCTGAGCAAGCGGCTCAAATTGTGGGCAAGAACTTAAAGGAGAATTAACGCCTTAAAAATAGTAACACAGCCCTTGCTGGTGTGGCTCAGTGGACTGAATTCCAGCCTGAGAACTGAAAGGTCGCCGGTTTGATTCCCAGTCTAGGCACATGCCTAGGTTGCAGGCCAGGTCCCCAGTTGGGGGTGTTCGAGAGGCAACTGATCAATGTGTCTCTCATACATTGATGTTTCTCTTCCTTTCTTTCTTCCTCCCTTCCCTTCTCTCTAAAAGTATGTAAGTAAAATCTAAACAAAAAATTTAAAAAGCCTATTTTAAAAATAGTAATAACACAAACAGCAACACTATGCTGCAGCAGTCCTGACATCCTCAAATCCCACCACCATGGAGTGCAAAAACCTCTGAGGTTTTCTTCAAAATATTCTTAAAACAAAAAGGTGGCAGGGGGTGGGGGCAGTTAGATAAGTGACACCAGAGCAGCAGGATGCTGTTAATGGCTGGTGCTGGCTGGTCAGGAAACAGGGTTGACTGGATTTTATTTCTGTGGATGTTTGGAATTTTCCATCATAAAAAGTATTTAAGAAATCCCATCACCCAGGAACAACCTCTAGTAATGTTTCAGTATCTTCCTTTCTAGATTGTGCCATCATCCCCCAATGTGACTCACTTGATTGGTTTGTTCTTATTGTTGTTGTTGTTGATGATGATGATGATGATGACATCAGCAGAGTAGAGAAGAAGATAGTGGGACTTCCTTGGACCAGTGTCCCTCACCTCCATCCCTGAGTACCCTGACTGTTATTTAAATGGGAAATTATGAGATCAAATCCTGACCCCTTCCTTCCCATTTCACACTCTACAGAGCAAAAGAACTGAGTTTTCTAATTTATCCAGACAGAAAACGTGGGAACATATGTGGGAATGAATATTAAGGATGCGGGATAAAGGTGGAGAGAACGTCAAGTTGGGTCAGGCTGGAGGGATGGGTGCGGGCTCACTAAGCAGAGTCTGCATTTAGCACGGGGCTTGGGGAGCTGGCAAGGGCTCTAACAATGCTTGGTTGGTTGGCTGAGGCACAGACGAAAACACAGCCATAAGGAGTGAGTTGGAAACATGGACTTGCCTAGTTTAATGTAGAGGAAGAGATGCAAAGGCTTGGGAGATGGGAATGTCAGAGTTTTTCATTTAAGACCTCCACACCTACCTGGCAGGGTCCAGAAGACCAACCTTTCACCACAGTGTGAGAATTTTGAGGGGAGCCCCAGCAGACTCTCTGATCACTGTTGGCTCAGACAACAGACTTCACCGTGGGAACTGCAGTCACTGATCTGGGAATCCTACATGCAATGGGAGGAATGGGGTCCCGGGCCAGGTGGTGGCAGAGGCAAGGCGGGAAAGCTGCCGTGATGGACACAGGGCCAAGGCAGTGATCCAAATGGTATGACTCGCCCAGACTACAGCATAGGCTAGTGGATCACAGTGCTCCTAAAGTGAACCAGGTGACAGCCTACTGAACTCACACATGAGCAGAAAGTTCTATGTCAAGTGAACAAGTCTATTCTGAATTGAAAACACAGAATGTTGTAGCCCCTTGATCAATTTCCAGAGCTGAACCTGGTTACAGACCCAGAACCCCTGAACAATGGAGAAGGCTGAGTCCCCTGATAAGGACTCTGGTACACTACTGAAAACTTCTATTGTGACATCTTTCCCTGCCTTCCCCAAGGAACCTATGGCATTTTACCAGAATAGGGGCTCATGGAGGTCTAGTGACCAATGGAGTTTCAGCTCACGTCTGTCTCATTGTGAGCTCAGAAGTCTTACAGTAGGTCCTAGAACCCATCTTGGGGTTATTCCCAAATTCTGGAACACATAATCTGAATAAACAAACTCAGCAGCAGCAGCATCCCCATGTTGGCTCTCTGACCTACACAGTGAAAGCAGTTATGGTGGGAAAGGCCGACTGGAGGCCACTAGACCTGCCTCTGCCTCGGAGAACAGTTAGTCAAAAGCAACACTGTTTCTGAAGGGATGGCAGAGATCAGGGCCATCCTCAAGGACTTGAAAGGGGCAGGGGGTGATTCCCACCACATCCCCACTCAGTTAGCCTATCTGGCCTGTGCAGAAGACTGATGGATCTTAGAGAATGATAGTGGATCATCATGAGTTTAACCAGGCGATGACTCCAGCTGCAGCTGCTATACCAGATGTGGCTTCATTGCTTGAGCAAATTAAGAAAACCCCTGGTACCTGGAGTGCAGCTATTGACTTGGCAAAGGCTTCTTTTTCTATATGTATCAATAAGGTCCAGCAGGAGCAGTTTGCTCTCAGCTGGAAAGGCCTATATAATACACCTTCACTATTCTACCTCAGGGCCCTAGGCCATAATTTAGTGCTCAAGGATCTTGATCCCCTCTCCCTTCCACAAGGTATCACACTGGTCCATCACAGTGATGACATTATGCTGATTAGTCATAATGTGAGCAAGAAGTAGCAACTACTCTAGACATACTGGTAACACAGGCTGTGACAGAGGGTGGGAAATAAATCTGACAAATATTTAGGGGTCTTCTACCTCCTTAAATTTCAGGGGTCCAGTAGTGCAGACCACGTGAAGATAATCCCTTGTACAGAAAAAAAGTACATGAGCTCTGGCATATTCTAAAGTGGCAAATGTAGGCATTGGCCAGGTAGCTCAGTTGGTTAGAGTCATTCCTGACATGCCAAGATTGTGGGTTAGATCCCTGGTCAGGGCATATACAGAAAGCAACCAATGAGTGCATGAAATAGAACAAAACTGATGTTTTTTTCTCTCTCTCCTTCTCTATAAAAGTCAATAAATAAAAACAAATACAGTGGTAAATGTTAACCGTTTGGGGTTGTTGAGTTCCCTCAGTTCCTTTGGGACTGGGTCCAGCAGAGGCCCAGAAGGTTCCAGGGGGCCTAGCAGGGTGGTCAGGATTCCCAGACCCTGTGGCTACATCTGACATCCAAGGAAGAGATCAAACATTTCCTGCCCATTAAATTACAGCAATAGCCATTTATGTGGGAAGAAATAAAAACTATAAATATCAAAGCCAATGCATAACCTTCCCAGGCTTCTGTTCCTTTCTTTAATAGTTACTATTTAAAGAAGTCTGGGACAGGGGTGGGTTGGGGGGCTGGGGTCAGGTAGATGGATGGGTCTTCCATGCCACTTAAAGTTCTCTGCACGCATGTACAGACTTGTGTCCCCCACATCACATGTCTGCAGGCTCCAGGAACTAGCCAGTGGCTGTTTGCTCTCCCCACGTTATTTATGGCTGGTGTAAATTGGCAGGATCTCCCCCGGTGCATAACTTTTTCCTTGCCTTGTTTCTTTCCAGGAGATCCCAGACTTGGGGGTGGGGGTGGGGGACAGCCTCGCAGACGCCAACAGAACAATCTTCTTTCAACAGCATTAATTATCTGTATGGCTTTCTAAAACAACAAAAGAAAAAGTCTTGACCCCACTGCCTGCCAATATTTAAGGCACTCAGAGAGGGAAATCCTTTTATCTTTGCATCTCCCAGAGCTGTTCAGTTTGATGAAATGTCCTTCCCATACCACTACCCCCTCCCTTTTTATATTCCGAACTTTCTGGCCTGATTAATTCTTCCCATCTCCGTAAAGGGCTGTGTATACTCTTGAGTGTTGACTTGATTTTCCTCTATAAAAATATCCTCGCAAGAAATTAAAACAGCTTAGCCCACACTTGCTACAGAAGCTACCTGTAAAGAGCCTTATTCCTCAATAATGGTTGGGGGGTGGGAATTAAAAGATTTGCAGGGGCAGACAAGTGTGGAGGGGAGAATGTAGAAAACAGAATATGAGTTGAGACAATTTCTTTACTTCAAATTAAAGTTAAGGATTAAAGGCATCAGGCTTTCCAGAGTTATCCTGAAAGGCTTTTTAGCAGTCCCAAGTGGACGGGCAGTAATCTCCTTTCAAATGGCTATATTTAGACCACAGAGCACTCAGGCAGCCGAACCAGAAACTTCCAGCAGGGGACTGACTGCACGCAGCCTGGAGGATGGCGTTTTGGTACTAGCTCAGAAACGGGATTTTTCCACCTAAGAGAGATTTGTTTTTGAAGAACACTAACACCTGGAAATAGCATACAATTCGCATTATCAGTGGAAGATAGCCCAAATTGTGCCAAGAGTAAACCTAAGAATTTGGGAAAGCAAGACCTCACCCCAAAGGCCCCTCCATTCAAGAAGTGTCAGAGTCACATCTGTAACACCTCTGATGTAATAAGCATCTGTGGGTTACAACTTGTACAGATGTTTTCCAATTGGAAAAATTATCTTAAAACCCTGCCTCTCTTAACTGATCAAGTGGTGGGTAAAGCAAAGCAAGAAGGAATTATTTATAGGAAATACGTTTATTTCATTCTCTGCCTCCTAGGTTAAGCTCCGCAATGATGTTTACTGAACCTGAATTTGACTAAGTTTACTGCTACTCTGGACAAGGACTTCTGGGCAAGTTATAAAGAAAGTTAGCTGAGTGAAGGCTATATGTTAAGTCAATACTGTGAAGAACAATTCACCCCAAAACATAACTTACTCAGTATTTTTTTAAACAACTTTAACAAGAAAAGTTTTTTTTTAATGTCTGGAATAAGACATCAGTGTTGATGCAGCCCAAGAGCAGAACCCTTAAAAGTCTGATGGGGGACAGGCAGGCAGGAGCCCAGATGCAAAAGCAGAGCAGGACCAGAATACTCAGTCACACAGACAACTGGGTCTCCTGGGCTGGTTCCCGTGTGTCTGTGTTTCTGCTCATTACTGGAAGCACAAGTAAATGTACTAAAATCAAAAGTGACAAAGACCCAACTTGCAAAGCAACATAACCCTCTCCCAGGAAGCAAAGACACGTTTCCCACATTTACCTCAAATTGCAAATCAAAGAAGCCCCTGACGTATCTTCTCTAACTAATCAGCAGCAGCCTGGTAACTTTCAAGGGGTCTAAATTAGACCAGATATTTTTGTGTGTGTGGTCACCACATTGATGAGGTAGTGCCAAAGGATTTCAGGACAGGGGGTGTCCATATAACCCAGGGAAGTACTGGGATGGGTGGGAGGTAGACTTTTCTTTACCTGCAAGATTCTACCAGAATTCTCCAAATGACGGACTTTCCAACAGCCCAACCACTAGAAGTGGGGCCTGGGCACCAACAGGAATAAGACTGTCCTCAGGGATTTTGATGTCCCCTGCAGATGTCAAGTCATGCTTACTTGTGGTTTAAAGTGCAGGGAGCCACAATTTAACCCAAAATATTGCCAAATCTATGTAATAATAGCTAGTATCCACCCCAGTAGAAGTCATAAAGCTCATCTAAATGCACAACTTGCCTTTGTTCTTTCATTTATCCAACATGTTTAATGAGCACTACCATGTGCCTGGCCCTGCTCACGGAACCCGGCACACAGGATAGCGGGGAGGGTCCCGTCCGTGCTGGAGCTGGGCGGTGGGAGTGTAGATTTTCCACACCAGCCTCTTCTTTTGTGGACATTTGAAATTCTCCACAGTAAAGTGTTCAAAAAAAGTAAATGCTATCTATTTTATCGATTTGTTCATCCAACATGTCTTTGTTAAAGGAGGCCCAAGAGTCAGGCACTACATCAGGGGGCTCCTTGCCTTCAATGAACTCAGGTTGGCAATGGTAGATTTTCACCTATCAGATGAGTGAGAGGAGTTAGAACTGTTTAAAGAATTTGGGGTCATTGGAGCGACACTCAACAGACCAACATAACCTGTCCGTTAAGCAGGAACACTTAAGGTGACTGTGTGCATTGATTTTAAGAACAATCTCTGGATAGCCATGGCCACCATTTCAAGAAACACCATAGACTATGGTTGGCAAGCTATGGCCCATAGGCCAAATCCAGCTCAGCAACTTTTGTAAATAAAGTTTTATTAGAACATAGGCATGCTTATTCTTTAATGCCTTTTGTCCATAGCTTTCACAGTTGAGTACTGGGGCACAGACCATATAGCCTACAAAATAAAACATATTTACTCTCTGGCCCTCTATAGAAAGTTTGCCATTCCCTGCCCTATAGTGTCTGCCTATTACTGGGAAAAGTAAAAAAAGTTTTCTGTGAATTAAGTCACCAATCCCCAATAATAGTAAAACAATTAGAAGGTAATGATAGTAAAAACAATTAGAAAGTAATGAGTCTTCATGGAAACAAGAAACAGACTGATGGTGACCGGTGGGGCAGGGGGAGGGGGAGAAGGAGAAAGGGTTAGGCAAGGAGCCAGTATAAATGACCTACGGACATGGACATCATGTGGGGATGGACTGTGGCAGAGGGGGTAGGGTGGGTGGGGCAGGGGAACAGAAAATAAGTTAACTTAAAAATGAAGTAATGAGAGTGGGTGTGACTTTCTGAAGAACCAACAAGATGGCAGAAGTGGAGCAGAAGAAGAAGTGGACGCTTCTGCAAGCTCACCCACCACCATGTGGACTTGACCAGCAAGCAGCGTGGCAGGTCCTATGAGCAGCTGATGCAGCCCGACAAGGCTCAGCAGCAACGGCAGGTGAACGTGCACCTGCGGAGAAGCAGTGCTCACTGCCAGAGCCAGTGCCAGGCCGAGGAGGCATCACCCGTGGAGAAGCCTGAAGTGGTGAAGATGCACCTTTGGGACATGATCATCCTGTAGGAGATAATGGGCAGCATGGTGGGCACGTGCAATGGAAAGGCCTTCAACCAGATGGATGGAAATCAAGGCGGAAATGACTAGCCACTACCTGGGTGAGCTCTCTTCACCTGCAAGCCAGTGAAGCATGGTGGGCTGATATCCAGCCCACGCACTCTCCCTGCTTCATCCCTCTCAAATAGCCAATAAAAGCACAGGTTTTACCAAAAAAAAAAAAAAAAGTTTTGAGTACTTATTACCTTGGTTTGAAACAAATATAATTTATTTAATCGTACCAAGTTTGTATCATTTAATTTGGAATTTCTTATAAAAGTCCTGGAAAAGTGACATTAAAATCTGACTAGCATGTGAGCTGGTACAAGTTGGCTCTAACATTATTGTCACTTTAGGGCTCAGAAGGCCAAAGTGTTGTCTACACAGGGAAGCAGTGGGGGAAGGAATGGCTGGTAATTATTAACAGGGTCTAAATGGAAATTATTATAAAGGTATAGAGACTGAAGCTTGCTACTCCCTGGCAGGATAAGCCTGGGCATCTTGGTTCACTGCCTAAGCCCTTAGATTTCTCACTTGTTAGTAGGGTTACTACACTATGGGCTCTGCAGTCAAGTTGGCCAGTATTCAAATCCTGGCTCTATAACTTCCTGGTTGTGTGACCTTGAGCAAATGATTTTACCTCTCTGAACTTCAATTTCATCATCTGTAAATTGGAGATAATTAAACTAACTACCTTGTGTACCAGGTAGTTAAATGTGCTTTTCCAGGTAAGCAGTAGATGGTATGTAGTAAGTAATCAATAAACATTAGCTCTCATTATTTTACAGGCTTGTTGTAGGATCATATGCACTACTTGCTGTTTATTGGGTGCCAATGGCAATCAGTAATTCTCTTTGTCATGTTTCTGATTCTCTCCCTACCATGCACAAGGTAGGACTGTACTTCTGGCTACTTGTGGTTGAGGGAGGGCATACGACTACATTTGGCCAATGGGCTGAAAGCAGAAGCAAGAGAGCATTTTATTGTTGCCACAAGACCCTTTATAGCAGTCTATCCTTCCAGGAGAGTAAATAGCAACATTAGAGCTGGCAGCTGCTCCATTAGCCTGGGTTCCTGCTTAATTGTCAGGAGCAATGCGCAGAGCCCACTGCCCACCCACCATGGACATGTAACCAAAGGCCATGTCAGGTGAGCAAGAAATATGCTGTTGTTGGGTTAAGCCATTGAAATTTGGGGATCTTTTGTTACTGCGATGTAATATAGTTTATATTGATTGACACATTGCTAAATAAATGGCATTTATTACTACTATTAAGAACAGTCTTTAAACCCACAAATGCCATCCTTTCACCCTATCCTAAACCTAACTAGTATTGACTCACTGACAAGGTGTTTGTTAACTGTCCAAAGACCTCTATTTCAATCTGCCGCTCGCTAGCTCTGCAATCTCTGGCCTGTCACATCAGTTCTCTGAGCCTGTTTGCTAATCTGTGATATGGGAATAATAACAATAATCATATTTCTCTTGCTCTACCAGGCTATTGTACAACTATAATAATAGTGCATTATACAAAGCTACTGTCATTGGAGGAAATTACAATCTCTTATTGTGATAAAGTTAGATTATTTCCATTGATCTTCATCAAGCTCCCAAGAAATTCCAGTCAAGTCTTTGCTTTGTTTTGTATTAATCTCTTTGAGAGCTAATTCAGAGTAAATAATATCTCTGGTCTCCTCCTTCAGGGCTCCTGCACCGGACTCCACATTCAACCACCTTCTCTCTTCCCCTCTCTCATCTTTCTCTGAATCACCCATGTTCCACAATGTGTCCTGGCAACTTGTCCCAACAATCTCACTCCTTCTCAGCAAGTTCTTTCTAAAGTATTCCTTAGAAATGTTTATGCTGGAATTTAATTAACACTGGGACCAATATATCGATCTACAATCAAAATGCAGAATGAAATCTATATATCCAAGTAACATCCACAAACCAATTAGTTAACAACACAACGCTTCTTAACTGACTTCTCAAACCTCTAAAAAAAAAAAAAAAAAAAAAAAAGAGGCTCTTAATTTCATCATGTTGTCCACACCACTTCTCAACATTTTGCAGGCCGTGGCATTCCTAATTATGAGTAAAGCCTAATTCAATCAAGATTTCACTACTGGTTTTCAAGTGCTCCAAGTGATGCTACGAAAGCAACACTCCCCCCCTACCCCCCGGCCCAGATAAATGAAACCTTTGTATTATAATCGTTACCTTAATATACTCTGTAGATGTATTTCATTTTAAAAAATCATAATTACATTTATCTACTTGCCAAGTGAATGGGAGTTCTCAGCATATATTGCATGTCAGCAGGAACTAAAAGTTAGGCAGAAGGCCAAGAAAGGGGTGGGAGGATTAGGTGGCTGTGGTTTCTCCCTTAGCAAGCAGAGACCAAAGTGAGTATCAAGTGGTAAATCACAACAGCCAGTGACTGCAGATCTATGCCTAAGTAAGAGGGCATCCATTCCTTCACTCACAAATCTTTACTGAAAACTGTGTGCCTGTCTGTGAACAAGGCAGACCTGATCCCTACCCTTGTGCAACTTACGGTCTATGGGGAAGAAGCTACAATACAGATCATCACATGAACGATTACGACTGTGGTAAGTGCCAAGAAGGAAGAGAAAGGCACAGAGGATGTAACAGAAGCTATATCATCTAGTCAGGAGGCAAGAAAGACCCATTTCAGTAAATGGCGGGAACCTGACAGGAATAAGAGGAAGCCAGAGGAAAAGGATGGGAAAGAAAATGAAAAGAAGATATACCATGTTCATGGACTAGAAGACTCAAAAGTGTTAAGAAATTTTATTCTCTCCAAACTGACCTATAGATTCAATGCACTTGGAATAAAAATCTCAGGAGGATTTTTAAACTGACAAGTCTGATTTTAAACACTTATTTATTTATTTTGAGAGAGAGGAGGAGGGAGGGAGGGAGGGAGGGAGAGAAGCAACGATGTGAGAAACAAATATCCATCAGTTGCCTCTCGCACGCACCCCAACCGGGGACAGAAGCTGCAGCCCTGGTGTGCACCCTGAGCGGGGATCAAACCAGTGACCTTTTGCTTTGCAGAACGGTGCCCAAGCAACTGTGCCACAATGGTCAGAGCCAATTTTAGAATTTATATGGAAATTCAAAGGACACATAATATCCAAAGAAATCTTAAAACAGAAAAACAAGGTTGAAGGACAATCTATTCGATTTCAAAACTTACTGTGGAGATACAGTGATCGATAAAATGTGGCATTGCTGTAAGCACAGACATATTGATCAATGAAACAGAATAAAGAGCCCAGAAATAGACCCACATATAGACACTCGTTTGATTTTTGAGAAAAGGCACCAAAGCAATATAAATGAAAACGAAAAATCTCTTTAACAAATGGCACTGAAACTACTGGAGGGGGAAATGGTCCCTGATCTCTTCCTGGCACCATACAAAAAATAATTTGACATGAATCAAAGACCTAAACATATGTCTTCTAAAAGAAAACATATGAGAACAGAGTCATGATTTGGGGCAAAGATTTTGTAGGACAGAGAGGAAGAATATTCCAGCCAGAAGAAAAAGCATGGGTGAAGACCCTGGAGAAGGAAAGAGTTTGAGATTTTTTTTTTAGGCACTCCAACATGGCTGGAGCATGTCAAGTGAGGAAGAGAGTGGCAGAATTAGAAATACCAACTGCTGCAGAGCTCTTTATTTAAAAACCTGCATTTTAAGAGATTAAAGCAAAAGCCACAGACTTGGAGAAAATATTGCAAACTACTTATCTGACAACTGACTTTCAGAAAATATAGAGAATTCTCAAAACAAACAACCCAATTTAAAGACTGGGCAAAATATCTGAACAGACACATGACCAAAACATATACAGTTAGCTAGTAAGTGTATGAAATGATGCTCACCATTATTAGTCATCAGGGAAATGCAAATTAAAACCACAATGAGATACCACTACACACTTATTAGAATGGTGTGTGGTGTTGAAAATTGAAAAAGAAAAAATGATAATGCAAAGCGTTGGCTAATATATGGAACAGTTGGAATGCTCACGTAAAATGGTACAATCATTTTAGATAAGCAAACTGATATAACCTTACAATGGAATGCTACTCAGTAACAAAAAGAACAAAGCACTGATACATGAAATATGGGGGAAATCTTAAATGCATTGTGCTAAATGAAAGATTTTTAACACTACACACACACACACACACTCCATTTATGTAACATTTTTTAAAGATTTTTTATTTATTATTTTTAGAGAGAGGGGAAGGGATAGAGACAGAGAAGGAGAGAAACATCAATATATGGTTGCCTTTCACCTGCTTCCAGCCACAGACCTGGTGGAGACCTGGCATGCAACCTGGTTATGTGCCCTGGCTGGGGAATTGAACCAGTGACCTTTTCGTTCGCAGGCTGGCACCTTACCCACTGTGCCACTATATGACATTCTGAAAAAGGCAAAGCTGAAGGGACAGACAGCGAAGCAGTGGTTGCCAGGTGTAGGGGGGGTGAGGGAACGGTTTGAATGTAAGGGAGTGTAAGAAAATTTCAGGGGTTAATGGAACTATTCCATACTCTTAACTGTGGTCAAAGCTCACAGAACTATATACTAAAAACTGAAAACAAATTACTGTATGTAAATTAAAAATAAAAATAAATTTCACAGTCATCTCCTCTTCTGCTTAAGCATTTTGCCAGGCACCCCACCACCTACTGTAAAGTATCAACAGCCCCCAGCCAGATGTTCAGGGCCTCAGAACAGCTTCCCAGCTCCTCTCCCACCAGCACTCTCTACCCATCCATACTCTCTGGCTCCCGCCTCCACTCCAGCTAGCGGAAACTTCAGGGCTCCCGGCTGGACCCTCTCTGCCTCAGAGCCTTGGTTAATGCTGTTCCCTCTGCCTGGAATGTTCTTACTTCTTTCCCTCCCTGGCAAGCTCCTAATCGTTCCTCCAAACATGGCTCAAGTGTCACTTCCTTCATAGTCGGTCTAAAGTACCTAGCACTGTGGTATGTTCTGCTGAAATGCTAATTAAGCCCAGCCAGGGCAAGGCGGACTGATGCTGTCCAGTGTCCTACTACTTAAGGAGATGGTGGCCAACCTACACCTTGGGTTAAGGTTCCTACATTCCAAAAGGGTTATGGTGTGGGGAGAGTGGAAGAGGCAAAGGACATGTGTCCAGCTGAACAACAAGACTCTCAGAAGACGGAAGTCCAGACAGTGTCCAGCTACTCAAGAGGGAATGGATCCTTGAGCTCTGCTATAGGCTTTGCAGGAGCTGCTCCAAAGTATATAGCTTGACCTGAGTCTCCCCCTGTCCCCAAGTCTCCATGTTCCTGTGTCACAAGTCTATGGTGAGGAAGCAGCTCCTTCCCTATACCCAGACGGATGAAGGCAACAGCCCCATAATGTCCCTTAAGAGAGGTTTCTTAGGCCATGGCTCTGCAAGTCAGAAATAAAAAGCAGGGTTTCAGCATCATGCAATTAATGCAGCAAACATTGATTTCTGCACTGTAAGAAGCTGGTTCATTAATTCCAGATGCTCCCACCAGTCAAACCAAGGCTCGGCTTCCTTGCAAGATGAGGCAAATGAGAACACTGAATTTTAAAATTCATTTCTGCAGCAACCTTTATTAACAAACAGAGCATAGAATCAACCCACCCAGACTGCTTAATTCTTCTTAAATAATTAACAGCACCTGCTCACCTCTCCATTTATATGGGTAAAACTCTCCACGCCTCTTGAGGCCCAAGTGGACTCTTCCTACGAGAGGAGAGATCAACTGGCCCCTGACCTCGGCCAACCCCACCCAACCCTAAATAACCAGGATTTGCCAAATGGGAATTTCTCCATGCCTCCCAGCATCAGGACCTCGTTGCTGGATTAGATTTTTCTCCAATCATCTTCCGGAGGTAAAGACCCAACAGGGACTTCCTGAGAAAGATCTTGGGGATCTATGAGGTGAACAAGAGAAAGGGAGGCTCCTTGGGAGAGAGTTTTCCTTCACAGGGGGCTTGTGCAAGTTGAAGCCTTTCTTTTTCCCTTTCCCTTTCCCTTTCTTTTCTTTCTTTCTTTCTTTCTTTTTTTTTTTAAGATTTTATTTTTTATTATTTCCATAGAGAGGGGAAGGGAGAGAGGCAGAGAGGGAGAGAGATGTCCATGTATGGTTGCCTTTCACCTGCCTCTAGCCTTTCACCTGGCTGGAGACCTGGCTTGCAACCTGGTTATGTGCCCTGGCTGGGGAATTGAACCAGGTGACCTTTGGGTTCACAGGCCGGCGCCTTATCCACTGTGCCACCAGCCAGGGCCTCCCTTTTCTTTTTTTTAAGGTAAATTTCCCGTGAGGGGAGTTGTTGGATTTAGCAAGATTCAAACTCTATAATTCATATCCAGGAAGATGCAAGAACTGGATGACTGTAATGCTGGATTTTCCTGTAACCTGGCAGAGTGTTACTACTTAAAATGTGGTGTTCTAAGGTAGCTGGGCATCACCTGAAGTCAGAAATGTGGAATTCTGCCCCCAGACAAGTGCTAATAAATCAGAATCTGCATTTAAACATGACACCAAGGTGTTCAAGCTTGAGAAGCACAAGATCAGGTGGCCTGTTTCAGAGAGGTGACAATGAGGAGGGACTGCTGACACACCTGTTGGGGGAGCAACAGTGCTTTCTGCTTGCCGGGCCCAAGCCAAGGTGCCCAACCCTGTCATCCCAAGAGCCACTATAGCTCTCAGACCAAACTTTCTCACAGGCTGCCAGCCAAGGCCATTGGGCCACTGACCCAGTGATGATGTTATGGCATGATTCAGAAAACCCCAAACCATGGAGACCTTGGCACAGCTCAAAGGGTGGCCCCTGGACCACAAGTGTCAGCATCACCTGGGAAATTGTTAGAAATGCAGACCCTCAGGACACCCCAGGAATCGGGGAGGCTTTCCAGGAGTCTCAGGCACGGTCAAGTCTGAGGACAACAGAGTGCGACCTCTTTCCAAAGGGACCTAGTAAAGTGGAACTCTGAAACTTGAACTGACTTTGGATAGCCGTCATGCTGTGTTGATGGGGGAGACCTACCCTTGTTCTCCAAATGAAGAACTTGGGAGATAGGAGTAAAAGTGAACAAAGTAATGAGGTACCTGTGATCCGAGTTCAAATCCATGGCCGTGAACTAATGATGAGTTTCTTTGGCTTGAGGCTTCAACTGGTCCCACCCTTCCCCTCACCTGTACCGCTTCCTATGCCCCATTTTCCCAATTCACATGAGCAGTTTCCTTCTCCAAAAGGAACTCAGAGATGAAACATTTGGTCTTTTGAATGTGTGGATTCCCCCTTTGTGCCCCGCCCTCACTTCTCAGTTATCCTGATGAACACAAAGATTTCATGCACCAAATACCATCCAGCTCCAATTGTCATTTTAAAATCTGCACCATTTTAATGAATGCCAAAACTGTTTTTTTACTTGATAGAGCCTGACAAGACCAACAATCACAGATTAGAGAGAAACTTCTTGCTTTTCAACAAAGGTTAATAAATAGTGACAGCATTAAGTCTATTCTGATTAACTATGCTAAAAGATATTATTGCTATTTGCAACATGAAATCATTATTGGATTAAGCACAGCATATAAAAATGAAATGTGAGTTTTAATCTTGAACACAGACATGCAGGCTGCTCAAATAAAGGTGGGGTACACTCCAAGGCTCCTATTAATTCTTAAGTTGCTCTGGTAAAGGGATATTGCCTATTGTCTGGGCTAGATTTGACGGTTTCTCTGTGAACTTTCCTATTGCTCACTCCCAAGTAAGGCGATGGGGGTGTTCCACCCTTGCTTTCTAAATGAAGAAGTTGTTGGGGTAGGAGGGAAGTAGAACTGAATAAATGGCTCCTAGAGGATCATTAACCTGGTACAGGGTTGGGAAAGAGATGAGATGCAAGTTCAGGGCCACCACATTGCCCTCTTCCTTGCCATCTCCTCCAGTGTAGACACTGAAAATATCTCCAGCTGCACTGTTCAAGATGTTTCTGTACATACATTCATTCAGCCCCAGGCTGTGGTCTCTAAATACCACTTTCCAATGAGAAGATCCAGGGCTCTAAAGGTGGGGTGGCAGATGTACAGAGTTAAGTTTTCCTGGAAAACAAGGAGGGTGTCCAAGACCACTGGAGTCCAAAGGATTCAGACTTGCGGATCCTGCCCCCCACCAAGACATACACACCAGAGAACAACTAAATGGATGAAGACACTTCAATTAAGTTTGTATCCATGGATTTATAACAATATTTTTAAAATCTCTTATTGGCCATTTCTGATGGATGGCCAGGGAACCAACTCTTTATTTTGAAAACTGGCAAATACAGGGAAAGAATGAAGTATTTATCCTCCCTTTCCTGACACAGGGTAAGCAAATAATTGATGGGGACTAGTTTCTCTGTAGAGAAACCTTCAGCTAAGAAAGACAGAAGGAGGGACAAAATCAACATTTAAATGTTGTGCAACCTTGTGAATTAATGGGCCCAGGCACTGATTATCAGTGGGGACAAAACCCTGCAGATGAAGAGCCCATGGGGAACTTGACAAAAGATGAATCAGGCTGACAGTTCCTGAACTCACAAATCAATCTCAATGTCACAGAAGGGAAGACAGCCAGACCTCGTGTACCTCCAAACAGAAGGGCACAATGCCACCTATGACATGGTCTTGCCAAAAATATCAAACCAGCATCCAATCAAGCCTCTGGGGCTACCACCAGTTCACAGCAGACCTGGGAGACTGAGGACAATGTCAACTGATACTTGGGGGACAAGCTCAGTCAGAGTCAATGGTGGGAAACTCCAAGGGACAAATAGCCTGGCTTCTTCAACAAGATGAAAGATTGTAAGAAAAAAAGAGGGAAAGAGGGAAAGAAATAGGGTAGGGCAGAAAGAGTGAACAAAGAAAGAGAAGGGATAGGGGAAAAAGAGAGAGAAAGGAGACAATAAAATATGACCATCAGTCGATAGTGACATAAATAATTGAACAGATAAATAAATGGGGAGAAGCAAAAGTTCTTCAACTAATACATATAAAAAGATAGAAAGGAAAGAATCACCATTTGGCAAACACCAGAGCAGTAACTGTTTCAGGCAAGAAGCTTCAACAGATGCTAAAATTAGTAGACAAAAGAACGATAAGTACCGAGTCAAATTGATACTTGTCTCAAAAATGTTTCCCCCTCAAGATACTTATTAATTACAAAGGGAAAATAAAAACTGCACAGTGGAGAATAGCAGCAGTCCTTCTCTTAAATAAGTTAACATCACCAGTAATGGGACAGACAGACATGATATACCTCCTGACAGGAAGCTCTGAAGACACAACATCACTCCAGAAGCACTTCTGCCAAAAATGCATAACCTGCAGCTAATTGTGAGCAAACACCCTACATTCCCAAACCAAGGGCCACTCTGCAGGATATATGGTGAGCTCTCATCTGAAGTGTCTAGAGTCCTGCTCTTTCGAGTAGCGAGTGGCCCCTAATTCTCCCTCACCGTGAACAGTCCCTGAAAAGTATATTTGATATTCATTCATCTATCAAACAATTCTCCTTTTTCACTTGGTCCCAAAAGGCATCTCCCTGAAGCTAAATTTAGCTTTGAAGTGGGTGGATTCTGCAGGGTGTCAGCCCAGCTCAGCTCCCCAAGGGCAGGGACCTCACTGCCTTGGACACCCCCATACTGTCACTGCCTGACCCAAAGGGATATAATTTATTTGCACTTCATCCTTATGCATTTTTAATTTCAGTTGCGTTTTCTGCTGTGGCATATAGGACCCATCCCAAAGCTCTCCCTGCGCCCTTGGGGCCCCCACCTCCCTGCCAGCCAGAGCAGACACCCCTGAGCCAGGGAGGAGGTGGTAATTTGGTGCCCTGGTAACATCAGGCCCTGCCTGGGTGAAGCCTGCCGCTCCCAGGAGTCCCCTGAGGCAACAAGAAAGTCAGCTGGGACCATGGGGAAAAGAATTGTAAGTGACATCTATATGGCACCTTTACTGGACTGAATCTTGAGGAATCACGTATGTGCCCCAGTCAAGTGTAAAAACAGTTCCCACAAAGGAGGACCACTCCAGGTGGGTGGGCTACGAGAGGGATCGGGGGCTTGGCCACAGAGCAGAAAGGTAGCCTGGTCTCGCCAGGACTTGATTCAAGGAATGGGCAACTGTCACAGAAAACTACGAAGTCAGTGATGTTACAAAGCCTTGGTTTCCTCTCCTGAAAAATGGGGATAAGATTCAATGAGACGGTGTAAGTATACACTCAGCACTACGGCTGGGATGTAATTACATTCAACCCAGGGACATGGTGATACGCACTGTGCCACTTTGTCCAAATTTCAGGCAGGGCAAACGGGCGATGCATGGAGCTCTTCTGCCACCATTTCACCTGTGCTGCCCCAACAGCCCCTCCTCCAACACACCCTGTCCTTCCACGGCCACATGGCAAGCAGCTGCTCCCTCATCTCACCAGAAGCTTCCATGCCCCCCTGCCTTCGAGACTACAAACCCCTGAAGCAGAAAAGCAGTTCCCACCCCATCCCCTTTCTGTCACATGTCATAGGAGCTGTCATTCAAGGCCCACCTCTTGGAATGTTTCCAGGATGCCTCTGTCAAAATCCATTGCCCCTCCCTGGCACTTCCATGGCACTTTGTTCCTACATCTACCGGCAAGTAATAAGAGTTATCAGTTATTGATATCATTGCTGTACTCAGAGCTGCCATTAATTACCTACCATCAACAAATTCTCAATTAATCCTCTGAACAACCCCATGCAGCAGGTATTACTGTTTCCCTTAGGTCACAGACCAGGGCACTGAGTCAGAGAGGGGTGAAGTCACTTGAGTAAGGCCATGTAACCAGGATGTGACAGAGGGGAAGCTTTGCACTTGGATCTGTGGTTACAAAGTCCTTGGTCTTCTCCCGATGAGGGTTGGAAAAGGCAGCTACAGAGGTGGAACACACACACACACACACACACAAGGCTTTCTGACTTCCCCCAGTAGCCCTCTCCTGAATTTCCAAACGTCTTCCCCTCGCTGAGTCATCTTCCTGGGAGGAGGGGGAGAGAAATCAATACTCATTGCCTATCAACTCAATTATTAAGTCAACTGGCATCAGCCCACCAGTCCACTCCTGATCATTCAAAAACCCCAAATCCTATTTCATTACAGTTAAAAGAACATTTCCTTTTAATCACCCCCCCTCCAATATTTCTAAGGATATGAAAAGAAATAATTGAGAAAGCCCAGAGAGAAGTCTGGATGATGCGTGTTTACCCAGACTGGGCACGGCACTGCATGCTTAGATGGCAGGCCCTTCCCAGCAGGGGGCGCCAAGCCAGGGGGAGGGAGGGGGGAGATCAGTGTGGCACCCAGGTCTACTTGGGGCAATAATGAACCTCACTCACCGGGTGGACTGGCCAACACCAGCTACCTAGCGAAAATCTGGCCAGAGAAAAATGGTGTTTCGGACAAAGTCATTAAAGCTGACAGTCCCATTTATCCTCTGTGCGAACCGCATGGCACCATACCCTCTCACTCCTTCCTTCTAAAAAAGTGTCAACAGCCCTAGCTGGGTGGCTCAGTTAGTTGGAGCATTTTCCCACGCACCAGCCAGCTTCAGGTGTGATCCCCGGAAGGGGAGCGTTCAGGAGGCAATCAATGTTTGTCTTTCATACGGATGTTTCTCTGTTTCTCTCTTTCTCCCCCATAAACATACCCTCCATCGAGGATTTAAAAACATTTTCTTTAAATAAATAAAGGAACATCAACATTCTCTGAGGGCCACAGCAGGATGCAAGCCTCCCAGGTGGCCCCACAAAGCACAGCCAAGGTGAACAGCGAGGGCTGAAGTAGGAGTCAGGGTGATAGAGTGGGGCCACTCTGAAACTCAGTGCTCTGCGATCTTGGGGGTGTCGCTGAAGTTCACTGGGCTGCATTTCCTCCTCCATTAGGTAGGATCAAAGCTTTGCTGTGTGTCAAGCACTTTTCTTTTTTCTTTCTTTTTTTTTTTTTAAAGATTTTATTTCATTATTTTTAGAAAGAGGGGAAGGGAGAGAGGCATAGAGGGAGAGAGACACATCAATGTATGGTTGCTTTTCACCTGCCTCCAGCCATAGACCTGACTGGAGACCTGGCTTGCAACCTGGTTATGTGCCCTGGCTGGGAATCGAATCTGCAACCCTTGGGTTCGCAGGCCGGCACCTTATCCACTGTGCCACCAGCCAGGGCTCAAACACTTTTCTTAAATGCGTTACATGAATTTTCTCATTTTATAGATGAGGAACCCATGGCATCGAGAGATGAAGCCACTTGCCCCACATCCCTGATACTGGTGCTGAGCACAGAAATATTCATGAAAGAATGGAAGGAAGGAAGGAAGGAAGGAAGGAAGGAAGGAGGGAAGGAGGGAAGGAAGGAAGTTTCCTTCATAGTCAGCACACCTCAGGTCTGTTCCCTGGTCTTCCAGTTGTGTGACAGTGTCACAATCTTCTGCCAGCTCCCCTACCTCTGCCGTCAAGAACCAGGGCTGAGCGACTAACCAGGAGATGTCCTAGGTGCCCACCGCTTGGCGAAGTATGCCGTCCTGGAGCAGGGATGGGGTGGAGGTGTTTCTGCAGACGAGATGAGAGACTATGCATGCAAAGTGTTTCGCACACAGCCCTGTCCACAGCGAGAGCTTCGCTCAGCTAGACTGAGGATTTCATCATCAAAGCAACCCTGACAAGGGTTAAGGCAGGTGGGCTCAGGGCCCCAGGTGCACCAGGCTCAGGGCAGTACCCCTCTCTGTACGCAGCTCTCCCCTCTGCCATCTGCTGCCAGTGCTCAGATGTCAGTCACCTACTGACAAGTGCACCAACAGTCCTGGGTGCCCGCAGTCAGCACAAGCCCAAGCTCCCTGGATCTCCCAGTGGGCAGAACTGCCGGCTGGCTCCTGCCCCTGGCTGCTGCCCAGAGAGACTTAACCCAAGTTGTGGCTGCCTTGACAAATTGTTGGAGGAGAGACAAGCGCAGCATTTGGCCCAGCCCACCCATGCAGAATACCCACCCACAACCCATGCCATGAGGCCTGGGCGCTCCTGCATAGGTGCCTGGCACATTGCAGCTGTCTGATAGCAGAGTGGGCATAAGGCTCCAGGAAGACCAGATTACAAGCTATGTTTTAAAGAAATGATATTGTGTGCTGATAGGGTGTTTTAATCTGGGTTCAGGCATTCCAGAAATAACAATAGCTCCCTTACTCTATCTAACCATTTACATAACGTACTGAATTTAACTCTCTCAACATCCCATGCAGTAGGTACTATTATTAGCTCAATTTTACAGATAATAAAATGAAGCAGACAAAATGATCTGCCCAATATCATACACAGGTAGGGCACACTGAACCCGGGCTGTCCATGCAAACCTGCCATATTTCAAGAAAGGCCCCAAGGTGGCAAGTGAGAGCCCTAAGGCAGGCCCTATCACAACTTCCATTTTATAGATGAGAAGACTGAGGCTCAGAGAGGCTGACAGCTGCATTTAGCACTGGTTCCTGATCATACTGAACTTTGCATAGCGCCTGATTTCTACTCCGTAAACTCTGACTCACCCACCCAGCCATCCCATCCTGCAGAAGGTTATTTAAAAAAAAAAAAAAAAAAAAAATGAAAAAAGATACATCCCCAATGACAGGGAGATGAGCTGAAAAGGAACAAGAATTAAAAAGAGGTGCCTCCAGCCCAACAGAAAAGCCAAGCCACCACCAGGTTCCTAGTAGGCCATGGGCTTCCTTCTCTAAAGAAGCAACTGTGTCAGGTCATGTCCTGTGGGTAGTGGGGTTTAGGGTCACTATGATGTGGTATGCTGTAGCTACCTGGGAGAGCCCTGATCATATCCAGTGCTATGACCAAAGTCCCTCCCCCACACCCAGCTTGGGGGAACCTCACCAGTCTTCCCTAGGCCAGATCAGCAACCCATTACCAGGGTCAGGTATGCCTTACAAAAGCACATTCTGTATATTATAAAATAACTTTGTATTTGGAAAGCAGTACCCCTCCAGAAACAAGGCACCCATTGCTGATATGGCCCACGCTACAAAGGTAAGCACAACAGAGCCTTCTCGGCCAGAACAGGGTGGGTTCACAGCAGTGCAGCCCTCAGAGGCAGGAAGGTTTCCAGAGTCCCTGCCTGGAGCTGCAGCTGGTAGGAGCTCAGCTGCCTGCCGACAGTGCTGGCCACGCTGTGCCCTAGAACCCAGAGCCACCCAGGGATGACTGCCAGGGGTCCCTCTGCAAGAGGATGAGAGAGTGTTGCACACATTCTCAGTGCAACATGCTCACACTCAGCACACGCTCGTACATGCTCTCACAGAGATGTACTCACACTCACCCTCCCATGTGCAATGTATGCTCACACACGTGCTCACATGAAACACACCCAAGTGCACCCACGACACTCCCCATGTCCTCACATGTTCCAATGCACATACTCATACACTGACATGTGTACACACTCACATGCGTGCACACTCAAGTATCCAGACCCACAGAGACCCAGAGTCAAATACCTGTGTGCCTCCCCAAGCTGCTCACATACATCCATGCAGACAGAACAAGGCCCCAGAGACACAGCCAGCCACACCTATGACCACCTCCCAAAGACACACACAGGCAGACTCAGAAAACACACATGTAACTCAAAGACACACACACAAAGATCCACACCCAGTCTCAAACATGGACGACCACCAAAGCCACAATGCACACGGACATTCAAAGAGACACACAACCAACCCTAGGCTGGATACACACACGGACTCAGGCGACTCAGGGACACACACCAAGTCAAAACCTCCTGCTTTCACACCCCAAATCCTCTCAACAGATAGCAGGCCCTGGCACTCACCCTGGGCAGGACTGTCTAGACACACGTGACAGTGTCCTTCCAGCCCCGGCCCGGCAGCCGAGCCCTCCAAGGTCCTGTCAGCAGCACCACCAGCAAGTAAAAAGCGAATGTGCAAAAATAAAACTGAAAGGCTGCAATAAAGCAGTCCCCTTCCCACAGGACTGCGCTGACGCAGGTTTCCACTCTCTACGATAAACATCTCACTCTAATTTTAAAAGGCATTAATATTACCTCTTTGGTTCTCAACCTGGCCAGATGATGCCTAGCCTGCTAGGCTGCCCATGGGCCACACTGGGCAGGGAGGGCTACAGGGTCCCAGCCCTCACACCCCAAGCCTGCAGGTCACCCAACATGATGTATGCTGACCTATAGACCCACTGGCCCCTTGAGTCTGATTTTACATCATCCTTACATGATCCCATAAAGCAGAGAGATGCCCCCAAACTTCTACCAGAGAACTCTGTCTCACCCCAGTCAGGATCCCTGCAGACCCAATCCTATTCTCCAGTTATCAACACCATGTACAAGGCAGGCAGCTTTCAAATGGCGGGTCTGTCCCCGGACAAATAGGGGGACCCCATTCTCTACCCCCACCCCACATACCATCCTACCTGCAAGTCTGAGCCTCACCTCTTACCTCCCCGCAGGTGCCCTATCCCAATTTCTGGGCAAGGACTGAAAGGAGAAGGAAAACCGTCTTGGAAACCAGTCTTGGAAAGCAAAGCGGGCTATTTTTATGAGCTCAGAAGCCTACACCCCCAAATGTAAGTCCTCCAGCCTCAGCCCTTGCTGCACCCAGCTCACCTGTGAGGTCCCAGGTGCTGTGACAAGGTGGTTTCTGGAAAGCCCTGCTCCGAGCCTTTGCCCAAGCTGTTCCCTTCTCCTAGGACACTTTTCCTGTCTCTGCCTGAGCTGTGTTGGGTCATCCTTCAGGCATCAGCTTCCAAGTCACTTCATATACATTATTGAGGATTTGGGATTCCACCTTGAATGGGGAAGCCCTGTTCGAACCATATCAGTGACCTCCTTCTGGAAGCTTCCTGGGCCTCCAGACTGTGGAGTGCTTCTCCTTAGCTCACATGGCCTCCTGGGCTCCCTACTTAGGGGATAGCTCTTCCCAGGCTCCTTCCACCTGCCTGATCCTGGTCTGTCCCCAGGAGCCAGGAGGAGGGGTCCCCCAAAGGCAGGGAGCAGTCTACCCTGTTCCCCCAGTTTTAAGCTCACATAGGAGGAGGCTCAGCTCCTCTGGATTTTCAAAGAAACCAGGAAAGGGAGACTCGAGAGAGAGCCATGATACAGGGTCCCACCTCTGGTCCACTCTGCCAGGCAGCTGAGGCTATAGCCCCTCTGGCCATTCCTGTTGTTTACACATTGCTACAACCACTGAAGCTGCTCAGGACCTGAGCATAAAAATGTGACAAGAAGAATAAATGTCAGCAGATAGCTCCCGGCACCCTCAGCAGCCTCCCTTCGGAACACCTCTATAGCAGTCCTCTCCCAGCAACGCCAGTGCCGCTGCAGGGTCCTGGCACCCCTAACACCAGGCCTGGCTGCCAGCGTAGCTCACACCCACCTCCCAAGTCAGGTCTTACCTTCACTGTCCCTCCCCTCCAGGGCTGCCCGAGGGCTCTGTGCCCAAGAAGCAGACCCTGTCACTGTGACTCCAGGCTCAAACTCCCACATGCCTTCCTGTAGCTCTTAGAATTAAACCCCTGAATCTTCACTCTGAGCCTCCAGGAAAAGTCCAGACTACCCAGTGGCCCAGGAGGCCTTGCCTGATTTGACCTGCTCCAAGTGTGCCTCAGTCCCTAGTTAAGGACTCACATTCCTGATCCTCACATTCCTGGTTCTCATCCTCTGTGCCAATGCCCAACTGTTCCCAATGTCCGGCACTGTTCCCTGGTGTACACTGGCTGATCGTAATTCCCTCTGGCAAACCCACCCTTCTAGTCCTCCGCCAACAGGTTCTCTGTGGCCCCTTCGCAGCTCCTGGCTCCAAGCACCTGCCCACCGCCGACCCAGCCCGAACAAAACCGCCACCTTGCACTGTCGGGAGTGGTCTTCTCTCCTCAGGACCCCATCTTATTTATTCGGGGGCTCTCAGATCTGTCTAGAGCAGACACAGTAATACGTGTCCCAGTGATTACTGCTCGGATGAATGTAATTTTTAAGCTTCTAAACCAAGTGCCTTGCTTTAGAGCAAGAATGTAGCTTCTCATATTCGTTTGTTTCTAATGAATCAAGACAAAAGGAAAGATCCAGATGATTCTGCCCCCTCCCCCGGTCTCCATGCTCCAGCCTGGAGGTACAGGATTTGGGGATCAGTGTATGAGCAGTGGGGGAAAAGGCTCCCCGAGAAATGACACAGCAAGGAGTGCAAGATGATAGGATCCATCAGCGCAAGACAGGTACCCAAGTATCTGAGACCCTCAGGCTCAGCCCAGAACAGCATGGGTCTCAGGGGGTGCACAGAGACCCAAGGCCCCCATATCACCTTCCTGGAGCTCCTGTGAGCAATCAGGACAGGGTTGACACAAGGGAGCTGTGTGTGCTTGTAAAGACAAGTGGGACCCTGAGAAAGGGATGGGAAATATCCCCAGTGCACCGTCCCCAGGGCTGCTGGGATCTGCCCCAGGGGCTGACAATGACAAGGCTCTACTGTAAGGATGTAACACTTTATCTTGAGGAAAGACTCCCCCTCAGAGGCCAAGATCTTCATTGCCCAACTTCCTCTGACTGGTCCCCTGGACAACTCTGGCTCTACTGGCAAACCTAGTCAGGGGCTGATTCACGGGGGGTGGGGGGGTGGCAAAGCTGGGCTGGAGGTGGGGACTCAAAGCATCAGAGAAGAGGGAAAGGCATAATAAATGCCATGTGGTCTCAGGCTAGTGACTTAGCCTCTCTGAGCCTCAGTGTCCCTCTCTATAAACAGGTGTAAGTCACAAAGGCTCTGGAGATCCCACTCTGACACTGGACTGACGGGTTGGGCAAAACCAACTGGCTTCTGGAGAGCAGGCAGAAAGGACAGAAAGGAAGAAAGTGGCTCAGGGTAGACAGAGAGCCTTGGCCTGAGCAGTTAGGAAAAACTTGAGACCGTGGTTCCACACCCCCAACACCTACCCGGAAAGGCTTCATGCTGGACTCTCTGGGCAGTGCAGAAACGTGAACCAGGCTCTGGTAATGCAAAGGCTTGAGTGCCAGGCAGCTCTTGGGTCTCCACACTGATAGGAGCCTCAGTGGCATGCACAATAAGGGGCTGTACCTCATCCATGAGCCCCTCCTGCCTCTGGACATGAAACTTCCTAGCCCCTGAGCCCGTGCCGGAGGAAAGTGGAGGCTGGGGCTCCAGGCCTGGGCGCTGGGGGCAGCTCACACCCCGGCAACAAGCAGGCCCGCGAGAGCTGCCATGGTCTATGGGAGGCCTGCTCCAGGCCGGCTCCTCTGCCAAGCACTTTAGACAAGCCCTACCCGACTCTGTGCAGGTCTCAGTGCATCCTCCACTATGGCTTTTGGCCTTGAAAGCCATAATGGGGTATGAGAGTCCAAAGCAGACAAAATGGACAGGGGCTGTGAGTTCTCTTAGGTCATGGAGAGCAAAAGTAGTGAGATATTGGAAATATTGATAAAAACAGCTGTAACTTACTAAACATCAGCTTTTATGCCAGACCACATGCTGAGGCCTCCAACAGCACTCTCCCAATCAGTCTTCAGCACAGCCCTTCACTTCCCTGACTACCCCATTTTAGAGACCAGGAAACAAAGACCCAGAAAAGGCAAGCCACTGGTCCAGGACCACAAGCAGGTAACAGACTGGAATCGGATCCCAAGCTTACCTGACCTTCATGCTCTTAACCCCAGCAAATCTTCTGTCAGTCATTCAACCAACAGTGGCCAAGCCCGTAAGAAACTCCAGGGGCTGTTGGGGGCTAGGAGGCTGTGTGAACATGACGAGTCCACGTATGCACGTGGTCAGCCAGCTCACAGGGGAAAGACAGATACTGAAGGCTCTCCCTCACTCCTAAGGGAGATAAGGGCCAGGCAGGAGACCAGGAAAGGACTTTATATCAGAGTCTACCTTCTCCCAGAGATGCAGAGAACCCTCCTGGTTAAACAAGGTCCTTCCCACACTGCACAAAAACTTGGGTCCAAAGGCGCAAGAGAGACATAAGTTGAACAACTGCATAAATCCTTGTGCTTAGAATGGTGGCTGCCACCAAAGGGCCAGGCACTGCTGTAGCCAAGACCTAGCAGGAAGCCACTCATCACTGTTCTCTGGCCCTAGAGACTATCCAAGCTGGAGGCAACAGCAGAAGTTACATACCTACCCTGGGAAAGAGGCTGCAGGCAGACCCTCATCTCCCCCTGCCAGCTCCAGGCCCCTATAAAACATCTCTTGACCTTCCAGCCACCAGGAAGGAGGTGGCCGGAGCCGCTCACAGGGGGACCCGACTACGGCTCCTGCCTCCCTGCCTTCGTGCGACTCTCAGAATTATTGATTCTGCCACTGGAATGGCCAAGATAATTTTGCTTAGCTTCAAGTACCTGGTTCTCATGAATTCTTTGGCCAGGAAGTTATAAAGCGTCTTCTAAAACATGGGGGAAAGATTAAGCCTGCTTATGGTTAATAATACACTGTACCCTGTCCATCAAGCTGGCTGTCTGCTATTGAAAGTTCACTATTAGATACTTATTTAAACAGCCTCGCAAGGCTTCCGAGGAAAGTGCAATTATGCATTTTTCCCCTCCTTGCTGGCGCAAACGACTAGATAAACATCAATTCGCTCCTGCGGATCACAGTCACAGTAAATAAATTTTTCAGGAAGCTCAAGATCCTCACAAAGGCTCCGCCAAGCTCCCATTTCACACAACATCAATGTTTGGCCTCCAAGAAATAAAATCTCTAAGGTGCCCGTCGCTAGGGCAAACTTATCAATTGTCAAATCACTTTTAAAAGAGTGAGGACATGGTATTTCTGGAAGACATCTGTTCCTGCCACCTAAATAAGTAAATAAATAAATGGTGGTTGGACAGTCATTTCACTTGCAAACTAATCCCTGTGACTTTTCCCCTAAATGCCCAGATGTCTGTCCCTTGAATTCTGGCCCTGACCACTGCCCCTAGGCAATGAGAAGCCACCACAGCTCAGAGAAGCTGGTTCAAGCTGAGTTCAGTGACTCAAGTGACTCAGGCTTTGGATTATTTTTACTTTCTCTAAGTGGGTTTGTTGCCCCACTACTTTTAGAAGTGGTAGACGAGGTTTGTCTATTACAAAATATTTGTTGCAAACACACACACTCACTCACCACCCCACACACAGTTCCAGTCCATGTAAAAATCTCAAGTCGCTGTGGTGTGAGGAACAGGAGATGAAGAAGCTGAGACACCCACCCTCCTAGGCAAACCAGGGTTTATGTAACTGACACTCAGCACAATTCCACGGGAGCCGTGAACCTGGCACAGACACCGTTCTGCGGATGGGGAAAGCGAGGCATGGAGGAGCCTGAGGGAACCACAGACATGATCTTGGATGTACCTGCACTCAGATCTCAGTTCTACCACCTTCCAGCTGCGTGGCCCTGGGCAGAGGTAGTTCACCTGCTGGGACTTCAGGTTCATGATGTATATATAAAACAGGGACGGCAGCAGTCTCTGCCTCGCTGGATCCCAAATTCACATTCATTAATTGTATGATCAAAGGGCTCAGACCCTTGTAGGCAGTCACTGGCAGGAACAGGGCTGGATGGGAGAGGAGGGAGCCGCACATCTTGTCCCAAGTCCAGGCCTGTCACCGTGAGTTGTGGCCTGGATGCTCTCTACCCGAGTCCCTCTGTCCACACAAGGAGGCCATAGCGGCCTCATCTGTCTCCAGCATTCAAATGTCTTCACAATCACCTGCCTCATCAGGAAGATACTATTATTATCCCCAGTTTACAGAGTGGGAAACAGGCTCAGGGAAAAGGCAGTTGTTGGAGACCAGGGAAACACCAACAGCCCCAGTTCAGAAGCCTCTGTTCTGCCTTCTGATGGCAGTCAAGGCCCCAAGTCTCAGGTTTCCATCACGCTGGAACTAATGCCTGGAGCCCTTCTTCCTCCAATGGCTGAGGGAGTCCTCCCTCCTCTTGGCCCCACCGAACCCCACTAAAAGCTCACACTGAAAAGGACACGCTTGCTCTCCACATTGTCTAAAGATGTTTGTTCTGGGTCAAACAACGCACCCGCCCCCCTGCCCCGTTGCATGCATGTCCATGCACAACCTCAGACTATGAGCTTACTGAGAAACAGGGTCTTTCAGAGAGCAATTAGTAAGATGAAGTCATACTGGATTAATGTGAGCCCCAAATCCAATGACTGTTGTCCTTATGAGGACACACAGAGGCAGAGAAGACAGCTGTGTGACCATGGAGGCAGAGGTATTTATTGTAAGCTCCTGTGCAGTCCTAACAAAGAATACAGAGAACTCTCTTGGACCTTCCATCCACTTTCTCACAACCAGAAGGTTTAACATGGATACAACCAAGATATAGAACATCTCCATCACCCTATGGACCCTCAAGTTGCCCTTTATAACCCCACCTACATCCTTCCCTTCCCTGGCCCCATCCCTGATCTGTTTTCCATGTCTGTAACTATGAATGTCTTCTCCATTTCTCTGTTATTCAAGAGTGCTATGTAAGTAAGCCCTTGCCAGGTAGCTCAGTTGGTTAGAGTGTTGTTCTGATACACCAAGGTTGCAGATTTGATCCCTGGTCAGGGCACATACAAGAGTCAACTAATGAATGCATAAGTATATGGAACAACAAATCGATGTCTGCCTCTCTCTCTCTCTCCCCACCCTTCCTCTTTCTAAGAATCAATAAAGAATACTATATAAATGGAATCATATAATATGTCATCCTTTTTGGGACTGGCTATTTTTTTTACTAATTATAATTCCTTCAAAATTTATCCAAGTTGTTAGTGTATCAACAGTTCATTTCATTTTATTGCTGAGTAGTGTTCTGTGGATGTACCAGTTTAACTACTGGCCTTTTGAAAAACATCTGAGTCATTTCCACTTTTTGGCTGTTAGTGAATAGTGCTGCTGTGAACATTCACATTTAGGTTTCTATGTGAACTTAAATTCCCATTTCTCTAGGTTACAGTCTTCCATTTTCAAATCCCTCCTGGCACCTAATTTCATTCACTCAACAAATATTTATTGAGCACCTACTATCTGCAGGTGCTGGTCCTGGAACCAAGGACAAAGCAGCAGATGAGGCAAACAAAACCCCTGCCTTCTCAGGTAATACAAAACTGAATTATTGAGATTACATGGAAGTCCAGTCTACAGCAACACAGAGAAATGGACAGAGTTCCCAGATGAATGATAAAAGTGGCTGCTCCCACGAACTAGGTCAAGTGCTAAGCACTTGAGTGCATTTTCTCAAGGAAAAGGCATTGCCTTCAGGTTACACCTGCCTCCCTTCAGGATAAAGTAACAGCCTTAACGGCCAGAACACTTGGTGACAACTTTCTGTTCAGGCTGTTTTCTTCAGGGAGCCCCTTGTTAAAATGGAATGAGCCTGCAGCATTTCCATTTCATAAGCTTTAGAAACACCAACACCATCACTTGATAGCTTGAATAACAGTAACATTTCTTGTGCACTTACTGTCTTTGATGATGCATCATCACTTTTAATCTTCATAAACCTCAAACTACTCCTCAAGGAGCCCATTTTACAGAGGAGGAAACTAAGGCTACAAGAGGCTAATAAACAACCTGCCAAAGGATATACGTTTGGAAACAGCAGAGCCAGGATTTGAACTCCAAGCACAGAGGGAAGCAATTTGATGGCCTAAAGATGGCACCCACTTCTTTGATGCTATCTGTCTTCCTCTCCTGACCTCACATCTCACAAAGGCCCCGGGCTGTGACCGTTTCCAATATAAAGTGCACAGCTCCTCATTAACTATGAAAGATCTAAATGCTGATCACCTCAGTCAATATGTTCTAAGCTTTCATCATTACAAAAAAAATAATCAGGTCAGCTGAACCTGTTCTGGTGGTCAAAATGTTTCCCTCCTCAATGCACCTTTGTCCACACGATCCCAGATGCCAAGGGGTTAAGCACTTTCTCCATCGTAAAATAGACTTCATCTTAAGTCCTAAACTCCTGACATCCACTGCTCTTGTAACAATAAAAATGCCAAGAATGATATAATAGGAATATTTAACCTCTGACGTCACCAGTGTCTTCAGGGACTGCCTAGAAAGCTCTCCCTTGGCTTTCTGCATGACCTGCTCTGCATGTGTGCTGGTCAATGCTTAACAGCAAGCTCTCTGGGAAGAAAACCATAATTTGTGGCATTTACCGACTTTCATGGTGTAAATCCTCCATCCACAGCTGATTTTGAGCCATCAACCAGATGACGCTGACCACGGAGCGAGGCAGAGATGGTGCAATTGGCTCTCAGGAGCTTCTTACACAAACCAATTCCAACACAGCACGGGCTCACTCCTCAGTTCCTTCAGGCCTTTGCATGTCGCCTCAACGGAGAAACCTGTCCTAATCCCCCAGCTCCCCCTCTGCCTTGTCTTACTTTCCTTCCCCATCCTGTCACACCTGGAATTCACCTGTTTCTTTACCTCTCGTCTCCCCTGACTAGCTGGGCAGCTCCAGGAAGGCAGGAAGTTTGGCTGGCCCATTCCCTGCTAAATCAGCAGCGTCTAGGACACCTGGCACACAGCTGATTCTCAACAAACATTCAGAGCATTAAAGGATGATGATAAGACCCATATGGCTGGGCTACAGAGACGTGAGGGAGAGTGAAGACAGGGCCTGGCAGACAGATGTGGGGCTTTGACTTTCTCCTGGGAAGCTTCTGAACAACAAAACTGATATGTTGTAAGACACCCCCTCCAGATGCTGGGTGGGGAGAAGCCTGGAGGGGACAAAAGGTGAAGCCAGGAGCCCTGTGAAGGCATGCTTATGGTAGCTCCAAGCAGCAAAAACAGGAAGAGACCAAGAGACACCCCTGATACAAATTCTAGGGGAAGCCTCCTTACGCCTTGGGGATGGGTAGTTGGGCAGACCCCAGCTGATCCCGAAGCCTCTCCAGAAGGAGGTACACCAGGGAAGCTGAGCCATGCTGGACCCTGTGGGCTGCCTGCCAACCCCACCACATGGTAGCTCCTCATTACACAGTGTAGTTGCGGCTGCCAACCCCCGACGTGGCTCCTCATTACAGTGTAGTCGCGGCTGTCAAGCCTGCGCAGCCGCGTTTTTACCACTTTGCCTTTAAAATAGAAGTTCCCTGTGAAATTGCAAATAACTCATTGCTGAGAGTCCTTAAAATGTTCACAGGTATTTAAAATGCTATATAATCAAGTTCGCAAAAATATAAAGTGTAAGCGTTAAAATACTTTAATGTTCTAATTAAAACCGACCACTTAATGCCCTGTCGCTGACTCCTGTTTACTATTTCTGTAATAGCTGGTGGCCTGCTCTGTGGGGAGAAACTTTTTTTAACTGGCCTTAAGAAACAGAAGGTGGAAAAGTTAAGTTTGTCTTCTCCAGCAGTGCAATGAAGGAACTAAAAGTCATAGTCTCAAAATATCCACAGGTTGCCAACCACTAAGGCTTGGGGGGGGGGGGGCATCTGTGGCCCCTCCATTTGCTGCCCTGGTAACAGAGATGGGCAGGAAGGTAGGAAAGGGAGCAGGAAACCTTAACATCTCAGGGTTCTGAGAACATGCGCCAGTAGTGCCTGACTGTTGGAGGCCTGGGGGAAATCAAATTCATCTGCAAGAGGTGAGTCAAGGCTTTCTCTGCCCCTCCACCCTGGGCCCTGTCCACCACCATGCTGCCTCTGTGTCCACTATTCCCTCACACTTCCCGCAAATTTCCTCCCCCCCTTCCATCCTTAGCTCAAACGTCCCATCCTCAGAGAAGCTTTCCCTGTGTACCCCCTACCCTGGGACTCAAGGTAATTGCCCTGTTGGCTGGTCTGCCATCCTGCCCCACAAGACAGTGACCTTGACTGAGCAGGTTCTCTGGGACAAAAACTGGCTGCATTACAGAGGGCCGGGCAAGCCCCCGCCGAATGGTGGCTGGGCCTCTCCTCCCAACCTTGGCTCCCAGCACACAAACTCCTCTGTGCGTCCCTTCCTTCCCCAAACCTTACCAAGTGTGGAGGTTGAGAAACCTTGTAATAAAAGAATGTTTAAAGCAGAGCTCCGAACATCTCATTCTCCTGTTCTAACGCCTTCTATGGCTCTGGATGACCCACCAAGCCACTCAGCAACAACTCATCATGACTTCAGACCCCATAGTCTCCCAGCCTAAACACCATCGCCCTTCCTCAAGGGCTTCCCTGGCATGGCCTGGCTTTCCCACCTCCGGACCTGGCCTGGGCTATCTTCACGGCGGGTGAGGTCTTCCAGCTAATAAGGCTTGTTTCAAATGCCCCATCCTCTCTTCCAGGCAACCCAGCTGATCTAACAGCTGTTTCTCTTCTGTTCCCATGTCCCGGGCTTCACCTCCCCAACAAGGCTACCTGCCACCCCATCCACAGCAGTCACTGATGCTTGTAGGTTCTCTACCAACTATTTAGGAAACTTGGTCTCACTCATCTCTACCCAAAAAGTGCCCAGCTCATTACCTAATATACAGTAAGTGTTCAAGAGTTGTTGAACTAATTCAAACACCTCTTCCCACTGAGGTTTCAAATCCAGAAAACTTCCCAAATGTGTGCCAGTTCAGGCCATCAGCCTTTTACCTGGACTAATTCCAATCCCTTTAGATTCCCCTTACGATGCAGATGCACTGTGATTTCTGTGTTGCCCCTTTTCTCCCCCCGCCCTTTTCTCTTTCCCCTTCATCTCAGCTCGACGCAAAACCCAGAAGTGCTTCATCCACAATGTGAGACACAGATGCTACCAAGTTACCTGCTGCCACCACACACCCTCAAACTTTCTGACAATATTTCTGTGGTATTTTTCCCCTGCAGGTTGATTTCAAATGACACAATAACACATTCTCAATTCTAAAAACCTAAAACCTCCTTTAAAAACTCAAACACAAAAATTGACTATACTCTCTACCAACCAAGAAAATGTAAGAGAGACCCCAGAATCATTCCACTCACAGGTGGGGGCACTGGGGCATTTATACATCAACTCCTGAGATTGGGGACTGGCCCTGAAAGTTATGTTCCAGCACCTGTGCCCTGTCCCAGGGTCAGGGAAAGTGGTCTTGTGCTTTTGAACAAAAGCCTCCAGAACACGGAGAGACCTCAATGGCCAATGGAAGCCTGACTAAGGTCACTGAAAAGTCACGAGAATGGTGACACCAGTGACAGCACCTGCTGACCTGGTCGCGCTTCTGTCTCAGGCTACCTGGTGCATGAGCACTGCCCCAACACCGACCTCCACTGCACCCAGCAGCCTGCCCTTGCTTTGATTTGGGGATCCCCGTCCTGTCCCATCCCACCACCTTCCAGCTGTCATAAACATCGGCCATGCTTTTTGGGCCAGCCAGCAACAGAATCTCTTGGTGGATGGGGAAGCCCCTCCTTACGTGAGTCTTGATGGGAAGCTGAGTTGGTTTCTGCTACTTGCAATTAAGAGTCTTGGATGGGGTTCTACTCTCATTCTAGGGTCGGGGGCGGGGAAGCTCAGGACTTATGCCAATAAACAGATCTCATTGGCTGAGAGAGGCTCTGCCTTCTTGGTTTACAAAAACTATACACCATGAGCTGCTCAGCTCTGGCTTTTATCCACATAGCAATGTTTCCCAGAGACAATAAGTATCAATTAACCCTTCCCTTCCAAAAAGTTTTAAAACTTTCCATACTTTGCAGGCCTCAACTGGACACCCTGGGCAGATGAGAGCTGAAGGCAAACCAGAGGACCACACATCCCCCGCACTGCAATGGCCGTCAAGGCCCAAGGTGGGGCAGTGCGGGCTGCTCCCTGTGCCCAGGCACTAACTCCACTTCCCAGAAACGCTCCCATACAGAACCTCGGGACGGAGGCTTTATTGTTCACTTTGTATTTCTAACTATAATAGCTCCTATTTACTGAAGACATCTGTGGCAGGAGCTGTACCAGGAACTCATCTACTCATCATGATATCTTCACAACAACTCGATGATGGTTATTATCAACAGCATCTCAATTTATAGGTGAGCAAACTGAGGCTCAGAAAAAGCTTGATAGCAGTAATATTAGTGGTAACAGTAACTCATGTTTATTGAGAGCATATTATGTACCAGGAGCTGTTCTAAGTGCCTTACATTGATTTACAGTATTTCATTTAATTTCATTTCATTCCTTCAACAGCTATTTGCTGAGCACCTTCTATGTCCAAGCCCCATTTGAGGTGCGAGAAAGACAGTAATAAGTAAAACAGACAAAAATCCCTGTCCTGCTAGAGCTGACATTTTAATGGAAGAATTCAGTAAACAAGATCAATAGTTAAAAGATATAATATGATCAATCATGCTAAGTACTAAAGATGAAAAATACACAGCAGGGAAGGAACGAATGGCGTGTGTGCCTGCGGGTTGCCGCGCTCTGAAGCTTTGGTTAGGATGGCCAGAGAAGGCTCCCCCGAGAGGTAACTTTTCAGTAACCAAAGAGGGGCAGGCTGCGCCAACATGGGGGGGTGGGGGTGGGGTATAAAGGCCCTGAGGTGGGAGCGGGCCCCACCTGATCGGAGCAACAAATGAAGGCCAGATATTATCATTTCCATTATATAGGTGAGGAACTGAGGATCAGCCAACAGAAGTGACTGGCTCAAGGTCGCACAGCAAGAAAGATGATGTCCCAGGACTAGAAGCCAGGACTTCTGACACTGGATCAGATGGTTCCATTGAGCTCTCAGTGAGCAATTACTATGTGCCACACCTGGATTGAGATGCCTGTGACAGCCAGCTTGTCACCAAGGAGAGCTGGGGAATGGGCTATCCCCCCACCGCCCCCCACTATCCCAAAGCCACAGGGATACTCCCAGGCTTAGGGACAGGACAGGTGAGTATGCAGGCACTTCTGCTCCCTGACAAAGCAGGTGTGAGAACAGCGTGGCTGAGGGATGTGCAAAGATTAAGCAAATGAATAAAGCCTTCTGATCAATGTGCCTGGAGCTCTGGGGAACTCGAAGTTGCCACTCTTGCCAGGAAAATCCAGCTCCTCCAAGTCCCACCAAGTCCACAATTCCAGGCAGCAGCAACATGGAAGACAAACTGAGCCAGGGAGACAGAGAGAGGTCAGGCCCAAGAAGGGGCTGCAGCCCACCAGGTAAAGCGACTGCCCCTCTCTGAGCCTCATCTGTAAACAGGAGTGGTAACCAGTCTTTGTTCCAAACACCACTAAAGGTGCACCCTGGTGAGTGTCACAGAAAGTCACAAATGGTGTTGCCAATTTTGACCAGGTAACACATGCCTGTGGCATAAATTAAGAGGTGTAAGAAAGTCAATCTCCCATCCATCCCACATCCCCCTTGTGGGAGCAACCACAGTTGGCAGGTTCTTATGAGACTTTCTGGAAAGTTCTGTACCAAAAATCATTCTTGCTTGTTTATACTTGCAGAGACCAATTTGTCTGAGGTCACTGGCTTATAAAAGGTAATGATGAGAAGCTCCCACATCTATCTGATATCACAGCCCACGTCCCCAACCTCTCCATCACTGTGTCCCCATCCCTGGGCAGATGTTCTGCCATGAAGAATCTCTCCCCTTACGTCAGACTGGCGACTGCAGGCGTGAACTACAGGCCTCATCAGGCCAGGCCAGAACCTCGGCTGGCCTGAGCACCTGGCCACCACCCAGGATTGCTGAATCCGTCCCCTTCTCCCCATTCCATGCTGTCTCTGGTCCATGCCCCCATCACTACTTATGGTCACAGGATACCCCTCAGCAGTCGCCCGGACCCATAACCCACTCTCCTCAGAGTGACCTTTTCCAATGTAAAATTTGAACAAGCCACACCCTTGCTCAGAACCTTCCCAGAGTTCCCCATGGAACTGCAGACAAAACCCGAAGTCCCTCCTCTCACTAACCCGGCCCCTATTTCCCTTCCAGCCCACCCCAACTCTCCCTGGTTAGCCACTCACCTGCTGCCTGGCCTTACCTGGCTCCTCCAGCAAGCCAGCCTCCAGGCCATCACCTTTGCTGTCCCTCCTGCCTGGCACTCTCTTTCCATTTCTTTTCACCCAAAGAACATCCTTAGTCCCCATCAAAATCATATGTACTTGTTGTTTTCTTTTCAGAGCTTCCTCGACAACACTTCTTATGTTTTCTTACTGCTTCCCTCCACCCCCTGCACCAGAACGTACACCCTGTGAGGGCAGGAACCTTGCCGCACGCAGCAACAGCTTCATCTGCGCTGCCCAGCACAGTGCCTGGCACACAGTGTAGGCTCAACTGTTTCTTGAATGAATAAATCAAATGATCAGAAGAAACGCCCCTCCATAATGAGCCTCCTATACATTCAATTTGCCCACTGGCTCACTTCCATACCATTGTTTTGAAAATCTCAGAGGGTGGGGCTGGAAACCCCAGCTCCCTCCAGAGCTAAAATGCCTTCCACGGCCCCTCACTGCCACCCAGACTCCCTTTGTCTCCTCCCTTCTTCCTTGCTATTACATTAAGCAAAATTTCTCCATTGGCAAATAAATGCTTTTTCCATCAATAATCACAGATGACTAAATCAAACCTTGAGCTGCTGTTCTTACCTCTTAAAAAGACTCATGGATTTCCCAAAGAATCAGAAGGTGAATCAAACCCTGCCATTTGAGGTGGGAGATAATCCAGCCAATTCCTTCCCGGAGGAGGGACCTGAATGGGAATTTGCGTATGGCCCCCAAAAAACAAACACTCTTGTAAATAAAGCCAGCCTCCATCCTGTCTCCACAATGCAACTCTTATTGAGTGAGTCAGGTGTTTGGCTGATTAAAAATTGATCCATTTCAAAATCTAATCAACAGAATAGGATTCTTTCATACGTTATCAAGAGAGCTGCTGACATCGAAAACCAAACCTGTTATTAACCCATGAACTCCGATGACCCGGTGTTCGCTGCTCCACGGGACTGTAAATTATTCAGTGGTCCAAGACCAGCATTACGAAGCCTGATGGATTTAAATGGGGGCGCAGTCCAGGGGGTTCAGGTCGATGGCGTGGCCCCACCAGTCCCCGGAGGCTGGGGTTCCAGACACTCTGGTCTTCGTATCATGACTGCAAATACATTAGCTACATCCGCCTGGGCCTGGCCCCGGCTGTGCCTTTGACAGAAAAGCCTCTCAGCTCCCTGGGCGGGCAGGCAGGCAGGCAGGCCAGAGCCTTGGAGGGAGGGTGGGAGTTTGGGGCGAGCTGAGGGCTGGGAGCCATATTATCCCTAATTCCCAAATGAGTAAGTTATTTTCCTTGGACTATAAAAAATGAAAGAATAAACAAAGATGAGAGGGGGGCCTGGCGACATTTTGCTAACAGGGACACACAATACACTCAGTTCAAGTACTTCACCTTCTGCAAGGAAGAGCTCTGTAGCAATGGGGCTGTTTGAAAGAGGAGATGACAAAAAGCCAGTCACTGGCCATTAACATGTCTGGCAGGGCCCAGAGGGGCGATGGGCTTTCTCACCAACTTCTAGACTCCTTGACCTTGAATTAAAGCCTCGTTAAGAGTCATATCTTATAAAAATAAGCGCAGAGTAAGTAAGGATTTTCATGCTGCTAAGCAAGCAGGAAATCAAGTGGCAGCAAAGGCTGCACTCTGCATTATTATTTTGGGGGATATATTCCGCAGATGACCTGAATGGAAAGGAGAATTTAGGAGGGAAAAATGTAAAGAGTCTCAGGTGGAGTTCAAAGGTGATGGAAAACTGGGAGAAGGAAGCTGGACTGTCAGCCAAGTGACAAGGGGGACTGAGGAGAGCCACTTCCTTGCTCAGAGCTTCTGGGAGCCCCCAGGAGCATAGATGCTCCTGAGGAACCCTGGGAACAGCTGCTGGGGCATGGCTCTGGGCACTATGCACACAGAGTCCCCACCCCAATGCCGCCACTTCCTGGCTGTGCACTTGGGCAAGTGACTCAACTTCTCTCTGACTTGGTTTTCTCATCCATCACACAGGAATAATAAAGTTGCACGTACTTCAAGCTCAGCTATGTATTTTAAGGGAACCTCTATCTACACGGGAATTCCCCAAATGCTGAACAAATAGTAGCTGCTGTCACTGTTGATACCACTGCTACCATTATTCCAGGTGCTCTGCACTCCTCAGAGGGGTGTTTGATAAAGCTGGTGATGAATCAGTATCCCCTTCAAGTGCACACCCCAACCCCAATGACTGACCTTTATAAAAATGATGATTCTGACCTTCCTCTCTAGAGCATAAGGCTTTAGTGGGAACCTCAGAAAGTACCTACTCGGTATGTGTTTGAGCTTCAAAGACAAGTCCCAAGTTCGTATCTCAGCTTGGCCACTGGCTGGCAGTGAGTCTTAAGGAAAATGAACTCACCTCTCTGAGCCTCAATCTTCACAAGTTCAAAACAAATGGGATGATAATACAGACCCCATAAAACTCAACACAATGCCTGGTATATAGTAAGCCCCCAATTAATGCTGGCAATCGTCATCTTCATTACTATTTAGACACTTTGGCTCTGCCCCAGGGAACACCCAGAAGGCCAGAGAGAAGCTGACAACAAGCTCCTAGAGACCACTAGGAACCCTCTCTTCAATAATAACTTATTCATTTATGTTTTATTGTTGTACTATTACAGTGGTCCCATTTTTCTTCATTGCTGTCCCCTATCCTGCCCCTCCACCTCCCCACCATGTTGTCCATATCCACGGGTATTTATACCTATTCCTTAACTAGACCCTTTCCCTTCTTTCTACCATTATCCTTCTGCCCTCCCCCTCTGGTCTTTGTCAATCTATTTCTTATTTCCATATCTCTGGTTCCCTTTTGCTCCTTAGTTTTTTTGTTCATTGAGTTCCTCTTATAGGTGAGATGGTATTGTGTTTGTCTTTTGCCACCTGGTTTAATTCACTTTGCATAATACTCTCCAGTTCCATCCATGCTGTCTCAAAGGGTAGGAGTTCCTTCTTTTTTTGCTGCTGCATAGTATTCCATTGTGCAAATGTACCACAGTTTTGTTTTTTTTAATCCACTCATCTACTGATGAGCACTTAAGCTGTTTTCAATACTTGGCTATTGTAAATAATAAGGCTATGAACATAGGGGTGCATAGGAATCACTAAATATTATTAAAAAGTAGTGTCAATATCTATAAAAAAATAAAAATAAAAATAAATAACTTATTCACAAGTCTTGGGCTCCTGGATGTGATCCCATTGATCCTGTCCAAACTGTAATTTTTTGGCTTTAAGTTGAGCAGACCAGGGGTGGCCTGCCCAGTGGGCTATGGCCTGGTGGCTCTACCTATCAACTGGAACAAGAAAGAAATCAGATCTGTCCTCCAAAGTTGGGGAGAATAGTTGTTTCTGTGGGCAGGGCTCAGCGAGAGGAATGTAGCTGAGAATGGACCAGAGGAGGACTGTGGGGACGGCATGAATGAATCACGAGTCCCTGAGGCTCTGGCCAGGCAGGGATGGGGGGAGGGAGGGCAGTCTGGGAGACCAGGGTCAAGCCCTGGTCAAGCCCAACTTTACCTGACCAGACAGTGGAGTCTCAAGGGGCTTCAGGCCAGGGCCTAAGCAGCACCATACACCCCATGTGATGACTAGAACCTGGTGTGTACCTGGAGCTGAGATAGGCTCTCAGGCAGGCCAGGCAGGCCTGCCACCAGGGTGCTGCCTACTAGTCACCCACCACCGGTTTTCCTCCTGATGGGCCTTCCAAGAATAGCAGATAGAAGTCAATGTGCTGGTCCTGGTGCCCACCACCTTCCCCTCCCCACTACCAAAGTTCAGCACTGCTTCCTATAAAGCTGGGGCAGATTCTGAGCTGCGCTGAGGAGCGGCCCAGGGTGGGGTCACCAACCTGGAGGGCTTGGGCAGGTAGGTCCAGGGAAAAGCCAGGCCCTTTATCTTTCCCCGCCAGGAGAGAGCCGACCAGGTAGAGAGCAGTAAAGGGAGCATCTTTCTGGCCCTACTTCTTACTTAGCATGTGACAAACACGGGCCAGTAGGAGTTTACCCTAAAGTCTTGGTTGGCTCTGAGTCACCTGGTGCCTTGGTTAAAAAATCAAATTCTCAATCCAACCTCGGAGATTCTTCAGTTTCAAGAAATCTGAGGTGTGGGCCAGGATTCAGCACTTTAACAAGCCCGTAGATGATTCAAATCAGAAGCCAGGTTTGGGAAACATGGTATGTGTGCAAAGATGCAGCTTCAGATGCTAATCACTGTGATGTCCAGAAGAGAAAAGAATTGGAATTAAGAGGACAGACAGATAAAATACAAGGACACCTAGATATTCAGATAAATAATGTATTTTTTTAGTATAAGTATGTCCCAAATATTGCATGTGGCATACTTACATGAAAAATTATTTGTTGTTTGTCTGAAAATCAAATTTCTATAGGCATCCTATATTATTTTTTACTTCTTTGCAAAATCTGGCAGCCCGAATTAAAAACCATTTACCATCCCACATCAAAGGGCTACTGTCATAGCTTAGCCATTAACACGGATAGTAACAGTCAGCATAGCACCAGCTACATGCCAGACCTTGTTCTACATGCCTCATCCATATTAATGAACTCATGAAATCCTCCAAATAACAGAGGTAGGCATTACTGTCCCTGTTTGACAGAAGAAAAAAACTGAGGCATAGAGGGTGAAGTCACCTGGCCAAAACCATAAGCTAGAAAGTAGCAGTCAGGTATTAAACTAAAAGAAGTCAGATTCCAAAGTTCAGTACAAACTTAATCACTTTACTAATCTCTAATGTAAGAATAAATAATAAAAGATACAAAAGACTAACCCATGTAATCTAGCATGAAGTGGAATAATAAAAGCATGATTTCATTTTATAAAATGTATGTCTAAATTATACACAAAGGCATTAGAAACACTAGGTCACACACTACTGGCAAAAGTGTAAACTGGTACAACCACTTTGGAAAACTACTTGGCACATACTAACCAAAGCTATACACATGCCTCCTTGTACCCCAGCCATTCCACACCCTAATATATACCAGTGGGTTTCAACCAGTGGCAGTGGTGCCCATCCACAGGGCAATCCCTGGAGGATCTTCTGATCGTCACAATTTGGGGGATGCTGCTGGTATCTCTCTACTGGATAAAGAACAGGAATGCTGCTAACGATCCTACGAACAGCCCCCACCACAAAGAATCATCCAAGCCCAAATGTCAACAGGGCCAAGATCAAGAAACCCTGGTTTATACCCAAGAGAAATGTGTGCACCCATATGTACCAAACATTCCTAACAGCAGTGTTTGCAGAAGCCCCAAACTGGAAGCCACCCAAATGCCCGTAACAGGAGAATGGATGAATAAACTGTAATCCATTCACACCATACATGGCCATGAGAATGAATGAAAGGCAATAGTATACAATAACAACATGGATGAATCTGAAGAACATAATGTTGGCAAAAGAAGCCAGATACCCAAGAGCACCCACTGGGAGATTCCCTTTCCATAAAGTTCACAAACAGTCGAATATAATGCATGCTGTTAGAAGATTCAGGGTGGCTCACACTTGGGGGGCTGGCAGTGACTGGAAGGGGCATGATGGAGCTCAGGTGGGGCAGGGATGTTCTATTTTTTAACCTAGTGGCAATTCCATAAGCATGTTCAGTTCCAGACAATTCATTAAGCTAAACCCATCTGATCTGTGTTCTTTTCTGTATGCTACACTTTGACAAAAAGTCTAAAGAAATCATGATAAATATTTATCTCAAAAGCAGGTGATTTTAATTTTCTTTCCTTCCTCCCTCCCTCCCTCCCTTCCTTCCTTCCTATCTTTTTCTTGGTTGTTCTTTCTATAATTGCCATGCCAAACATGTCTGACTTTTAAGTGAATGAACAGGCCAAACAGCAAATGCAGTTATATTTATTCATCAAAAATTTGCTGCCCTTGGGGAGGGGGACAGAGGGGAGCAAAAAGGGAAGGGATGTAATACAACAACAATAAAAAAAAAAAAAAAAAAAAAAAAAGATTAAAAAAAAATTTGCTGCCCCTTAGCCCTGGCTGGTGGCTCAGCAGATAAGGCGCCGGCCTGTGAACCCAAAGGACGCTGATTTGATTCCCAGCCAGGGCACATGACCAGGTTGCAAGCCAGGTCTCCAGCCAGATCCGTAGCTGGAGGCAGGTGAAAGGCAACCATACACTGATGTCTCTCTCCCTCTCTGCCTCCCTCCCTTTTCCTCTGTAAAAAAAATAAAAATCTTTTTAAAAATTAAAAAAATAAAAATAAAAAAATATTTGCCACCCCATGATGGACTGTGTTCAGCATGGAAGACCGGGTGGGGGCAGGGAGTGAGTGCGCTTGCCTGCAAGGAGCTGACAGTCATGGTGGGGGTGGCAGCAGGTAACAACATGGGCTGGGCCACAGCAAGGAGCAGGTATTTTATCTGCCCAGCCAGTGTATTAAATCAAATGCGCTTTCCCTGGGGCAGGATCAGGGGCAGGTCTCCTCTGCTGTCCAGCACCCCTGCTCCCCCACCAAACATCTCTCGCTTACACTGTACTCTGAAAGATGGACAAAAGATTTGTGAAACACGGGCAGCAAAACTTTGTAGGGATAAGGAGACCCAGAGGCTGAGAGGCTCCCTCTTGATAGGAACACAAACATAAATGGACAAAATGCCACCATATAATTAAGTAGGGTTGGATTTGAGGTCAGCCTTAGGGTTTAAGGGTTGTTGACCACAAATACTCAAAAAGAGATAACGCCCAAGCCAGTGATGCCAAGTGGACAGAAATCCACTGGACAGACTAGGTACGGAAAACTGTGGGCCGGGGAACAGCCCGGAGCAGCAACCACGGCTGCCTTCTGCAAGCTGCAGGAACCTCAGCAGGGCTGGTGCATGGGCTGGGAGCAGGGCCAGCCAGGGTGCGTCCTAAGAGATGTGCAGCAGCTAAAACTGACTGATCACTTACTGTGGTACCTTGCTAAGTGAGTGCTTTACTTATATTATTTTTACTGAAACCAACAACCCCATTTCTTGGGAAAACTGAGGCTCAGAGAAGTGACAAGATTTCCTCAGCAAGAATAGTGGAGCTGGGATTTGAACCCAGACCAGACCTGACTCCAGAGCCACATGTTTAACCATGAGAATTCTCCCTCTGCTCCCACAGGGGAACCATGGTAGCACTTCAAGCCCTCCTCTCCCCTCTCCTCCCCTCCCCTCTCCCCTCAGGGGTCTGCCAGGAGCTACCCAGGCCCCCCATGAGGCACACAAGTCAGCAAAGGGAACAGAGCTGAGTTGGGAAAGGCAGAGCAGGTGAGCTCTAAGCGCTGCTGCAGGGCCCTGTGGGAGCACAGCAGAAAACGCCAGCTGCTCCAACCAGCATCGCCTTTAATCCCCCTTCAGAAAATAGATGCTGCTCCAGGGTCCCTAGAGAGCCCCAAGTTTGGGCTGAAGGCTTTCTGGAAAAAAGCTAATTTGCCTGTGTCTCAACAGTCACCCCGGATGACATCTGACACTCCACCAGATGACGTCTGACACTCTACCTTAGTACTGGCTGACAAGTGTCTTCAAAAAGCAAAAATCGGCAGCTTTGCTGTCTTTTCATGCAGACGTCACTCACCCCCAGGAAACGCTTTTCCTGTGCATTGTTAGAGTTATTTTGGTTTGAGGAAGCCAACCCCAGAGTGAATCCAAGAAAGAAGTAAGAGGAAGGAGGGGGAAAAGAGCAACTCTGGCAAAAGGAGAAAAAGTGGCGTTTGGATAAACTGCACACCAAACAATCTTTCAAGATAGTCTTTTTTTTTTTTTTTTTTAAATAAAGATTTTGTTCATTACCTTTAAAGAGAGGGGCAGATAGGGAGACACACCAATGTATGGTTGCCTTTCACCTGCCTCCAGCCACAGATCTGGCTGGAGACCTGGCTTGCAACCTGCTTATGTGCCCTGGCTGGGGAATCGAACCAGCAACCTTTGGGTTCACAGGCCAGTGACTTATATCCACCAACCAGGGCCTTCAAGATGGTCTTTTTTTAAGATCAAAGATGAGGGAAAAGAACTGTGCTGAATGTTAGTAGGTGCAGTATGCTCAGGGAGATATGAAGGATTTTGCAGGCATCTGTGGGCCACATTTAAAAAGTGGGCAAAATCCATTCCCAAGGATCCAGACCCGCCGGGCCTAGCCATGGCTGGAGAGGAGGGTGGGTGGCGATCCCTGTTAGGGGTCCCAACAGGCTTCTCTTAAGAGAATGTGAAGCCCACAGTGTGGGCACATCTACATCTACTTCCGCTCCATGTGGGTGGTTCCTCTGGGTGGGTACCTAATACGACTGTGGCTGAGTCGCTGCCCAGCCCCTCTCCAGGCTTCCTTCTTTCTAGCATCTCAGGCACACTCCTCTCTCTGCACCAATTGAAAAATCCCAGGAAAATTCTCAGATTGACCCTGCTCAAAGGAGGCTTGAAACTTCTTAGACCAATCACTGTAGCCAGGGGGATGGGGCACTGTGATTAGCAGCTTGTCCTCCTCCCTGGGCTGAGTCGTGTGATTCAGTGTCAGCGCTAAGAAGGAAGAAGGCCACTACAGGAACAGTACAAAGCAGGGCAGAGACCTCGAGGTCTATCTGCCACTGCTCTGAGCAATGGTATCTGCCCTGCTACCTCCTCTTACCAATCTATGAGCACTTGAGGGCCCTGTCACCTTGGAAGTCTGACTTCTCCAAGTCGATTATCATGAGAGACAGAGTCACAATGGTCATTTGCATCACAAACAGGAACATCCACTGAGTACTCACCAGGTACCTGGCGCTTCGCCAAGTGCCTTCCAAGTGCTTGGATTCTGGGAGCAACTCTCCTTCATCCCATCTCACAGTTAGAGAAGCTGATGCTCAGAGAAGTGCAGGAGCTCTCCCCAGATCACACAGGTTGTAAGAGGAAAAGCTGGAGTTGAACCTGACTCTAGTGAACTTCAAAGCCAGTGCTGTTAATCCTGACCCCATTCTGACCACTAGAGAAAAGCATTTAAAGGAGTCTGAAAGTACCCCTTCAGAAGAATAAGAAGACTTACATGTTGGGACAGAGGAAGGTCCCTAGATACAACGACCATGGTGTACCATCCTCTAGCACAGACACTTGTCACTTACATGGCGCTGAACCCCTTCATCCCTCACCCAGGGCCTGGCACCAGTGGGTGCTCAACAAATACACACCGAGGCAAAGGTAAGGTGCAGAAACCCTCCAGATGTTTGGCCTCTGGTCCCTGCAAGTGACAAAGTGGGCATGGATTCCAGGGCAAGTGACAAGTGCAAGGTCACCTGAGAAGCAGTGGGCTGACAAGACATTCTGACGAACAGACAACCTTTCATTACACTGAAAGGTCTTCTGTGTCTAGTGACATGGGAGAAAATAACCTAAAAAGGTTTCTACTACAAAACACCCAGAGAGGCTTGATAAAATATACCAACATTCCTCTAAGGATATGGGTCAGTTCAGGAAGAAATTAAGAGAAATTCCCAGGGGCCAAAACTGAAGAAACTCTAAATCAGACTGCTTAATATGTGAACTGATACTTGACAAGGAAGGGGTGAGGCAGGTGCCCATCCTGGCAGTCCACAGCCCCCTCTGTCAGGGCAAGTGTGGGCTAAAACCCATCTATCCACTAACACAGGAAGATCAGAAGGTGTTTGCTCTGTTTCAGTCATGCCTCTAGGTTAGAAAACCAAACAGTAGCTTCCCCTGAGAATCTGGAACCATGGGTCTGCCCTCACATGGAGCTGGAGATCAATTTTGTACTGCCCTTGGTATTTGCAGACCCAGGGACATCAGAATCACCTTTGAAACAGATTACCTGACCCACCCCCAGAGTTCCTGATTCAAGAGATCTGGAACAGGGTCCAAGAATTGGAGTGTCTAGTAGTTAGTTCCCAGATGCTGTTGGTCCAGCAACCACACTTAAAGAATTACTGTTCTCAGCCAAGAAATTAACATAGAAATATCCTTCTCCTCTGGTGATACCCATGGACATTAAGCGAACACAAATATAAAATCTCTCTAGAGCAGCAGTGAGCAAACTGTGACCGTGGGATCAAGTCTAGCCGCACGTATTAGTCCACGTAGGATGGCTGCTTCTATCGCACCGCAGCAGAGTTGTGTGGTTGCATCGGAGACCGCAGCCTGCAGAGCCAAGAGTAGCTGGCCTCTCACAGGAAAGGTTTGCCAGCTTCTGCTTTAGGGGTAACCCAACCACACAAAATTCCGAGAGATACAATCCTACTGAAGATGAGTTCTCCATCCAAAATTACAAATCACTCAGGAAAACAGTCTGCTATGTGCAAGAATCAAGAGACACAACAACAGATCAGACCCAAGCACTTCAGAGAAGGGGATCATTTTATACAGACTATAAACACAACAAAGGGGCAGATTCTACACATAGCAAATGTTGAGATCTTCAATCAAGGGGAGTGATGATGATGATGATAATGAAAATGATATTTACTGAGGGCCTACTATGCACAGGTAATGGGCCAGATGCTTTATATGGTCCAAATCCTTTTCATGTGAAGAACACCACATCAAGTATGAGACTGGAGTTCATATGTCTCTTCACTAGCCTAACTTGACACATTGAGTATGAAGCAGAGTCCGGATGAAACTCAGGCCTTAAGCCCTGGCTGGTAGCACAGTGGATAAAGCACAGGCCTGCGAACCCAAAGGTCGCAGGTTCGATTCCCCAGCCAGGGCACATAACCAGGTTGCAAGCCAGGTCTCCTGCCAGGTCTAGCTGGAGGCAGGTGAAAAGCAACCATACATTGATGTCTCTCTCCCTCTCTGCCTCTCTCCCTTCCCCTCTTTCTAAGAATAATGAAATAAAATTAAAAAAAAAAAACAAAAACAACCCAAAGATAAATAAATAAAATCTTAAAAAAAAAAACAAAAAAGAAAAAAGAAACTCAGGCCTTAGCTAAAACCCAGCTGTAGAAGGTTCCAGAGCCCATGGCTCACTTCTACTCCCCAACAAGGTGACCCACAATAGAGATCAGGAGCTCTTGGAGGTCATGGCTAGATTGAGAGGATCCAACAACCCCTGAAACTATAGGCAAAATGTTATGAGTTTCTATCATGCTTCTGAAGAGAAGATCCACAGCTTTCAGGAGAACCTTCAAGTCAAAGAATCCCTAACATAGGTCCAAAGGCAAACGTTTTTGTATTGCCTACCAGAATCACGTTAATAACTAACATTTCTTAGGCACAATGCTAGGCAGCTTTGAACTTTATAACTTTGTGCTTATTTAAATCGAATAACTACCCTGTAAGAGGGTGTTTTTATCATCTCTATTTCACAGATGAGAAAACTGAGACTGCGAAAGGGTCAAGTACCTTTCCTGGGGCCCCACAATTACCAAGTGACAGAACAGGGACCCCAGAGTGGAACCCACTCACCTGTACACTTAACTCCTGCCCCACTCCCTCCTGCAGCATGTAGTAACCTGCCCTCTACTTCTTATTCCAATCACTTGTATAAACAAGCGTAGAGGGCCTGGGCCTTTCCTGCCCACCTCAAAGCCACTTCCACACGCATAAAAAACATGAGGGTCTTTCTACTCTCATTTCAGGGCAAAGCTCCTTTCCTAATTCCAATCTCCATGTCCAGACATTATTTCCAAGGTCTGCCAGGCATGAACCAGACAATCCTCAGGGTGTCAGCAGCCTCCAGCCCCCACCACTTTACCTAGTGCCAGCCCAGACACCAACTGCCTACCTGGCTCGTATCTTGCTCACTGCACACTGCCAGTGTGCCAAACACACTGACCCCATTTTTCAGAATGAGAGATATTTACTCAACAGCCTAGAATGGCTCATATGGAACTATTAAACCCCACTGCCTCGGCCTATAGCTCAGAGTATGCTAATGAATCAGTATTTTGGAGCAATTACGATGCTAATAAGCATGTGTGAGACACAGAATATCACCATGCAGGAGCAGCCACCAAATTCCCTGGACTCCCTGAACCACCCAATCTCCCATCTGGGAATTTCACTATTCCTGAACCCAGCCTGCCCGACACAGGAAGAGATCCCAACGAAGTGTTGAATTGTGGAGCAAGCCTTTCTGATCCGCAAGGAGGCTGGGGAAAGGCTCCTTGATTGGAAACGTGGAGGATGAGAGAAGCCTACCAGGGACAGTGATGACAAGAGACTTCCAGGCAAGGGCAGCAGCACATGCAAAGGTCTGCACAAGGCCTGCCTCCTCAACTTGTGAGGATTAAATGTGTTTATACCCCCAGGGGCTCAGCACAATGCTTGGTGCTGGGAAAGCAGTCAGTGAATAATCACTATTGCAATGATTCCTTTTACCAATTGAGAGCCCTTGTAAACCCTGGGATAGACCTGGGGACCCCGGGGCCACCGGCCACCGGGCCAATCTGGCATTTATGCATAGGTTTGATCAGGTGCCCAGCATTTAACTGTTTTCGGTTTCTTCTCTACATTTTCATCTTGAATGTTCATAAAACCCTAGTTTCTGGCTTCTCTTGAAAACCTGAACCATGTGTTGCCACCCACTGCCACACTGCCCCTCGGGCATCCCTAAAGGAGTGAGCCAGGTCCCCTACCCCCACCTCCAACTGTCAGACCAGCGAAGGGCAACCCCACGGTGGGGTCAGGTGGAAGATGCTAAATCTGGATCTGCTATCTCTCCCAACTCCCGCCTCCTGATCTCTAGGGTACAGAAAGATAAGGCTGGGAAGTCCAGGAAAGTAAGAAGTTGTGGGCAATACGGTGCCCCCTTTTGTAGACAGGGAAAACTGAAGCATAAATGTGGCTCTCTCGGAAACAAAAATGTCCAGGAATTAGCCAGTGATCCTACTCCCCTCGCTACGAGTTTGGCCATTTCTGCGTTGCATTCCTTGACCGGGGCCCTGGTCTTATTGGGACATTTGGGCAACATGGTCCTCTCCACCCATCACCCAGCATGCTCAGTGAGGGTCTGCACACCTTCGTTGGAGACCAGGCCCCACTGTTGAAATAGAGTAACACTCTTGCCCCACATGCCCTGCAAAGAGGGGCCTCCTCAGCTTGTGAGCTGCGACTCTCCAGCCAGCCCGCTCTGCCGGTGCAGTTACAAGGATGCGGCGAAACCGCCCCTCGGGCCCCTTCCCCTCAGCAGGACCCCACCTTCTTGGGTCCTGAAGCTTGAGAAATGCATCCTCTCTCTCTGTCTTTTGCTCTGTTTCTCACCTGTGTTCTCCCCTCCTCCCCTGCAGGGACATGGGGAGGGAAAATCTCCCAAGATCCCCAATTTAAAATAAAGTCAGATCTTTTTCTCTCCCCTTCCTCACTACCTAATAACTACACTTGTGTGAAGTTGATGCTCTACATAACGAAAAGAGAGGCCTCCTTGGAGAGAGCACAATCAGACAATTTTTAAGATCATGGAGCATTAGACCATTCCCAACTGGGTTTACTAATCAAACAGCCAAATCCTTCATAACCAGCCAATCCCTACAGGGCAATTAAATCCTTCCCCTTTAAAACACTTGCCACACTGTCTGGGGACAGAAAGAAAAATTTGCAAAATTCATTTGATAAATTAGCCAGGGAAAAGAAAGGAATGAATCAAGCTTTGTTCTTTTCATTTTTTTTAATTATGGAATTCACAAGGCCTGAATAATGTTTAATAAGAACTATGAAAATTCCTAACAGTATTACAACACAACACAAAAGAATTAACCTGGTTACCGTGAAAAATTGCATATTTAATTAAGAACAGAGAGTTCAAAACTATCCCGAGATTTCAAAAGTGCTGTTGCCTGAGGGGCCAAATTACATGCTTCCAGGGCCGTTTGCGGAGTTGGCGCTCAGTCATTACCCAGGCGCTCCCCTAAGTGACTCTGCGCAGATGACATCAAATTCATTTCAAAAGCTACAGGAACTGAAGCATTCACTTGGGTAGTTTAAGGGAAAGCAGCTACCCTGCTGGTATAAATCAGACCCCTTGTTGATAAAGGCAATAATTAAAAAATAATGTTAATTAGCTGCTTTTATTCGAAGAAAAGTACGGTGGTTGGAGCACATCCAGGTTGTAGGGGTGGGAGTCCCTCTTTCTGGAAGAAGGGAGAGCTGCTGGTGGGAGTGGGGCACTCGGGGCCCCCCAGGAAGAGAGAAAGATGGTGGAGCCGAGCACAAGGGGCAAGGAGGGAGCTGGCCAGGCCTGAGTCCCCAGGTTGGAACTGGCCCAGCCACCCGACACCTAAAAGGGGGCAGCTTGTAAAGTGAAGGAAGACGGTGCTACTCGCATCTTGGGCATTGTCACCACACAGCCCACTCCCATCACAGCAGACTCAGGCAAACCCAGATCTCCCTGTTTGGGGACTTCCTGTCACACATACTCCCCTGACACAGCCATTTCTGTCACACCTGTTCCCCTCTCGGCTCCTCCTGTCGTACTCACTCCCTTCACGGCCTGTCACACCTAGCACTGAATCACCATCACCAGTCTCATTGCAGATTGTTCTGAGAGGTCCACCCCAGTATCTCTCATCACACATGCTGGTCTAGCAATATGACCTTGACACTCCTCCCAAGGAGTGGTCCCTCCTGCTGGCCCCTCCCTTTGACCCTGGGCAGGCCTTGGTAACAGCCTTGACTAGCAGAGGAGAAGGGAGGGACTCCTCCTGACTTCCAAGACTAGATCATGAAGGCAACTTCCCTACCACCTTGCTCTCCTGGGACACTCAGCCCTGGAACCCAGCCACTGGGCTATGAGGAAGCGCAAAATAGCCTACACAGAAAGACCACGTGGCGTTCTGGCTGGTTGAGTTATCCCTAAACCTGGAATCTTCCAGAGAGCTAAAGCCCCAGATAACACAAGCTTGTTCAGCTGGGTTCTGTCTCCTTTCCTGCCTCACAGAGTCTGTGTTTTACCTCACTACGGTTGGGGTGATTTACTACACAGAAAGAAATGACTGCTACACCAACAGGCACATACAGTCACACAGCTTAAGAAATGTCCTGTCTCCAACACATTGCATTCCTCACAGACCCACCAAGGATGCCCAGCATGAGAAACAGGTCTATGGATCTGACCACCAGTGACAAGAATTTCACCCCCGCAAAAGCCAGTCAGCCGCTTTAGGCCACTCCATACAGCCTTAACTTCTCCGAGCAGCTGCTGTGCACAGGGCAGGAAGGGCGCAGCAGATCACCACCCGGGGCCCAGTGTGGAGGAGAGAAAACACAGGAAAGCCCACAGGCCAGCTGGTTCAGGCAGAGTGAGGCTCAGGCTCACCCGACTCTCAGTGAAGTGGGTTGATTCTCATTAGCAAGGTGCTTAATTAGGGCAGCTCATCGATATGCCCCAGAGAAATAAATTATGCTCTGACCCAAGCCCACTCACCTGCTGGTGGCCAGGCCAGCACCAGCCCACTGAAGGGGCGTTCTGGGGCAGGGTGCAAGGGAGCAGGTACTGGTAGGGCAGCGGAGGAAGGGGCCCTGGGGGTGGACTGGGGAAGCCATCCTCCCTGGGATGCCCTGACCTCAGCAGCCAGTGGGCGCAGAAGCTGGGCCTCAGTTTCTCTCCTGTAGGCTCTCGGGAGACAGAAGGCCTCAGAAGGCCTCACCTACCATGAAATGTCAAGATGCTCCGCTCTGCTTGGAGAATAATTTTTTTTTTCTGAGAGATGAATTTCACAAAGTAGGCCACGGGCCATGGGACTCTCCCCCACACTCGCAGAGGCTGAGGAAGGCGTCTCCATGGGATGATGGGATGACGCTGGCTCACAGCGGCTTCCAAGGGCTGAAGGCCCCACCTGCCAGGAGGTGGAGGGCGGGAAGTAGGTCTGGCTCCTCCCAGAGTCTCTGACTGGTTACCAGCTCCAACCCTGGCCCCTGAGATCCTGATGTCCCGGCTGCCAGTCAGCACCCACTCTGGGAGTCCTGGCCCAGGCTCCCATTTCTGCCAGCCTGCACTGACCATGGAGAACAAAACACTATCACCTAAGACCTTCACAAGGTAAACCTGTGCCTACAGTAGCCCCTTCCCAATTATATAGTCTGTGCTTTGGGTGTTCATAGAAATGATAAGAGGCAGAGAGCCTATGACACTGACTCTGAAGTCAGGCTGCCTGACTCTGCTATGTGAGCCTGGGCAAGTCACTAACCTCTCTGTGCTGCAGCTTCGTCTTTTACAAAGTGGAGATACTCATGGTGTCAGCATCATAGGGTTGTTACGGTAATTAAATCACTTAAATGATGCTATTTAGGAAGCACTCTAATACCTGGCACACAGCCACCCATGATAAGTGTTATTAAATGAAAATTAATAAAACAAAACAAAAACTTCAGAGCCCCTCTCATTCCTGAATAATCATGTAAATTCTACCCATTTTCTGGAACGGCTACTCTGAGGCCAAAGAAGACAATCATCTTCACCCTAGTCAAAGCTGGCAGAGCTGGTCCCTACACCAGCTACCACAGGCCCACAGGGGCTACACAAGAGGCATCAATGGGACAACTAGGCGCAGTGTGGGTTGTACAAAATGGGAAACCTCACCCTTATTACCCAGCTCAACTGACTGCTGTCCTGCGTGAAAGGGAGGCCCAGGGATGCCAGCTCTTATGCTGAAGAGAAGCCAGGAATCTGAGTTTTTAAAATGTGACCTTTGATCAGAGCACCAGGCCTGAGCACTCACTGAGTGCCACACCAGTCACTGCAGCTATGATGCACAGCAACGGGCTCACCACCTGGAGGACGTCGACAGAGAACCAAGGATTCACCAGGGGCCTGAAAAGCAGCCCAGGCCAGAATGTGCAATCGGGAGAGACAGGATGGTGCCCAACTCAGTACAGAGTAAGGGAAAGAGGGCTGAGGACAGGAAAGAACAAGAACAGTGTTCCAGATGGAGGAAACAGCAAATGCAAAGGCTGGAAAGTGTGAGGAGTATGGCAGTTCGGGGTTAAGAGAGGACATAGGGCTTTGAGGAGTGAGACACAGAGCTATGAAAGACACTAGTAGATTTCTACACACAAGAAACTCCCAGGGCAAAATCCCACCTCTATTGGGAAAATGCTGTGTGTCCAGAGGAAGCTCCTGAACTTCCCTGGGTACCTGTAGGTTAACTGCTCTCAACAGAGCAGGTGTGAACACCCACTGTGGTGAGACAAAAGAGAAGCAGGGAAGTTGCTGCAAGGAAATGACATTGAGCAAACTCCCAGGGTCTAGGAAGAGCTGACAGGGGGACATGTGGGAAGAGTGTCCCATGCAGGAGGGAGTAAGTCATACACAAAGGGCATCATGCAGAGGAAAATGAAGGAAACCATGCGTCTGAAACATGAAGAGACAAGGAACATGGCTCAAGGTCAAGAACACGGGACATACTAGAATTAAGCTAATATAAATCTGAAGCAGATTCTACTAAGTTAAGATGTATCTGGTAAACCCCAGGGCAGTTACTTAAAAAAAAAAAAAAAACTCAAAAATATAAAAACAATGAAATTAAGGCTACATTAGAAAATAATCACTCAATGCAAAAGGAAACATTAATGGAGAAATTGAGGAACAAAAAAAAGACATGAGATACACAGAAAGCAAAATGGCCAAACTTTATCAATAATATAAATGTGAATGGGTTAAATAATCCAATCAAAAGGCAGAGATTTCCAGATTGGATTAAAAAATAAAACCAAGAGCCAATTATACACTGTCTACAGGAGATACATTTTAAATTCAAAAAAGAAAAGGATGGAAAACAGGGTTATCGTGCAAACAGCAAACATAAGAAAGCGGGAATGGCTATATAGATACCAGACAAAATAAGACTTTACAACAAAAAATTGCTAGAAATAAAGAGGGAAATTTAATAATAATTAAAAGGTCAATCCATTAGGAAAATATAAGGACTACAAACATATATGCACCTAATAACAGAACACCAAAACACATGAATCAAAACTGACAGAAATTGGGGAAAAAATAATTAAATCAATAATAACAGAGGCTTCAGTGTCCAACTTTCAATAGTGGATTGAACAACTAAACAGTAATTCAACTAGAAAACAGAAGGCTTGCAAAACTATAAACTAAGGACAGAGGGCTGGGGCATGGCCATGCTATACCTGGAAGGTCACATTGGGGCCTTTGCCCCAAAGGCAATGGAGAGCCATTGGAAATGGTTCTTAACAGGCTTTAAATTATCTCACTAGCTGCCATGTGTCAAAAAGTGGTGTAGGCCAGAGTTCAGGGAAGTACAGTACAGTACAGGGACTAGGAGACCGAAGGCCAGGGAAGGGCTGATAGGGGCACAAGCCCAAAAGCCAGTGGTGGAGACGGAGGTGGGGAGAGGGATGTGTGAGATTACCTACAGGGTAACATCCCCCCTCACACAAGGGAGAAGGAGGTGGTCAGATCAGCTCCCAGGTTTCTGTCCTGTTGACCTAGGTCAAGACCAAGCATGAGGAGAGTTAGGTCTTAAACGTCATGAGTAGGTCACATCTTTGAGATAAACATTCAGGAGATGTCATGAAGGCTGCTGAGTCAATAGGACGGGAGCCCTGAGGTTGAAAGTGCAGAGCTGGGACACGGTGGTGCTTAAGGAGACAGATGAGGCCGCGTAGGGTAGGGGGAGAGAAGACATAAATATCAGAGGGACTGACGTTTAGAGGTCAGCAGAGGTGCATGGGAATGAAGGAAGAGAAATGGTAGCCATGGGTAGGAGGAAAATAAAGAAATGTGGAGCATCAGGCGGGCCATGGGAAGCCAACTGGGGAAGGTCCTTTGGAAGTCAGGGAAAGTTGGCAGGAGGTCCAGAAATGGAGACATTCTAAGAACTGTGGCTGTGCAAGGGAGGAGGGTATGGGGGAAGGTTCTGCTCAGCCTTCTTAGGAAAGAGAATGCATGCCTCATCTACTTCATGCACCCTGTGCCTCAGCATCCTCTAGACCCAGCACCCAGCACTGTGCTGAGTCCACAGCACATGCTCAGTACATATTTGCGATTTGTTGAATACATGTCAGGTTCAGAGAACAGACTCTAAGCCAGACTGGGTTGGACATGCCAGGGGGTGAGGGCAAAAAAGTAAGGAGACAGCCGAGTCCTAGGAGCCATTCCAGACCTAGCTCTGCCTCCAAGTCTTTGCTTCCAGAAACCAGGGCAGTAAGGGAAAGTTCCTCCACAGGAGGAAGGAGCTTATGGAGCCCAATAGGAATGTAGAGTGGGGCTGACAAAGACAAGGAAAGGGGGGCTGGTTTCAGCAGCTTAAAAAAATCTGAAAAAGTTTTTTAATAAACTCTACAAGTCTATCCCCTTCCTTCTTTATCAACGACACGATTTATTGACCGAAAAGGCCATATTGACTAAATAAATCTTGATAATGACCAAGGCTGCAATCAATACCTGCTTATTATCAGCCCGGGCTGAGAATTCCATCTTGCAGAACGAAGGCCCGACGACAGGGCGCACCACGTGGCTGCGGACTCTGGCGGGTGGGCTGGGAGGGATGCATGGCTGGATGGCACTCATTTTCCAGACCAGGAGGCAGGAATCTTTCTTGTGTTATTAATTAACCACCCCACCTCATGCCTCTCAGGCTTGTGAGTCTGGATTCATTTTCATGAGTTGACAGTGGCAAAGTATTTTAAGAGTTTTTTTTTCATTGTTTTTAACATTTTAAAGAGAAAAACTACAAGCATAGTAACTACCTATGATGAAACCCCTCAGGAGAGGCAGGGACACAGGTAGCCAACAGACTGGTCCTGGGTGTGAGTCCAAGCTCTGTGCTCGCAATGGGGCCGTGGGCTCAGTCTTCTGTGCCTCAGTCTGCTTAACAGTAAAGTGGGTAGTAGTTTCCCATTTTTCCATGCCTAGGGCTATCATGAAAATTAAACACAATGTTTGTTAAGGGCTTTCAACACTGTCTGGCATGGAATAAAGGTTCAATAGCTATTTATTAAAGAACTGCCAGGCCTCCTTGTGCGAAACCCAGGCCTGGCTTTGCTCAGGCCAGCCAAGTGGCGTCTGGGGAGACCTGACCCCTGTTCAACACTTGGCTGCAAGGAGCGGTCCACCTGGCCGCTAGAGCTGGGCGGGCTGCACTGCGGGACTCTGACGGTGGCTAAGGAAGGCTGGCATCTAGGCTCCATGCTTACGGGGTGCAGTGGAGGTCCCCGCACCTGGCTGGAGTTCATGTCAGCTTCTCTCATGTGATACTTAAGTATCTAGCGCTGCAAACAAAACAAACCCAGGATCCACTCAGATCTGGGCACCTCCGAGATGACAAGTGAGGCCCAGGAGATGGATGACAAACAACGCTGGTGATGGCAATAATAATAAAAGTAATAACAGCCTTCTCACTTCCTGGGAATGGCCATGTTCCAGGCCCTGTGCTCGGGGCTTCACCTCATCAAACCCTCACCATCTCCCTATGAGGTAGAGGCTGCACATATTTAATTCCCACTTTACAGATGAGAAAACTGAGGCTCAGTGCAGTATAGTGAGTTGAACAAGGCCTCCCAGTGAGGAAGCAGCAACACCAGGGTCCAAAGTAAGGTCTGGCTGCTGCAAATCCACACTCAAAATCATTCCAGTTGCTGCTCCCAGAGCAACTGAAATTCAACAGCAAATAGCCTCACACTGTAATGTTATTATTATTAAGATATAAAGAGATATTATTGATAATAAGTCACCATTTAGGGAAGGCTTACCTCATGCCCAGCCCTGGGCTAAGTGTATACACAGGGCTATCTATTGTTCTTTACTTCTCACACCCTTGAAGAAAGTCCTTCCATCACATCTCCAAATGATTATAAATTAGAAGTTTTCTGAGGGCTGCACCTCCAACACCTTGCACAACACCTAAAGCATAGCAGGTGCTGAATAATGTTCACTAAACAAACGAATGAATGACCTGTCTCAACAACCCAGGGAAACTCCCTTTGAAGACAGAAAACTGACGCCTAGAAAGGATCCCTCAGCCACAGAGGAAAGGGGAGACACTTCAACCCTGGTGTTCAGCCCTGTTACATACCGAGGTTCCCAGCATATGCTGAGAAGAAAAAACCCTCAATTCTGAGGTCACTGTCCGGAGGCCTCAGGCATTAGAAGACTGTCATCTGGTTGCAAAAACCTTAACTGATTGTCTGTGTCCCCCCAACAGATGACCCACAGGCTGCAGGTACCTGCTTTGAGCTTTAACTGCAGCCAACATTGCTAATGGCCCACAGCCAGCCAGCAATTAATTAATGGATTTATTAATTAGGATGGGAGCCACCTCCCAGGCTAGAATTGGGGTCACCAGTTTCTAAAGAGAGGCTGACAGAACTAAAGATAAACCCTCATCTGCCACAAGCTTGAGGCTGGGCCCCAAGTCCCAGGTGCAGGGTGAGTAACTTGCAAGAGCCAGTGAGGAGTGAAGCAGCTGGGGGTCTGGGAGGAGCAGGGCCTCCCAGGGTGAAGTAAAGGCAGCTGCCCCACTTCTGCTTCTTGTGGAACTCTGGCACTCCATCAGGCAAACGTTTACTGGAAACTTGTTAGGTCCTTGCCCTCCCTAGGGAGGAAGGGAGGAAGAAAGTAAACAAATGAAGAAATAAACATGCATTATCACATCAGGTAAAGGAGGGTAAGAATTTGCAGGCAGGCTCTTTTGGAAGGAGGAAGGAGGTTAAAGAGGACCTCTCCCAAGAGGTGACATTTCAACAGGACTAGGGGGAGAGAGAGAGAGAGAGAGAGAGAGAGAGAGAGAGAGAGAGAGAGAGAGAGAGAGAGAACTACGAGCATGTCTGGGAAAGTTTCCCAGGGACAGGACACAGCAAGTACAAAGGCCCAATATTTGAATGTGCTAATGTATTCAAGGAACAGGAGGAGGATAGGTTGGCTTGAATGAAGAGGGGGACGGTGGCAGGAGACCAGAGCAAGAGATAATGACAGCATGATAAAGGGAAGAAGGGACCTCATCACTTAGGGCCGACTGGCCAAGTGAGAACGGGCAACCGGGAGAGGCAGTGCAGAGGGTGGCAGCACCCCACGCTCCCAGTAACAGAGCAGGTACCTAAAGTGAGCGTTTCCTATGCACTGCGGGCTTTAGATAGACATTCAAGACTCAAGTCATTTTTCCTGTATAGTCCTCTAAGAGGCAGACACAAAAGGAAGATTAAAAAAGCATGGACACCTTGGCTGGTAGCGCAGTGGATAAGGTGCCAGCCTGCGAACCCAAAAGTCACAGGTTCGATTCCCCAGTCCTGGCACATAACCAGGTTGCAAACCAGGTCTCCAGTCAGGTCTGTGGCTGGAGGCAGGTGAAAAGCAGCCATACATTGATGTCTCTCTCCCTCTCTGCCTTTCTCCCTTCCCCTCTTTCTAGAAATGATTAAATAAAATCTTTAAAAAATAATAAAAAATAAATTTAAAAAAAAAGCATGGAGACATTGGAGTCCATGCCAGAGAGAAGGAGAAAGGGAGGGCAGGAGATGGGGAGCCGGGAGAGAAGGAAGGAAGGGAGAAGGTTAATAGAAGCGTCCTACATTGCTGAGGAGTCCAGAAGCTGCCCAGCAGTCCTGTGTGTCCCAGGAATAGGTTCTCTTTAGAACTACGCTCAATCCCTTGCCAGGATTAGATCTCTGACAGTAGAATCTGAGGCCACTGACCAATCACACTCCCTGTAACCAGGGATCTGCAAGGCACATTCTTGTGGCCCCACTGGGAGGTAATATCACTATACCTGTCTTACAGACAAGAAAACCAAGTCTCAGAAAGGCGAAATAACTTGCCTAAGGACACGTGCAGTAAGAAAGGAGCAGAAGTTGGATTTGAACCCTAGCTGCCCTGCGCATGATTTTGAGATAGAAATGGGCAAAAGGTACTTTGCAACAGGTCCAGAATTGGGCTCAATATCTTATTGAACAATAAAAGTGATACCTAAGGCTTTTTATGGTGTTTAATGGTTTACAAAGTGCCCGCTAAAAGTGTTCACTCCAAGCTATGCATGTGCCAGCTAAACAACCTTATTTTATGCTCCATCCTTACTCCGTGTCAACAGGTGGTTAGAGTGAAGATGGAGGTGGGTCCAACAGCCCACTCAGAATCTGCCTTCCCTCAATTCCTTGCATGCACCATTCTTTTGCCCACCTCAGGGTCTTATCCCATGCTATTCCCTCTGCTGAGATGCTTTTCCCTGACCTTACCCTTGAGACCTTGGCCAAAGGGTCACTTCCTCCAAGAAGTGTCTCAGAATTTAATTCCAACATGTGACTACACACCTGTGTACCTGTCCTGTGCATCCACTCCCCCACTGGCTGTGGGCTCAGGAAGGACTGGCACTTTGCCTTCCTCATGCATCATATCTCCAGTACATGATTATTAGTTATAATATTTATGCTACTTACTATTATTTACATAACCATTAGTTATAAATATTATTTTAAGACAATATAAACATTATTAGTTATAAGTATTAGTTATACTGTGAGTAGTAATATACATTTCCAGAATGAAGGGCAATAGCCATTATTAATATTAATATAGCATTTCTACGTGCATTATTTCACATGCATTAACTCACTTAATCTTCACAACAAATCTTAAGGAGGTGATAGTACTATTATCCCCATTTTACACATGAGAAAACAGGCTCAAAAAGGTTCAGTGGCTTATACAAAGTCACACAGCTGTCAAGTGGCAAAGCTGGGACTTGAACCCAGACCACAGTAAATGTCTTCGTGCGTGGGAGGGTGCAGGGCTTGATTCTGCAGCCCACACACATCCTCAGGTACCTGAATTCACCAACACACATAAAGGATGAGGGACATCCCAAACAGGGGCCCCTCACAGAGCGGCTGCTGAGTGACTACCCTGCTCAGGAAAAGCCGTCCCCAATTGGCCACACTGGTGACCCCTGTGGTCTCCCTGTCTGTAGCACCCACGCTGCAAACAGCTGGCTGGACCAGTCAATTGCCCATAATGGTTCCCGGGGAGCCATTTACCCCACCCAGTTGGAGTGGTGGCAGCCTGGAGAGTCTTAAGCACCGCTTGGCTCCGGGCGTCTCGGGCAGACGACCAGCTCAAGCCAAAGAGGCCGAAGGATTGATTTTTTCTTTCTTTTTAATGACAGATGCGTATCCTGAAATTGCTGTTTCATTTGACTGAACTGAAGGATGGCAGAGGCTGCAAGTAGAAGGGGCAGTGAAGAGACTGGAGAGGAAGGAAAGAGGGGGCACCCGCAAGCCCACTTTGGAAGTGACAGAGCCACTGCAGAAACAAGAGGCTCTGTGCCCCCTAACCACGTTATCTCCATGGAGTTGGACAAGGACCCTTCTTTTCGTCTGAAAATGCAGTCTCTTCTGACACTGGGCACTTGGGGAAAGGCAGCCAGTGGCCTTGACAGCTACCCTCCTCATGACCTGCCTCGTGAACCCCTACAGTCGACCTGACCCACTGCAGCCCTTCCCCCTCAGGGCCTTTGCACTGGCTCTTCCCTCTGCTTGGCACGCCCTTCCCAGGCCTCCACCTCCTGCCCAGTGTGCTCAGAGCCCTTGATCCGTTAAGGACACTGACCATCAGGATGTCAGAGGTAACATCTCCCAGGTTTTAAATGCTGACAACTTATACATAATGTTTTAAAATATTGCACTAGACAGACACATTCACGGGCCAGACGTACCTCCCAGTCTGCAACCTCTGTGCTCAAAGCTCCCAAAATATAAGACATCACATGTAATATTAGTAATATGCTAGTACAGTAAGCCCCAATGGAGTAAAAAAGAAAACTTGCCCAGAAAGCTGCGAAACAAACTGGGAGATCAGCAAGTTCCAGGAGCTGCTTTTTATTTGTTTTATTCACCCCTCTCCTCCGCAAAAATACCAACCATAATAGTAAGAAGAAAAGAAGTTACAGAACGGTAATTCTGTGCCTAGCACTGTGCTAAGCATTTTTATGTTCAAGGTGCTTTAATCTTCAAAAACAAAGTAAAAGATGAAGACTACTATTAGTCCCTTTTAAAGACAAGGAAAGCAAGGCTCAGAGAGGTTAAGTGACCTACCCACAGTCACAGAGCTAATAAGTAATAGAGCCAGGATTGGAAGTCAGGATGAGAACCCTCACTGTCCTGGCTCCTGGATTTCCCTCTTGAAGGAAGGAGCAAAAAACAAGTTCCTGGAATTAAGTGTGATTCACCTTTATACTCCTGACTGAAAAGTGAAAAACTTCAGCCATGCTACAGCCTATATGACAGCTATCACATAGACCAATAGACTAGGGTCAGCAAATGATGACCCTCTGCCTGTTTTTTAAATAAAGTTTTATTGGAATACAGCCACATCCATTCATTTTTATTATCTACAGCTATTTCCATACAGCAGCACAGTGTAATATCTGCAATAGAAACCATATAGTCTGCAAAGCCTGAAGTATATTATTATGACTCAGCAGAAAAAGTTTCCCACCCCTGATGGTACACCTAGAAGGTTTCCTAAAATACCATACACTGAAAAGAGTCAAAACCCTTGGGTGAAACATTATCTGAGTGGTCTCAGTACTGGGACTGAAATTGAATAAAATGAAGGAGTCAGCATGGGAAGACCTAGAGGAAAAGAGTCTCAGAGAGGGAGAGAGAGGTGTAAGTGCAAAGGTCCTGAGGTAGAAATGTGCTTGATATGTTTGAGGGACAAAAAGCCATTATGACTGGAGCAGATTAAGGGGAGATAGGCTGGGGATGAAGCCAGAAAGATACAAGACAAGGACAGATCTAGAGCCTTGCAATCAGGGGAAAGGACTCTGAATTTTAATCTAAGTATGACAAGAATATATTGTCCGTATCCTATCACTACAAGCCATTTTTGTGAAGGGATCATCAAGGCTCAGAAACCAAGTAACTCCACCCTAGACATGATTTTATGTCTCAAAAATTTGCTTTAAGGATCAGTAGCACCCCATCACCACCACCACAGACAGGGTCCAAGGTCATTAGAAGACATTATGATTAACTGGCACACAAAGTGTGTCAGCACCTGTACAAACAACAACCTGATTTGGCAGACCATGTGGGCACAGCCAGCCCATGTTATGGATTATGAAACGGGACTTGGGATGTTGGGTGATTCACTCAGGAGTGATAAGAGGCACACAGACGGGAGGTCTTGGGGCCCTTGCCCTCTACCAATTACCACCACCTTGCTTGACATCTGTAATAAATAAAGAGCACCCCCCAGAGAAAAAAATCAAACAGGAGATTGGACCCTGAATTCCAAAGCCAGGGACAAAGGCAGGTCACCACTTCAGTCCCCTTCCCACACTCAACCTCTGCCAGGTTTGGCCTCTGAATTAGATAACTGAAAAGATGCCAGAAATGCAGCACTTTCAGAAAGCAGCAGAAAAAAACAGATTTTCTGAACGGCCACGTCTATCCAGGACCAAATTTAGCACTAGCCAAGATGTTCACGTTTGAAATCCCATGTGCTGGAAGCAAGGTTACTGCAACAGAATGTCAAGTTTGATGACAGAATCCTCTTTACAACAGGACAGAAGGAGAAGGAGGAGGAAGGAAAGGAAGAGGAAGGAGGACGGGGTAGAAGAGGAAGAAAGGAAGAAAGGGGGTAGGGAGGCGAAAAATCACTACCACCATCAGAGTAGCTGTTTCTTCTAGTCAAAATAGCACAATGCTCATCTGAAATAACCCACTGAGACAATATATGTGGTTTTACAATTTTCTACAGTGAATTCAGATATTAATAAAAGAAACTTCAAGGCCTCCAATAGCAAAGGCAGTCAGGATGAGATGTTGCTTGTTTTTCTTCTAGCACTCAAAGAGCCCATCTTTAGGAAGCAATTTCTGCCGAGTTGAGAAACCAGAATTTTTGGCCGCCCAAAAAAGACTGATGGTTTCTTTAAATAAATTCTCAACACCTGTCTCTAGATCCTCCCGCAGAAAAGGACCACTGGACTGACGTGGGTTCTGATGAACTGGAGAAACAGATGGAACCGGGTCACCCACTGACTAGACTTGTAAGGGTCCAGGAGGATGGCCAATTCTTTGGTGTTTTATTCAGAGGTGCTGCTAGAAATCTCTCTTCACCCCTGTCCCCTGCCTTTCCTTGTTCTCTCCCTGCCACAGCCCTCTCCTAATGCCAGCCAGTCTCACAGGCCTGCACCAGGCCACGCCCATGCCCAATCTGCCCATGCTCCCTACCCTGGCAGTATTTCTATTACGGTGAAGTTTCCAAAGTTAGGACTCCGCCAACAGGGCTGATAGCTTATTTACTGCTGTCATCTACAGAAAGAGGAATTCTGACACATTGTTAAATGATAGCACATTTAGATAAGTCAAGCTGTCAGAGGCTCTAATGGATGTCTAAACTCTCTGTGGCTGATATGTAAAATTTATGCACTTCAGAATATCATAAGGTTATAATATTTTAATCACATCCACGCTCTTTTCTAAACTTTGAGCAGGGAAAAAAACATTCCATCAAGCCCCATCTCACGTGCACCAAGAAACTGAGCCTTCTCAGAAGTTTCTCCAAACTCCATACAAAAGTAGAGCCTATCTCAACTAGCCCTGTCAATCTTCCTCCCTAAATGCTCACCCTTCAAGGGTAATTCACCTCTTCCTCCAAAACTCACTCAATGTGATCTGTCCAGCCAGCCTCTTTCCTCCCAAAGAATCAGATGTACATTTGGACTGGATACCCTCATTTTGACTGGAGTCCGCAACTCTTGTTAGCTTGATTAACCCTCTTCAAGGGGGAAAAAAAAAGACTGGACCCAGAGCATCATAAAAAAAAGTGGCAAAGTAAAGCAGAAAAAGAAAGTCATAAAGGTATGAATCCAGTTACGATGATTATACACAGAAAAGCCATAAAAAAAATACTGCGTTAGTAATGTTCACCATAAAGCAATCTTATAACCAAATGAAATATGTCCAGCATTATCTTTGGGATGGAATTTTATTTCTTCTCATTTCCTGGACTGTTAGCAGCAAAGCAAAGAGGAGAAAAAGAAGAGGGGAAGCAGTGGCTGGGGTCCTGGAAGAGGGCACCATGTGTCACAGGGTCTTTCCCATCAGCCCCCAAGTCATCCAGTCTGTTGACTCACTTTCATCCTAGGAAAAATCCCTATTGTGTTCGGAAGTTGCACTGGAAGGAATAACTGGACTGCTTCCACATTTGAAAAATATACACTTCCAGAGGACTGTACGCTGGGGTAGTACAAGGTCACCTTTCTTGCCAAGATCAGGATGGTGTCGGCAGCATGGTCTGGCCTGGGGACACCAGCTGCCTCTGCTGCCTCCTGCCACCTTAACACTCAGCAACCAGGCTGTGGAGGCCACTCAACCTGAACAACCAAGAACTGAAGGCAAGCACCCGCCTCATACTATCAGGCAGCTGGGCCATGTGATGAGTGGACCCAGAGCTTTCAGCCTATGCAGGACCTGGGGAGGGGGCCCGTCTCCCACCTGGATCTCAGAATGAGCCAGCAGAAGTATTCTTTCCTGGTTATCTCCCCATAAGAGGAAAATGAAAATAAAAGTGTGGCATAGGAGTCATTACCATTATGCACAAGAGATGATCCCAGGAGAAAGTGCTTAGGCTCATAATCCGTTTCCAACAAAAATGCCATCAGTGAGAACATCCAGGGAAGGTGAAGGTCTGCTGGTTGGGGGAGGACTGAACACTTTAGGATGAGGGTGGGGACCAGGGCAGATGCAAGGGCCTCAATGTTTGCACACAGCCATGGCTGCCACAATTACTCCTCTGCTCTCCTGAAGTATGCAGCCATTCAAACTCCCAGAGGGGCCCCTCCCCACTTCATATCCATGTAAATGAGCTCACCCTCTTTCCCTAGAGCCCTCTCCTTTTGTGCCAGACATGCCAGCCATTGTCTTAATGAACACCCCACCCTTGTATACGCCCTGTGAGGAGGTAGGTCTTAGCCCCAGGTCCCCAGCACCCGAACACAACCCTGTTACCCTTCATCCTTTACAGTTCAAACCTTATTTTCCACCTCAGCATCTTCTAAAACCCTAACTAAGGTTCCCAAATCAATGGGAGCCCAACAAGAATCAAGATTTGGGTAACCTGGATAGCTCCACAAAAGACCCCTGAGCCAGAGAAGGAAGAGAATGGGGTTTTAAACCCTCCCCACACCGCCGCTGAGAAATCAGCCCCAGGGCGCCACTTTTACCCCTCAGCACCCAGCTTTAGCCCACCTAACCCACCCTGCCCTCCCTGGTGCTGGCTAAGCTCCCTGGATTGAAAACAAGTTATCTAATGAAAATTGTGTTAACTGACATTCCGGCCAACCGGGAGCAAATACCAGCACTGTGCATCTCGACTGCAGAAATTTTCTCCAGCCCAGAATAACAATGGGACCCTGCAAAGGGCTTTCGCCAGCCCTTCTGGTTCCTCTCCTCTTGTCTGCCACGTTCTTGTCATTCCTTATGTTACAGAACATCAATCATAAATAAAGACGCTGTCCCCCAGCCATGCCCGGGTCTCATTTACAAACATTAGCAGGGAATACGATTACCATTGGCCTTCGTGCCAAGCTCAATGTGGCTACCCAAATCTCTCTCTCTCTCTCCTGTTTTTCTCTTTCTCTCCGACACACCCCCACTCTTCCAGAGAAGCCACTTTAGCATCATCTAAGCCAGCAAGCTCAGCTCACAGCCCTGCCCACCTCAGTTGGTGACCTAACTGAGCCCCAACTCGAGTGAGGACCTGGAATTGCAAAGCATTGGCTGTTATTAACTGCAAGCCTGAGTGCCCCGATTTTCTCTCCAGCTCAATGGCTTTGGGGGAGGGGGCAAGCAGGGAGTGAGGGGGGCTGGGAAGAGACCAGGAGGAGGGGAGTACTGGAACCACTTATCAGAAGAAACTTAACGAGATTTGCCGCTTGATTTTTTTTTAAGTGGGTCTCTTTTTATCTCCAGACTGATGCTCTCGCTTTTTCTGAGAATGTCAAGGCCAAGACAGGATGCTGTAATCGCCTGGTTATCAGTACCATTTCCCTGCCACTTGTTCCCACTGTGACCGCCCAGTCTTTGCGAGATTCCAGGGTTTTTCAGGGGTTTTTTTGTTTTTTTTTTTTTGAGGGGGCGCTGCTTATGGTGAGCGTCCTGGGGCACCTGGGAAAGAACAGAGGCTGGACCTGTCGTTCCAGCGGGTGTTCTCACAAATCCCACCCCAACCTTGCCTCCTGGGGTGTCAGCAGAAAACACTCCCAAATCTGGGGGAGACTCCCCAAGAAAGGTAGAAAGGGGATAAAGTGCTGGGGTTTGGAAGGGAGTCACCCTAGAGAAGGAGAGGGGGAAAGGAGAAAGAGCAGAAAAGCAGAGACTAGAGAGAGAAAAAAAAGCAAGGAGCAGCGGGGAGGAAAAACAGGCGGGAGAAGACAGCGAGAGAATCACAAATAAAAGTTCCCAGGGGCGCGAGAGCCGGGAGTCACCTGCTCTGCAGCGCGCTCTGGGCTCTACACGGCCCCCAAAGCAGAAGCGCAAAGTTGCGCGCAGCCCGGGTCCATCCATCTCCGTTGCCCTGTCCCCATCTAGACTTGGCAATGGAGGGTAAAGGCAAGAAGCAAAAACGAACCCCGAGAACCTGGCTAGAGGAGAGGTCTGCCGGCGCAGGCTGCCAGTCCAGCGATGGTGGCTGTGGCGGCAGCAGCGGCCCGCGGGTGGCAGTGCGTCGGGGCTGCACAGCCTGGAGGGCGGCAGCAGAGGTGCCTACGGGCGGCGGGTCTCGGAGCCGCCTCCTCCTCAACCTTGGCTGCCTCCTCCTCTCTCCGACTCCTCCCTGCCCGCCAGCTCCCCTCCCTCCCTCACCCAAGCCCCAGCCGGGCGCAGACAGGCACGCAGCGCTCCGCGGCCTCCCCCGGGCAGTGAAGTTGGGAGGCTCGCAAAGTGCGGCGCGAAGGGGGGTGCCGGAGGTCCCACCGGCAGCCCCCTGCCTGGGACCCCAGCCTTTGCCTTCCCCGCACCTCGCTGGGCGATTCGCCAGCAGGCTCGGTCCCCCCGGCCGAGGGCTCACTAGCGCTTCTCCATGGTCGAGGCGGCTAATCGATGATTGAACCGAACAAAGAGCAGCGGTGAGATCAATTCCTAATACCTATCGATGGGCAGCGGGCAGCCGAGCCCGGGCGAGCCCCAGCAGACGCCGCCCGCCGCCCCGGGCACCAGCCTGCTCTCCAGGAGACCTCCCCGATGCGCCCAGGGCGCGCCCGAGGGCTTCCTTTGGCCGCGCGGCCAGCGCTGCCCGCACTAACCTGGAGTCGCCGTAGATCAAATCGCTTCCAATATTGAAACATCGATCCCACATTGGCGGCCATCTTGGGGGCTATTCGAGACGCGCACACACAAGAGTTTGGCTTTTCTCAATGGCTGCACTCAATATCCGGGCTGGACTCCCCCCAGCCCCGGGGCCGCCACTGGCCGCTCAGGCTCTGCGCGCCACCGCCCGGGGCCCCTCCGACGCCCCCGGCCTCTTGCCACCCGCTGCCCCTCGGCGCCGCCGCGCTGCTGCCACCTCTGCTGCCGGGCCGGGAGCTGCGCGCCCCCCCACCCCGACCCCCGGAGGGCGCGGGCGGAGCGCGCCGGGTGGGGAGCTTGGCGCCTGCCCGGGGGAGGTTGCCGGGGATGGGGTGGGAGGGGAGGGGGGGGGGAGGCAGTCTCTCCGAGAGGCGCCGGCGCCGCCGCTGCCCTGCCTGCAGCCGGCTCCCGGGCCCGGGAAGCGCTCGCTGCATCTCCCCCCCAAGTCTGGGGTCGGTGTGCCGCGCGATTACACTTGACTTTGGCTTTTTGCAAACTTATCAATACTGACGTAACGTGCTGATCAATGCAAAGGGAAGTTTGGGAGGGTGGGCTGTGGGAGGCCAGAGCGCAGGGTGCCTACCCTCCTTTCCGCACCTGCCTACACTATCACCCCCTGCACTGCATACTTAAAAAAAAAAAAAAAGTTAATAGTTTGCAATGCATTTTTTTTTTCTTTTGCAATCGCAGCACACACAACACGTGCCTCGGGCTGCTGCCGCTCCTCCGCCAGCTAAGCTCCAGATCCCAGGGTAGCAGCCCGAAGCTCCGACGGCGTAGACTCGCGGCCCGGTGGGCTGTGGGTGCCGGCCAGCTGGGGGTGGGAACCGCCGGGGGGCGCCACTGAGCCCTGGGAAATGTCACCACTGCCACACGCAGTTTCCACGCCATTATACGTATAGTTATAATTATTGTTAGCGAGGGCTTCTTAGTCAGAGCTCAGCACTTTCGGGGGTGGGGCGGTGCGGGGAGGGAGACGCTCAGGTACTTTGCAGGGGTTCCTGTCATTTGGGAGTCTTTAGCCCAGTTATAAAGGGTCCTCACAACTTTAAAATGGGAGGTCCTTTTACTGTTATGGTAATTCATAGAGGGGGTTCTTAGAAAAACCTCTGGAATGCTTTTTCCGAAAGTGGGTTGGCTTTTATTATGATTTTCTTGTTGTGAAGGGGCCCTAGCCCTGCTGTGGGGGCTCTGGATCCTTAACTACAGAGGTTTCTTCTATTTTTATTAGCATTACTCCAGGGTTCTTCACCTAGCTGGGGGCCCCAAGTCCTTCGTAGTATAGGAGTCCCTATTATGACTGTCTTTTGGGAGAGGGTCTTCAACCCAGGTGCAGGGAAGTTTCTGTCTTCTGCAGTTTCTCAGACACTGGACAATAGAGTTGCCCAGGTTTCTTCTTTTACATTTTTCCTCTCTTCTTCCCCTGTGCAAGCCAGCGGTCCCCAGTCCCCTCCCAGCGCCCCTCACACACACCCAGAAAGAACTCTCACTCCCAACCTCCTCCATCGCTAACCCACTTACCCCTCCCTACACATACCCTGGGAACCCTCTTCCTCTCTGGCATGTTTCTGTGCCAATCTCACCTCATCTAAAAAGGGGGGCATTTTTCCTTCTTTTTCTCTGGTCAAAAGATTTGCTTTGCCCTGTCTGGTAGCACAGTGGTTAAAACGCCTGCCTGCGAACCCAAAGGTTGCAGGTTCGATTCCCCAGCCAGGGCACATAACCAGGTTGCAAACCAGGTGTCCAGTCAGGTCTGTAGCTGGAGGCAGGTGAAACGCAACCATACATTGATGTCTTTTTCCCTCTCTGCCTCTCTCCCTTCCCCTCTTTCTAAAAATAATGAAATAAAATCTTTTTAAAAATTTGCTTTTATAGACAGCAAATGGAAATTATATTCTCTTTTTATGACCTAGCTTAGACTTCTGACATCACTCTTGGTTGGGACAATAGATCAATACAGAGGGTTATAAAAAAGATAAAGTTTAAAAGAGTTGTAAAGGAAAGAGAATCATGAGGGATATTTTTGATGATTTTTCAATACTGTATCTTGGATCACGTGCTTCACAGCAATTAAAGTTTTTAATGTCATGTAAATAATTGTTTCATAAATACTTCAGAAGAAGATGTGATATTTCTGAGCAATCACTGGCACTGTTGGAGAAATGTAATGTAATTTAAACGAGGATACAGTATTTCTGTTACAATCCCCATACGTTTTCCATGAGGTGTGGGTAAGTACATTAGTGCACAAGTTGAAAGACTCGGAAGACCAAAAGTACAGCATCCTACAAAATGTAATGAATTGGGCCTAGTTAGCAATTCCGAGTGGCCTGTTTCCTTGCCAAATTAAATTGCACGTGATGCGTGGTTTATCTCTGCTCTTGATAACTTCACGTTTAAATTACAGCTCTCATTTTGCAAAATGAATTCAGGGAAATTTCATAACTCTCACGTGGCAATTTTTTTTAATGGTTACATTTTCTCCTGAGCATCTGTAAAGCTTGCAGCTTCCTTGTCTTTTTGAGTCTGTTTTTTAAAGATCCGTAAGAGGAAATTTGGAGTGAGTATGAAACCTTTCAGAGCAATTTTTAACAAACCAAGGTTCTGATGAAAGATTATTTTAAATTTTGTTTGATTTTGAAGTCATGGACCAAACTGATATCATGTACCTCCTGATCTGTTGTACTGAGAAGGGCACAATATCACTTCTGTAGTATTCCTGCTGAAAGTGCATAATCTGAATCTAATTGTGAAAACACCAGACAAACCCAAACGAAGGAGACATTCTATAAAATAAACATTATGTTCCCTTTTAAAATGTCAATCTCACATGAAACAGAAAGATTGAGGGACTATTTCATTATTTTGCTTAATGGGAAGCAAAAGAGCCTTGACAAGTGACTAAAACATGTGATCTGGGATTTTCTTTTATTCTAAAGTATATTAATTGGAGCCAGTGACACACTTAGAATGAAGTCAATAGATTAGACAATAGTATTGTATCAATGTTAGTGTCTTGGTTTTGATTGTGTTGGGTTTATATAACCAAATACCCTTTTTAGATAACCCACTGAAGTACTTAGGGGTAAAGGGATACGCATCATATCTACAACTAACTCTCAAATAATTCAGACAAAAAATGATGCTCATTTTTATGCCAATCTATATAGAGAGAATGATATAACAAGTGTTAACATTTGAAGATTCTAAATGAAGCATACAGAGAAATTCTTTGTACTTTTCTTGCAATAGTTCTGGGAATATCATGTTAAAAGACTAAGTTTGAGAACAATTAAATTTATGTCTGTCTTTGATACCACTGTTAGGGCATATTGGGCTCCTGAATAAAAATTCTGCATGGAACTTTTCTACTTTCCTGACAAAGGCTGCACCTTTGACCAAGCAGGAAATTGCCACAGCAAACATGCTTACCGAGAAGCAGCGAGAAAATCCAATAATTCAGATTGTTTTAAGTCTGTGATATTTTTAAATGACTTAATGCAGTGGGTCTCTGAAGAATTCTGACAATTTTAATGATAGAACTTGCAATCCCACTGAGGAACGGGTTCTACATAAATACTGAATGATTGTGTCTTTCTGTCTGGGCTGAAACATATTAGCTTTGCTTAGTGGCTTATTGCTTTATTCAAAAAATAAATTTCAGCCGTCTCTCCCCACTGTATTCCAAGAGCATCATGAGGCTGTGCCTTATTAGATGTGGGGGCTTGTATTTCAAAGGCATTTGTTACCATCTTGGGCTCAACAATAATGAATACAGCAGTTAAGTGTCTACCCCCTGAACAGCATTATCTGGGGAAATGGTATTATTATGGGTGGTCCTTAATGAAAGATGGTAAGCCAGTATATTCAGGCTTTTTCAGCAAACAACCAGCATTGGATTTGGGAACTAAAGTACTAAAATATTAAACACTTATGTGAAAAGCTGTTTTTCATGTTCTTAGCACCCTCTCCCTGCCACAAATACATGCACGGACATAGATATGCAAAAACTTAGGCAGGTTCCAGGTTGTGTCTGGATTTGTAAAGACCCATGTATCAGGTGAGTATTTTAAAATTACAATGAAAAGAAATAAACCCTTCCCACCACCCCAGGAGGAAGCAGAGAGGAGCTTGGGCAGCCCATCCTGAAAGCAGAAGCAGACAGAGAGCCAGTTCCTTCAGGAAATTCATAAACTGCACAAGAATCCAGGGAAGATAATGGCAGGTCCTTAGCCATGAACATAATGATATGCAAAATCCCCAGCATCAAAGCTGAAACAAAAGAAAATGTCCTTGCATAGCTCCACATTGCCCACCGCAGCTGCCAGACCGGGAGAAAGACAACTAAACTCCAAATTCATCAGGAAGCATTGAACAGCCCTATGAGGAGTAAGAGATACGGGCATCTCTGGCTGACACCTGCAGAGATGTGCTCCTGGAGGCTGGCCCCTGGTTAGGTCCCAGATCCATAGGCTGGAGGGACTGGCTACAAGGCAGCAGCAGTTCCCTGTGTGCAAAACACCTGACACCATGCTGTCAACCACTGCCCTTATTAAGCACCTACTAGTTGTTGGATGCTTTATAAATAAATCATTAGCTTAACAGAGTAGTTAGGAGCATGAATCTAGAGCCAGACCGTTTCACTATAAATTCTAGCTCTACCACTTTACAAGCTCTGTGAACTTGCACAAGTTGATTTTATTTTGTTTGTTTGTTTGAGGTTATTTGTTTGTTTGTTTGTTTTTCTTTACTTCTCAATACCTTATATTCCTCTCATATACAATGGTGATAATTGCACAAAGTGATGAGATTTGAATGAGTTAATCTATGTAAAGCCCTATGATAACTATTTTATCTAGCAGTTATCACTATTATTGGCTTCACAATGGGCAGGACAAGGATCCGCATTTTCATATTATAGATGGGAAGGCTGTGGTCCTAAGAGAGGAAGTGGCTTGGCACATGGTCACATGGCTCTGCAGGAGCAAAACCAGGACTAATGCCTGGGTTCACTCACATCAAGAATGAGGCTCTTTGTACTTGAGCATGCCCGCCTCTTAACAGGAGGAAGAATGGGTAGAAAAGCACCTAGAAAGCAAGGCGCAGCCTTAACCATGTGCCAACATTCAACCAAACTCTCTGAAGACGAACAACACAAGAGGGCAGGCTCCCTAGGCCTGACTGCCTCCCAATGTCAGAGACCAGTCAAACAAAAAATAGTGCATTCATGCTGTGCTGATCAGTCTCCTTTTGCTCCCCTCCCGATTGACTTTCCCCTGGTTAGAACTCCCATCCCCCAGAAGCTAACCTCCGTGGACTCTATTTCCCAGGCTCCCTTGCTTCTAGTTGGGTTTGACCCTAGAAGAAGGTAAGGGTAGAGGAGAAAAAGGTCAGAGTGTTTATTCCCCAGCTCCCTCTCTACTTCACTGCAGTTCTGCGCCTCACTGGGTTCTTCTATAGCCAACCACAGATCCTGTCAAGCTGTCCTGCTCTCGCTGGCACCCAGTACCCCCTACCTCTTACTACCTGGGGTAAAAATAGCTTCCTTCCCTGGCTAGCATCTGGGTGCCTTAATGTCCTCCTGCCCACACCTCTGTAAACGGTGTATGCTCATCCCAGGTGATTGTACCTGTCGGAATCCTGACCCATACATTTACACAGAATACTATTCAATTATTAAAACAATAAGGGTTATTTCTCTGTGTGGAAGTGAAGAGATGCCTTGGATGTATGGTAAAATGAACATTAGCCGGTGATAGAACAGTATGAAATAATCCCATCTTTGCTTAAAATGTGCTACTTAGGAAAAAGGAAAACCATATATCACATGGCTAACAGACATTAGTTCTGAAAAATAAGACTTTGAGATCTGTTATAGTTTCCACATCATCTTAATTTTTTTTTATGAACGCAGATTACTTTCATCATTTGGTTGGGGTGAAGGACTGATCTTCTCCTGGGCTCTTAACTGATACACACATCATAAAAGAGCATTCATCTGAGATGTCTATAAAAGATCTAATTCAATCAAGAGATATTACATGTTCATGGGCTAGAAGATATAGTGTGGCAACAACATCCTTTCTCACCAAATCAATGAACAAACTTAAGATTATTCCGATCAAAGTCTAAATAAGGTTTTTCATAACACTTGACAAGCCCATCTTAAAATCCTTATGGCAACGCAAGGGCTTAAAACAGCCATGACAGGACTGAAGTTATAAAATTATATAAAGTAATAATAAATAAGACAGTGAGGCCGAAGGATAGCCAAACAGGAGCAAGGGGTAAAATTAAAAACCCAGAAGTAGATTCACACAAATATAGAATGGACTCACACAAACAGATGTCACAGCTGGCATTATAAACTAGTGGGGAAAGGACAGGCTTTATTTCCAGTCTGGTGCTGGGCCAACTAGCTATGCACATGGGAAAGTACAATTAGATCCCTACCCTCACACCATATGGAACAATCAACTCCAGGTGGAGGTACCTGCACACTGTGGGTTTAAAGGAAAGAAACTCAACATGTTCCTTTCTATTCCAACAGCAAAGAACACCTGAATTAAAAGGTATATCTCTATTAAGCTGATTTTACATGTCTGCTTCTTGAAAAATCATCCTAACAGCTTTGGTCATGTAATGGCCCAGGGTCCCTTTCAGAGCTAGATCAATAATAGCCAGACCAGAACTGAATTTTCTTGAGTGTCCCTGGAATGAAACACCACTTAGCACTTGATAGCTTCCAGGAGATTTAGAAACATTAGCTAATTAGAGTTTCTAGAACTCTGCTCCACACTGGCACAGGCTTCTTCTTCGACATACAGCTCCGGGGAGCCCCCGAGAAGCTGGCCCCAGGACAAGAACCTGCCTTTCGGTTCTACATCCTCATTTTTGCAGCCGAGTGTGCAAACCAGAGCAGCAGTCACAGTCCTCAGAAACAACCACCACGGAATTCAGAGCACCCACTCAGAGAGAGAGCGTGCCATCTCTCCCAGATGCCACACATTTGGCCTGAGTGGCTCCATTTGGCTTTATGCTAGCTAGGGCACCCCTTTTTCCATTAGCTCTCAGAACTATGAGCCCCAACTGCAGCCATAGGTCTTCCCTGTGCTCCCAGAACAACCCAGCCCTCCCACCTAAATAACCCTCCACAAACTGGACACCTGAAAGCCTCAATGAAGAGTGCAGACCGTTACTGCAAGTTTTCTTAAGGGACCTGGCATGAAGGGCTTAATGCCTTACAACCCTTTTCACTTTTTCCTTTCCCCAAAGGGTCCTTCATTAAAGTGACCACTCCAGTTTCTTTTTAATTTCTCTCTTCTCAAACTGCTCATCCATCTTCTCTCACTCAAACCTTACTCCCAGTTTCTCTGTCTTTTCCTCAGAGTTTTCTCCCTCTTCCTCCATTTCTGTAGCCTCTCTCCCATTGCTTCCTCAACCCTGAGATTCTCACACTTTGTCCAGTCAGTAAAATGCCACTGGACAACCAAACAGTAAAAAAAAAGAATTCTTTTCCCCCTTTGGTAAGACGGGGAGACATGAATACAGGTACTTCCTGTATTTTACTTTTCTTTTTGTTCCTGTCTAATCACTTTGCCGTCACCATTGTCACAACAATTCCCTACTACTCACCAGGGGCCTCACCAACCTTCTCCTCAAATCTCACATCTGTCCCAGCTGCATCCCTTTCACAGACCAGCAAACTGAGGCTCAGAAGGTCAGAAGAGCTCACCCAAGTTCACTCAGCAGGAAAAGCAACTGAGCACGTTGAGGAAGCTGTGTGGGAAAACAGGCCCTGTGTGGTGGCCCACCTACCAAAGCCTGGACCCCAGCTTCAGCTTTTCCTGCCATCTGTGCTCAGGGCAGGAGGGGAAGGACTGAGGGTGCTTCTTGAAGGTGCCACTCGGACAAACCACAGCACGGGGGCTGTGTTTGCCACCCTGGCAACCAGTCCCCATGTTACTATTCGCTCAGCCTTCTTGGAGCTTGATTCCTCCGCTCTTGGTTTCCAAGAACCAAAAGACATCCAGTTGGCCCTCACAGGATGTAATAATAATAATAGTAGTAATAATAATGCTACGGTTTATGGTCTGCTCTCCACAAGCTGGGCTCGCTCTGCCCATTATCTAATTTCCTTCTCATAACAGCACTGGAGGTAAGCCTTGCCATTTCCTCCCTTTAATGGCTGAGGAAATGGGGCCTAAAGAGAGGGTAACTGACTTGCCCAAGGTCACCTAGCCTGTATGCAACACACAGCTGGAGGTCAAATCTTGTTCTGTTTGATGCCTGGGCTCAAGTTCTTAACTCTGAACCCCACCCCCCTTCCCTTTCCCAAGTTCCTCTCACTCCTCCACTGGGCTTTGAACTCACTTCCCAGCTGGTGAAGGGCTGAGTCACCCTTGTGCCAACAGTCTCCATCCACACTCCCCAGAACTCCCGGAGTCCAGGATGAAGATTCTAGATGTTGTCCTTTGAAGGGTGGGTCCCCATTCATCCAACCACAGGAATCTCTGGGGACTAAAGAACTCAGTATCAGGGGAGCAAAGTTCCCCACCACAGTGAAAGCTCTCCCTGACCCAGGACGCAAATCAAGCCCTTCTCCCATGGCCCTTCTTGCTTCCTTGGCATCCATCAGGGTCTTTAGCAAGTGTGCCTGGCACCAGGGACCCTGAGAGATCTCCTCTCCCAGCACCCCTGCCTCCCAAACAGCCTAGGAAAGACTCTAAACCGATCCTCAGGACCTCAGGCTAGGGAGGCTTACCACTTATGTGCCACATCCCTTTTTGCATACACTCACACATACATAGCTGCACATATGCACACATACATATACATACACATGCACTCACACCGTTTGCCTACATCCCTCTGCACATTGTGCACATGCCTGCATGTCAGTACACATACCTACTTATCTACATTTACACACATGCCATAAACAGATTCCCTTGAAGATGCCTGTGTGCTCATACACACATTTGCACAGCCTACATGTGCACATGGGTGAGCATACTATGTAGATACACACCGTGCATGTGTGTGTGTGTGTGTGTGTGTGTGTCCAGTTTTACCTTTCCAGGGTGGGGCAGTGAGGCAAAAGCCCCACCTAGTGGACACTTGGTGTATATGCCAGCACATCTCCAAGCCCAAGTACCAGAGTGAGGGCTGTGGGCAGCACCCAGGGTTGGCTGGCAATAAGTGAGTGAGCCAAAAGCTAGACTTCTGGGTGCCCCTTGCCCCTTGAGGGCCCCCTTCTCCTCTCCTATCCCCTTCTCCAGGCAGCAACTTCCTGGCCAAAGACAGGAAAAAGCACTGGGTCCAGAGGTAGGGGTTTGAATCACATGCTCTGCCACTTGCTGGCTTCTCCACAAGCCTCAGAATGCTCAGCTATAAGTGGAGTTAAAATTCTCAAACCGGTGTTTGTAGAAGGCACAAAATCAATTGCTACGTATTTCCGCGACAGGCAGCCTAGATGAGCCTGAAGTCAGAGCTGGGTTCAAACAAGGGTGCAGATCCCGACTCTCCTCTTCCTTGGTGTGCCCTTGGGCAAGTCACTCCACACCCCTGAACTTGTTTCATCAACTTTAAGATGGGGCAAATCCCCCAACAAGGTGGTTGGAAGAAGCCAACAACATTACAGAAGCAAAGTCAGTTACTCTCTACCTCCATTTCTCTCAAACTAAAAACAGAAATAGTTTAGAGGATGACAAGAGCAGTGCTGATGTCAAGGGACCCTGATTTAAATTGAGATTCAAACCCTGGCTCTGCCACCTTTTAAATATGGCCTTGGGCAAGTCACTCCACCTCTGTACACCCTCTCTGTACAACGGGGATATCAGTGTTGGGAAGGGAATTAAACAAGATCATGCACAAGAGCCTGGCATCGGGATGCTCTCTGAATGCTGACTGCTGCCATCAGTGATGTCCCAGGGAGCTAGTGCTTCTTGGAGCAGTAGGGGATCAATGAGTCTAAGGAGCCTGACATAATAAATGCATAATCGTAGTTAATTATAACAATCAGTATCCTAAGCACTACAAATTATCTCATTTAACATCACAACAAACCCATGAAGTAGGCACTATTAGTATTTCCATTTTACAGACCAGGCGCAAAGATGGTATAACTTGCCCAGGCTCAAGAGCCTGAAAGTGGATTAAAATCCAGGCAAACTCATCCCGAGTTCTCCGGATTTCTCCTGTTCCCTATTCTACTGAGCTGTTCTATCTGGAAAAACTTCCCTAGGGGCTAAAGTCTGATGTTAGAGGGCAAGCCCTCCACCATAAGAGTTCCCAAAAGTCCCACCCTCCCCACTAATCCCCAGGGAGGCAAATGGCACATAAGCAACATGTGTATCCCGGGGGCTATGGAATGAAGATAATCCCAGGGAAGCAGCAACTGCAATGGAAATCACACTAATCAAAGAGTATCTGCTACTCACAGGAGCCTGTGTCAGGAAACTTGCATCTGCTGGAGGTTGCTACGTGGCACGAGGGCGGAGAGGAGTTGGCTGGCGAGGCCTCGCCCCACCGCTGAAGCATCATCACAGCACGGAGGGACAGATGGTGGCCCAGACAAGAGACAAATGTAAAAGGGAGATGAGATACAGGAAATTGTGTGTGCCACATTTTATTTAAAAGTCAGTCACTGGGGAGTGTTTCAGGATGATGCCAGTGACAGAGGAGTCGGGTTTTGATGTGGCACCGTGTGTGGTACAGAAGCCTGGATGTGGGGGTTCAACAACTATTGGGTTTGAATTTTGAATCTGTGGCTCTCTGGCTGTGTGGCTTAGGTCCAGGGGCTTAAGCTCTCTGACATCAGCATCCTTCTCTGGAAAACAGGAAGAATAATATCCACCTGCGGTCAATGGTATCCTGGGCCCCAATTCTTCACCTGTCCCTCTAGTCACGCTCAGTGACATGTAACTTTGCAGTGACCTTCCCACTGAGGGTGGAGCATATGCTCCTGCCCCTGGACCTCGGGGTTCGCTGTAGGACCTGCTTTGGCCAATGAATGAGGTGGAGTGCCAGCTGAGCCTCCATCTCAACATATGTGTTTCCACTTGCCTTCCTGCACTGTTGCCTTTGCCATGGAGAGAACATGCCTGGGTTAGCCCACTGGCCTCAGAAGGAGGCAGCTTCCTGGATCACATGCAGATGACCACCTCCACCCTGTAGGAACGCCCTCTGAAGACTGTCCCATGGCTACAAAACGCACGTCTCTCATGTTGAGCTCCTGTGTGCTAAGGGCCTATTACTTACTGCAGCAAGTGGATTTAGTGCTGACTCACTGGCAGGCTGGACCCTGCACCCCCACCTGAGCCAATCCTGTGCTTTCACCAACCTTATTCCTGCCCCCTCCCCCGACTCCAAACCTTGATGCTGTGGGGCTTTTTATTCTCAGCCTGCGTAACCCTGACCTAAGACCATGAACTCCCTGAAATCAGACCTTGGTTCCCCTTGAGACACCCTTAGGCCATCCAACTGCCTTGAAGGGACCCACCTTGGTCCCTGATCTAACCAGTCTTCCTGGTGGCCTCCACCACTGGTTCTGGGGTCTCAGCAGGTCTTGCACCCCAGCCAGTCAGAGTTATGACACCACGTGGCCTGGAGCATGTCACCTAGCACCCTCCAGGCCTTATCTTTCACATCTGTAAAAAAAGTAAAAAGAGATCTCTGCTCCCTTCTTCACCCATGGTGATATGAAGATCCAAACTCTAAAAATTATGAGTCCTTCAGAAATAGGAGCCATCATGAGGTCCACCATTCAATGCTTGCCTTTAAGAGGCTGAAATAAATAAGAACCCCACTTTCTTTGTCTTGGCTTCCTCCTAATTCTCACCCTGTTTCTCTTCTTTGGTAAGGCCTTGAATGCCAACTTCTTTGGCAAGTTGGTGCTTCAGAAGAAACAAGGACTGAAATATCCCAAGAGTGACCCTGCCTAAGAAAATTCCTCTCTAAAGCTCCGTGTGACAGCCCCAAACAGGCAGTTCACAGAAGAGGACACTCGGATGACAAATAAATACCTGAAGAGCTGCTAGGCCTCAATAGCAGTTAGAAAAAAAATCAGATTAAAACTAAAATGTGATACCATTTCACATTCATCAGATTGGCCAACATTTCTTTATTATTTTTACTTACTTTGAAAGAGAGAGAGAGAAAAAGAGAGAGAGAGAGAGAGAGAGAGAAACATCAATTTGTTGGCCCACTCATCTGTGCATTCATTGGTTGCTTCTTGTAAGTACCCTACCTGGGCATCAAACCTACAACCTTAGCACACCTGGACAATGCTTTAACCAAGTGAGCTACTGGCCAGAGCCAGATTGGCCAAAAATGATAAAGAAGATATTGCAAAAACTCAAGGTTTCTCAGCAATCTCCTCCTCTGTGACTCTGCCCCTTCCCTTCCATCTTCTTCTCTTCTTTCTCTTCCTCCCCTTCCTCCTCCTTTTTCTTCTTGCTCTTCTTGGTGCTCCTTTCCCCATTGCCCTTGCTGGTTATTGCCTTGGAGTGAACATGGGACTAAGTTCTGGCCAACGAGATCTTCCCTTGAAGCTCTGAAGTGCTTCTGTGGACTTTTCTGTGCCTAGAAGTGATTATCTGGTGCAGGGGCATCCATTAGGGGGCCATGAGGGGGAGCAGACTAAGGGTAAAGGCCACACAGATGATGGCAGGGGTAGCGAGTTGATGTCACATAGCCACTGATGACACCAAACTCACGACTCACCTGCTTCAGCTCTTCTTTTATAAAATAATGTTATAATTATAGCCACTTTGAATTGAAATTATGTTACTCATAACAGAAGGGAATTATTTTGGATCCTAAAAAAAGTATAATTCTAGAACATGAAAAAACATGGAGAGTCTCAAATTATAAGATCACATATAAGCAAGGTTGGATTTTAAAGACTTTAGTATCATTTAGAAGACATTACAGGCAAGCACAAATGAAAGAGCTAGAATCATTAAGGATGGTATCATGAAGGACGTTGAGACTGCCTCAAACTTCACTAAAAATGTCCTAGATTTAATTCTGTATTCTCAGCAGAGGGCAAATTATTCAGCTCAAGCCCAGCAGCCCTTAATTCTTTCTCAGGATCGATAGCTGTTTCCTCCACCAGAAAAGAAAGCTGGGCTTCTTGGATCGGGAAGACTCTGGGTAGAAGGACAGCCTCAGCCGTGTTCTGGGCTCGTCTGGCCTTCAATGTGTGATTTTGAGAATTGGAAGCGAGAAGATTATAACTCAGAATGGCATGCGGGTGTGAAGCTGGCTGCCTTGCCAGCTATTTGCCTGTATTTAAAACACATATGGGTGATATTTTTAAATATCTTTGCTATGTGACTGAAAAACATTGCAGTTGCTACTTCGTGGACGTGGGTTTTTATGCAAACCCAGGGACGAAATGATGAGTGTATGTTGTACCTACGTGGCTTTTGCTGTAGAAAATGTAAGGACAGAATGGCACAGCTTGCATAAATGTCGGGCAGAGAATTGGGGCTGGGCCATTCAACATTTAACTTGGTTTCAAGATCCTTCCTCTCCCCACTTCCCCTGAGGGGTTTGGGTAGGGTTACTTCTCCCAGCTCCGGCAGTGGGCGTAAGATCAGGCCTGGCAAGCCAGATCAGTTCAACTCCTCGACCCCAACGATTGGTTGAGGGGCAAGCTCGTGTCCCAACGCAGGCTAATGAGTGAGACTCAACTGTGGGGGCTTCAGGAAGTATTGGGAAAGAAGTACTTCCCTCCTGCTCTTGTTGCTAAGCTGCGAGGGGATACACCTGGAACTGCCCAAGGCCACTTTGGTCACCACTTGTGGAGAGCCTGCTGGGTGGGACAGGGAAGAGCCAGAAAAGTGGAGAGACTCCTGAAGATAGCCCTGCCTAAAATCTATACCAGATCCCTTTTCTTTTTTTCTTGCTTAAAAATTATGGTCTCAAAAAAATAATAATATAATCAATTAATTAAAATGGGGGTAAAATAGACTTAACATCAAATGCCCCCTTTTGTCCACTTCTAAACCTGCAACTCAATGGCATGACAGTCACCAGATGGTGCAGCCGTCATCACTATTTCCCAAAATTGTCATCACCCCCAGTGGAAACTTTGTACCCAACTAAGCAGCAACTCCCCATCCTTACCTCAGAACTCTTCCATTTTATTTTTAACTTGTAACATACACACGATAAAAATTCACCCTTTTTCCTGGGTGGGTCTGTGAGTTCTGACCGAGACGGAGTTTTTTAACCAGCGCCACCACCCAGGCTCAGGACAGTTCAACCCTCATGCTGCCTTGCAGTCCTGCCCCTCAGTCCCCCGGCAACGCGGGACCTGTTTTCTGTTTGTAAAACTGCGTCTTTTGCAGAATGTCGTACGAATAGAGTCACGCGGTAGGTGGCCTTCACGAGTCTGCCTTTCCAAGGAGCTTAACGCACCTGAGGTGCATCCGTGTTGCTGGCCCATCAGCACGCTATGCCTTTTTTATTGCTGACTAACAATACCACCCTGTAGGATGGTACCCGGTTATCCCTTCGCCCGCTGACTGGCATCCGCCTCCTGCCGTCCTCGCAGTGTGGTGTCTATAAACTCCTTTTTCTTGCCCTATGCTGTCGGAGTTAGGTTTCCGTCACCGTCACCCAAATAATCCTGACAACGTACCAGAGAGCCACTTCCCTGCTCTGAAATGAATTCTTTCGTCTATAAAGTGGCGGCGCGCTACTTGTGAGTGTGAGATGGTTTTGAGGGTGAGTCTGGACTCAAAATCGGTTGAAAGCGTCAGTATGATCTCACATACCAGGGAGCGCTGAGGTGGGGACCTCCAGATGGGTGATTGCCGGGGGTTCACGTCTGGACGCAGGCGCTTTCCACTCCTCCCTCTCTTCTCCTTAGAGCACTGCCCTCAGAGTATTGTTCTCGGAGCTCTGCCCGCAGATACCGTCCTCGGAACACTGTCCTCAGGGCCTCCGCCTCAGGGTGGAACAAGATGGCGCCCTGCGGCCGCAGCACTGAGTTCACAGGAAGTGTCCTCTGGGGCTCAGGAGACCTCTCCCGGAAGCCCCGCCTAGCAGGTTTCATCTCACACCCCATTGGCCAGTGTGGAGTCACGTGTCCATTCAGGGCCCGAGGAGCGAGGGAAAGGGTCATCCTGACTGGAGCGAGTGGGCTCAGCCTCCGTCGAGGCCCATGGCTCTGCCAGGGAGGTGACAATGCCGCTGGAGCAAAATGGGAGCAAGGAGATGGAAAAGGCCTTGGTTAGTCATCTGTGGAGATGGAGATGCCCTAACGCCCTTGAAGACTGCAGGCAAGGGTGGTGCAACCTGCTTACCCAAGAGAATCAGTGGCAGCTGCCCAGGTGGGAAACTCTGAGGTAGTTCTGAGAAAATTCATAAACAGAAGCCTCCTTTCAAATGAAGATGGGAGGCTAGAGGACTCGCATCTAGACCCGTGACCCGCTCGGTACATCCCATTGACCCCTACAGGAAATGCCACTGCTTCACTACCTCACACGGAAGAAGGAAAGCTTCCCCTTTGCCCAGTGACAGCTCAGCCAATGGGAGGCCGCCAGAGCGCAGCCAATGAGAGCTCACCACACTTGGGCAGTTCCGTTTCCTCTAAGAGGCTATTGGTTCACAGCGGCTCCTGCCACGTTCAGGAAAGAGCGGCCTTTTTATTTCCGTGGTCTTGGCGCTCCTGGTTTGCCGTTAGACTTGCAAGTCTAACGCAATGCTTAGTTGCTCAGAATAATCCCATTTTATTGGAGAAATACCTGGTCGTCTAGTTGTTTAATGGCAACAGTTCTATCCAACACAGTTCAGTTAGTCCTATGCTTCTGGTTGCAGTGATCGGAAACGTAACTCAAATGGCTGAAGTCAAAACTAGTTTATTAGCTTATTTGACTGGGAGGTTTAATGACGTTATGGGCTGCAGGCAGCGCTGAAGCCTTGGAGGTTGACTTAGGCGTTATTATTTTTCTCCTATGGGGTTTTGTTTTTTCTGTGTTGGTTACATTCTCAGACTTCTCTGTGGGTGCCAGCAGCTGGTACTTCCATCCTCCTTTCTTAACATCATCAGGGAAAGAGACAGCCTCTTCCCCGAGGTTCCATCCGAAATCCTGGGGAGGACTCTCATCGGTCCAGCCAGAGCAAACGCCTATGCCAGAACTGATCCCCCTGACTCTGCTAGACCAGGCCCAGGCTGCATCCCAGTTCTACTGCTGGGCAGGGTGGTGTTGGGGGATAAGGCCACGAGCATAAACTAGCTAAAAGAACCAAGAGGCTCCTTTCATAAGAAAGGGGAATGGTATGCAGGCCAATGCGGTACTATTTCCTACAGTTGTAATTTTACTGATACACAAACTCACACCCATAGAGGGTAAGCCACTTGCCCAAGGTGTCGCAGAAGTGGGTTCAACTGTCAACTCCAGCTCCTGAACTCTTTGCCATTATACCACCAGCTAGTGAGAGCCAAGAGGGTGGGTGGGCCTGTGGTTTCTCCTAATGCCCACTTTACGTCCCTTCTCACTCCCCATCCTTCTTCTCTGAGTATCCTTACACACTTTTCTCATATTGAGATTTGGTATACTTTGCAGCTGAAGCACAAACTTTTAGGGGACTGCTATGGACTGATTTGTGTCCCCTGTCCAGGATTCATATGTTGAAACCCTGATTCCTAATGTGATGGTAGGTGGAATAGTGACTTTGGAAGATAATTAGGTTTAGCTGAGGTCAGGAGGGTGGAACCCCCATGATGGGATTAATGATTTTATAAGAAGGTACAACAGACCTCTCTATCTATTTCTATCTCTAACTCCAAGTCAGGAGAAGTATCCCCCACCCCCACCCCCTGATCCTGGCCATGATGGTAACCTGATTATGGACTCAGCCTTCAGAACTGTGCGAAAATAAATGTCAGTTATTTAAGCCTCCCAGTCTGTGGTATTTTGTTATGGCAGCCTGAGAAGACTAATTCCAGGGATGAATTTAGAGCAACAAGCATTGATTGGACACTTGTTCTGCACCAGACCCCATGCAGTACACTAAGGTTCATTAGTTGGGCTTGGACTATAAAGAGTTTGGAGTCTAGGAACAACAGTAAAATATTAATATACCCTTCTATCTTTTCTGTAAACTTTGAGATCACTTTTATTTAAGAAAAGAAACTTCCAACTCAACCAATAACCTTGCACTTTCCTCCTCTTCCATCTGTCTCTGGAGATAGAATAGCATGTAGACCATAGAACTTTGCATCTATCTCTTCAGACTTATTTCTGTGCACACCAAGCAGGGAAAAAAAAAAAACAGCTATAAAGAGAGATGGCAGATGCTTCTACGTGCCCTGTGTTCAGAGCTTTCCATGTATAAACTCATTAATTCCTCGAGCCAGTCCACGAGGCAGCCATTGTTAGTCCCATTGTCCAAATGAAGAAACTGAGAGGCTTAGGGAGGCAAAGTGACTTGCCTAAGATCAAACAGTTGGGAAAGTGAAGGTGGGATTTGTTTTTTTTTGTTTGTTTGTTTGTTTTTTTAAGATTTTATTTATTATTTCTAGAGAGATGGGAAGAAGGGAGAGAGGGAGAGAGACATCAATATGTGGTTGCCTTTCACCTGCCTCCAGCTACGGACCTGGCTGGAGACCTGGCTTGCAACCTGGTTATGTGCCCTGGCTGGTAATCGAACCAGCGACCTTTGGGTTCACAGGCCAGCACCTTATCCACTGTGCCACCAGCCAGGGTTGGAGGTGGGATTTGAACTCAGGTTTCTCTGATTATAATGCCCAAACTTTAACTTCCCTCAAATTTCCTTGGTTAATTCATGCTATGGGTAAATTCATAATATAGATACTCACCCAAATTAGGAATTAGGATAAACATAGCTAGCACTGAGGAAGCTGGCTGTGATGTGGAGGGAAATGCATTAAGATTCTCAGAGATAATAATAATGTGTTTGCTATTCACAAGAACCTGGAGTTTTGAACCTGTACTCTGTCCAGTCCCTCCACATGTTTTAACTCTTTCTCTACACAATCCTATAAGTGTCACTCCCATTTTTAAGATAAGAAAACTGAAGCTCAGCAGAGCTAAAGCAATGAGCATGTGACTGAAATGAAGAAATCTCATTACTGTAAGTCCTTTGAGGAAGAAGTAAATTTCTCAAACCCTTAAAGCCTAGAATCTTCTGAGTTTATATTCTAAGAGAAAGGAGCAAGATGGAAATTTAGAGTAAAACTCTCCTCTCAAGAAAGGAGGATGCTGAGAGTTCTATGCATTGACTTGGACTGAGAGTTCCAAGGAGATGCCATGAGCTCCCTCCAGGCTCCTGGAGTTCTATGGTTGGATCTGAGAACCCTGGAAGTTTCCCTGAATAGCCTCAGAGCTGATGGAGTTGGGAGAGAGCAGGTTTTAAAGCTATTCTCATAGGAAATGCAACAATAGCAGCATTGAGCCCTGTGAGAGCTGCAAATGGGGTCCTCAACAAGAAGAAAACACACTTGAGCTATTCTGTCATCTAAATGCATAATGAAAAAGCTTGTATAAAAAATATAATAAAATATGAGCCCTGTCTGGTGGCACAGTGGGTAAGGTGCCATCCTGCGAACCCAAAAGTCACTGGTTTGATTCCCAGCCAGGGCACATAACCAGGTTACAAGCCAGGTCTCCAGCCAGGTCCGTAGCTGGAGGCAGGTGAAAGGCAACCATACATTGATGTTTCTCTCCCTCTCTGCCTCTTTCCCTAAAAATAATAAATAAAAATCTCATATATAGATATATAATGTGTCTGTGAATTCATTCTTAAAAATCATGTGCATCTGGGTTTTGCCTTGAAGGGAAAAAAAAGAAAATCCCACTGACCAGTGTAGTAGAGTTGAAGGGGTTAAATAGTTATTTGTTAGTTGATTTTGTGGGTTTTACAAAGATAATATATTTATCATTAAAAATTAGCCCTGGCTGGTGGCACAGTGGATAAGGTGCTGGCCTGCCAACCCAAAGGTTGCTGGTTTGATTCCCAGCCAGGGCACATAATCAGGTTGCAAGCCAGATCTCCAACCAGGTCTGTAGCTGGAGGCAGGTGAAAGGCAACGAGACATTGATGTTTCTCTCCCTCTCTGCCTTTCTCCCTTCCCCTCTCTCTGAAAAATAATAATAAATAAAATATTTTTTAAAAAGTCAATCAATGAATCTGCAATGGTGTATCAGTTAGCATTGCTTCTAGCTAAAGGTAACAGTAAATTCAACCAACACTGGTTTAAAAAACAAGTGTTTGCTGTTAATTACCAGGAAGCCTAAGGGTAAGAGGTTCTGGGATTGGTTTAAAGACTCAGTAATATCATCAAGAACCCAGACTCCTTTGCTCTTTCTGCCCTAATGCTACTCAGTATGTTGGTGACATCTTCCCTCATAGCCATAAGGTAGCTGCCACAGATCTGGACATCTGATCCTCACATCACAGTTACAAGCAGCAAGGAAGGGAGTATGATGAAACTAAAAGGACCTTGTCTTCTTTTATTAAAGAGAAAGACATTTCCCCAAAACTGTTCCCTTCCTCCACAAAGTTGGATGAACCTCTGTCCAAGCCGTAGCACTTTCACATAATCTCTGAGCCTCAAGTTCGCCATGCTGGAAATGAGAATAACAGCAGTACTTTCCTCATAGAGTGTTGTGAGATTTAAATGAGAAAGCACTTGTGTACAATAAGCACTCAGTGGGTGTGCTGGTATCATCCACCTGTCTGTCCAAATTCATCCTTCTTCACTTTTCTCCAGCTTATCCTGTTCTGCCCCAGGTCTGATGCCTCTGGGTGATTTGTCTATTGGAAGGTATCAGCAGGAGATCAGGAGGGAGGAGAGAGGTTATGTAGTTACTCCTCTAGCTCCCGCTCTGGGATTGCCAAAGGAGGCTGAGTGGCCTGACTGATGTCCACAGCATCTCTCTCTTCGCCAGCTGCTCTCTCTAGGCCCCAGGGTGCCCAGATGATAACAGTTCCCCTGGTTACCAGCTCCAGGGGGCTGCAACATTGCTTTTTCAAAGCCTGCCCTCACCCTAATAAATAGTCTCCTTATTTAACTCTTCTCAAAATGTCAGTTTGAGTGTATCATCTCTCCCAGCAGGACTCTGACTGATTCAGAACATTAGCTTTCATTTCAAGGTAAATTATTTGCAAACTTCGTATGTTATTAGCAGTGACAAGTGACTTGTGTCACACTTCATGATTAAGAAGCACACGTCCACTTGGTCAAAAAGTCGGTCAAGTAGGATGTTTGATTGAATCGGCTGTCATAATAGTGAATTAATTCTAAATCCTCGGGCCTCTGGCCATGTCCTGAGGCACAATATCTTTTATGTGATAATGATTTGGGGGGAAAAAGACACAATTTCACATTCACATGCCCTGAACTCATGATTGCATATTCTTAACATCCCTCAGTTAAATGGAAAACACCCGGTTTTAAAACTGTATTGATTTCAGCAGGCATATATTATTTTACTGTAAGTACCAATGTCTGTTGTACTTAATATACAATGGATTAATTTAAAATGCATTAGTTTAATAAAAATGCATAAAATAGAATAGAATTGCATTAGCTTCAATAAAAACTTCAATTTCATAAATATTATCTCATGTTAAAATGCATTGATTTCCAGGAAAATATATTGGTCAAAGGTAATTTACATTGGTTTGAATGGAAATGCACTAGTCCGCATACATATGTATTAGTTTAGTCAAACGTATCCAATTGTGTAAAATATCAGTTAGGCTGAAATGGATTCCGCCCCTGTTGTTTTGGTCGTTGTTGTTGTTGTATTCTCTTTGCTGAATAAATATCTCCCACGCTGGCTTTAGTGTGGCCTATTTCACTTGGCAAGTGGGGAACATCCTGGTAACCCATGGGTTTGCGAGTGGACAGGCTGGCTTCTGCTGCAGTTAAGACTCCCTTGGTGGCAGGTGAGGTGCACTCAGCTTCCCCGTGCAGACTGCGTGTGGGATACAAGCTGGAGATCCAAGCGAAGGGCCCAGGAGCAATGTCTCCTGTCCTCATGAGGACTGACTGGAACCACCCCAGACTAAGAAAATGGGCGCAGGCCTTGACTAGTGCAGGGGAAGCTGGGAGGAAGCTGGGATACAGACCAAATGGGGACCAGAACCAGAAGGTGAGCTAGACCTAGAGCTCAGGGTCAGCAGGACACAGGATCATAGCTGGGTCTCTGGAGTCTACAAGGTCTGCATTCAAACCCTGAGCCTGCTAATTCCTGTATGTCCTTGGCCAAGTCACTTAACCTCAGTCTGTTTCTCCGAGGCATTGTGTGAGACCTTGCTCTCTAAGTGCTGTCCATGTACTGATTCATTTAATTGTCATCAACTCCATGACACAGGTAAGTGACTTGCTCCAGACCAAAAAGCTAGCAAGTGTCAGAGCTGGGATTTGAACCTAGAATCCCTGCTTTCAGTCACCAGATTGCCTCCAATAATTGTGCTATGGCTCCCCAAGCAGGCATATCATGGTAACTAAGGTATCTAATCCCCATTCTTCTGCTTCCCAGTATCTTTGGATGTTTGTCTCTTAGAGTCTCAGTTCCTTCATCTGTGATATGGGTGCAATGATAGCATCCACCTCCTAAGGCTCTCAGCACATGGGGACATAGTAGGAGCCCAAAAAATAATAGCCCCTCACCCCAACAAAAAGCATTCAACACATTTTTGTGGCTACAGGACTTTTCAGAACCTTTAATATGCTCATGTGGGTCCTGAATCTAAGAGGGAAATGAATAGGTAGACGGAGCCTACTCAGGAGAGACTACGCTGTGAAGGTAAGAACTAGGCAAGGGAAAGAATGAGAGACAGAAAAATTGCACCAAGTAGTTTCCCAAAGTATGAGCACCTCCCTCGGGGATATGTGAGCTGTTTTTACTCCCTGCAGATGGACATTTTTCAAAACTTTTTCTTTGAGAAAAAAATGTAACAGAAGAGTGCAACAAACTCCCTGAACTTCTCCAGATTTGCCAAATGTTAACATTTTGCCACATTTGCTTTATTTCTCTGTCTATATGTGTATATATATATATATATATATATATATATATATGCTTATAAATATATGTAACCCCCAAAACCATTTGTGAGTTAATGCAGTCACTACCATGATCCTTTACACATACAGTTCAGTATGTATCTCCTAAGAACAAGTCATTTTTATGTAATTACTGTTCAATTACCACATTCAGGAAACTTAATATTGGTACAATTCTACACTTGATCCTAGCCAAAAGGTGGAGAAGCAATTACTGGTATAGTTCTAGAATCTGAATTATTAAAATTGATTTGAGAGAGAGAGAAAGGAAGAGAGAGAGAGAGAGAAAGAGAGAGAGAGAGAGAGAGAGAGAGAGAGAGAGAGAGAGAAAGAGAAACATCGATTTGTTGGGCCACTTATTTATGCATTCATTTTTTGATTCTTGTTTGTGCCCTGACCAGGAATCAAACCTACAACCTTAATGTATTGGGATGATGTTCTAACCAACTGAGCTACCTGGCCAGGCCCTAGAATCTGAATTTTAGATTTCATGTTCAAAATTCACCAATTGGCCTAAAAGTGAACTATATTTTCCAGTCCAATGTCTGATCCAGGATCACACATTGAAATGAGTCTCTGTAACTTCCGTTAGTCTGGACGATGCCCATTAGCTTTTCTGTCTTCCTCGGTCTTAACATTTTTTTTTTTTTAGAGATTTTATTTTATTATTTTTTAGAAAGAAGGGAAGGGAGAGAGGCAGAGAGAGAGAGAGACATCAGTGTATGGTTGCGTTTCACCTGCCTCCAGCCACAGACCTGACTGGAGACCTGGTTTGCAACCTTGTTACGTGCCCTGGCTGGGGAATCGAACCTGCGACCTTTGGGTTCGCAGGCCGGCACCTTAACCACTGTGCTACCAGCCAGGGCGGTCTTTACATTTTTGAAGAGTTCATTTTGGAGGACATCCCTCAGTCTGAATTCGTCTGATATTTTTGCACTTTTGGCAAGAGCACCACTGAAATACTGTGGTGTCCTGGCACATCCCATCAGGAGGTTCCTGGTGTCAGTTTGCCCCTTTTCTGGGGTGGCAAACTCTGATCTCTTGGTTGGGGTGGTATCTGCAGTTTCCCCACTATAATTTTTCCCTCTGTAATTAGTGAGAAATCTGTGGGGAAGAAACTATAGATAAGACTGAGTCAAGTTGAACATGAAAACATTTTTAAATTTAATATTTATGTATTTATTTTTATGTTACATTCTACAGTAACATAAAGTTTCCTTCTGCAAAAGGCATATTTAAAACTTTTTAAAAAGTGAGTCAAAATACAACAACAATAAAATAAAAAATAAAAATAAAAAAAGTGAGTCAAGCCCTGGCCAGTGTGGCTCAGTTGATTGGAGCATCATCCTGTAAACCAAAAGGTCATGGGTTCAGGTCCCAGTCAAGGTTCATGGATGATGAAAAAGCCACTACCCATGTCTGTGCTCACTTGGCCACATCACCATGAGTGTTACATCCCTGTACACCTGCTAAGGTGGCACCTTTCAGAGGATCTTCATACCCTCCAGGGATGGCTCCAGGTCCAGGCCCTCTGAGTGTGCCACACCCTACCCCTGCCCCATTCTAAATGCTCAGCAGCCTGGCTTCTTTCCTGGTGTCTCCTTGAAGCCCCCAGGTCTCCCCTGAGCCCAGCCCCTCTTCTGAAATACAGTTTCCTGTGGCTTCACATTTCATTTCCCCAGAGCACAGTCTCATTTCTCCAGTCTGCCACTGGATGCACCAACTCTCCAGGCTAAAAATACCCCTGACATTTGTGAAGGTCTGCTGGGCTGAAGCTACTGCTAGGTGTTCAAGTTTACATCCTATCCCTCAAAAGTCCCAGTCTGAATAGAGCTGGACTTTTCCTTCTCCAAAGTTCCAGCACAAATTCTGGAGTGGCTTTTTTTCAGCCTGGCTTTGGGCTCTGCCCTTTCATGTACCAACCTCTGGGGACAGGGAGGTGAGCTATTTTTATTAGCCATTCCTAGGTCATGTGTCAATCATGGAAGCAACTGCCGCAGTCAGAAGGATAGCAAGCTCTGATTGGCCAGGCCTGACACCAACCATTAAAGGAGAATAGAATGCTCTGGTTTGACCAAGCCTGAGTCCCATAGCTGTCAGAAACCAATCACTGTGTCTTATTGGATAAAATGCTCCAATTGTCCAGGTCTAAGTCATATGCCCATCCTTGGAGCCAAAGATTGAGGTGGGCTTCACCCAAGTGCTTGGATTGGTGAGGGAGGGTGAGGGGTGCTGTTTACAGATGCTGAAATGAATGGAGGGCAGGTGGAAACAGCTGCCTCAGGCTATAGCAACCCAAAGTAGGACAAAGCCCTTTGTCCCCTTCCCAAGAACATCTTCAACTGGGGGTTGTCCTGGATGGTGGCCTTTCAGGGACATGATAGCTGCAATGGTGTGTGCGTGTGTGTGTTGGGGAGAGGGGCACTCACTACATCATACCACACATACAATAAAGATTAAATGTTACATCCCTCCATTCTTTTTTAGAGAGAGGGGAAGGGAGGGAGAAAAAGGGAGAGACACAATAATCAGTTGCCTCTCTCCAGTCCCCAACTGGGGACCTGGCTGGCAACCCAGGCATGTGCCCTGAGTAGAATAGAACTTTTGGCCTTTCAGTTCACAGGCTAGCACTCAACCCACTGAGCCACACCAGTTTATAAGAATAGCTCTCTATTCTAACAGCCCTTGACCTTTTCCCTCCCAGTCTCACAGAATGCCTTCTGCCCATCTCTCTTCCTCTACCCTGTCCCAAGTAATAGCATCCTAAGGGACACTAGAAAATGTAGGCGCCCTGCATTTTCTCTCTTGGGGTCTAGTATACCTGCATCAAGCCACACAAAATGGATTCACTGAACAAACTGGCCTCCATCTCACCCTGCCCTGGTCTCCTCTCTCCCTTACCTTTCTCCTGCGCACGGAACAACTAGTCACTGGGCAGGACCTTCAGTCAAGCCTCGGTCGCCATGAGGGTCTCCACAGCATGAAGTCCCATCACATCTTACAGTGGGCAGCTGGGGTGGGAATAAGCAAGTTGCCAGAGAAATACTCCCACAGACCTTAGTCACAGCCCCTCAGCTTCTCAAATTGGGTGAGCGGTTGTCTTATTCGATTAGAATTAACAGGTTTTCCAAAGATAACCTAGTTTAGTTTTATGATTCTGTCCCTGCAGGCTGTGTTTACAATATGTATTTGCAGAAACAGAATGTGTGCCAGGAATGAGGCGAGGGCCCTTTCTGGTGCTCACACAGCCTGACATAAATATAATATTAGGATGATGCCTGAAATTAATGTGAATCATTTCCCAATAAATACAGTCAGTTAGTGAGGTGTTCCAGGACCACTGATGGGAGATATATTTTGGTAAAACATGGGTTTTTTATTGGTTGAGAACTGGAGGTGGGGGTGAATGGAGGTCATAAATCTCCGTGACAGGAGTATCTTTTATGATTATTCAATTCCACAGTAGCTTGAAAAGGCTAAAGTAGATTCATATTTACAGTTCCTGGAAGCACCTGGTTTTATATACATTGGGGGAAGAATTAGCATCAGGGCCTCCTCGTGGAAATCACTGGCTTCTGTCCTTGGACAGCAGCGCGGTGAGAGGACCTCATGCTGGGGCGCTTCATGGGAATGAATTAATTTCCTCCGCATTCAGGCGTGGAGCAAAGGAAACGGCACACCAGCATTCAGACAAGAAGCTGCTGAGAGGATGGTCCTGGCTGGGCTGGGCAGGGGAGGCAGACTTTGGGGATACAGGGTGGGTGGTGGGGTTAGAGTTGCTGGGCGGGAAGAGAAAAGAGTGTGCAAGGGACAGGGTTGCAGCCAGCTAGTTGATAGTGATGGGGATATATGTGTCTGTTCCTAAGCGCTTGGGGTTAGTGAAAACATCTGCCCCTCATTCCACCTGTCCTCTCAAAGCCTAGAGAGGGAGAAAGGAATCCTGATCTCGTCACATGCCATTAATTGCCCTCGATGAGCCTTATTAATTATATTCTAAGGTTATCTTTATTGGGTTTTTCCCTTTTGCAAGCAAAAGTGATACAAGTCCACAACTCATCAGCCAAAATTCTGAAGTCCAAAAACCACGGAAAACTGAGTTTTTACTGCTAACGCGTACTTGGTGGCAAAATCTGATTTAAGCAGATATGAGGCTATTTATATTCCTTATTCATCCCACTCTGGGGAATGTTTATCCCTTTCACTGCAGAAATATTAATGTGTGTGATTCTGGGAGGCTGCCCCAGACCTCGCTGGGAGTGTTAGATAAGGTACATGAACCCCGATGCCTTTCCAACAGCCCAACAGACTCTGAATTTTGAAACACATCTTCCCCAAGAGTTTCAGATAAGGGATTGTAGACGGGAACTTGCTAGCTGTAATAATAAAAGTGAAATGACATAATATAGAACATGAAAGCCTTAAAGAAACATAAAAGGCTCCCACTTAAACAATAAGTGGGCAAAGCATTTAATTGTTCACAGAAGAAAAGCAGCTGGCCACTAAACTTGGAACAAATTCAAATGCACTTGTAATTGAAGGAGGTAGGTACATTGAAACCGTCCTAAGCTTCACCTTTATCCAATTAAAAAGTGGGGGTCCCTGGCTGGTGTGGCTCAGTAGATAGGCACCAGCCTGCAAACCCAAGGGTCACTGGTTTGATTCCCAGTCAGGGCACATAACCAGGTTGCAAGCCAGGTTTCTAGCCAGGTCCGTAGCTGGAGACAGATGAAAGGCAGCCATACATTGATGTCTCTCTCCCTTTCTTCCTTCCTCCCTGCCCTTCTCTCTGAAAATAATAAATAAAATTTATTTTTTTAAGTGGGGGATTATTTGATGTTGGTTGAGGATATGTGGAAAGCAGTTCCTGTCCACATGATGGGGTAAATCAGGACAACTGTTTTGGAAGACAACTTAGCCATACCCATCCACATTTTAAACATGTACACCCTTTGGAATAGCAAAATTGTGCTTCTAGGAACTTACCTTTTTTAAAAAAAAAAGATTTTATTTATTTTTTAGAGAGGGGAAGGTAGGGAGAAAGAGAGGAAGAGAAACATTGATGTATGAGAGAAACATCAATCAGATGTCTCTCACACACCCCCAGCCAGGGACCTGGCCCAAAACCCAAGCATGTGCCCTGACTGGCTATCGAACTGGCAACCTTTTCGTTCACAGACCGGTGCTTAACCCACTGACCCACAGCAGCTAGTGCTGAGAATTTATCTTACAACTAGTTATATACCTGTGCAAAGATAACTGTTCAAGGAGATTCATTGTACCACAGTTTATAACAGCAAAAAACTATAAATAACTTACATGCTAGCTGTCCACAATAGAGGATTGGTTAAATACACTTGGCAAAGGAATATTGGGGAAATAGTTAAAAAGAATGGAGCAGATTCACAGGAACTGACTCGAAAAGAGGCCTATGACACAGCACTCTATAGTCAGAGCGAGCTGAGTAATACAAGAAGTACTTATATGCATATTATCTGTTCATATGTGAAAGAATATACCCCAAACTAGGGTTATGCTTCTGTAAGTTGTATAGGGAAGTCAGAGCTTTCTCTAGATTTAATATATTTTGTACACATTGTAATTAAAATAAATCATCTGCAGTGAGGGAAAAGAAGTAACATTTTCTCATAATTCCACCCTCTTACCCAGAAACTAGTTTTGTTTTAAAATGTAGTGTTCTTCCCCTGTTTCTGTCGGCATCATTCACAATAGCTAAAGTGTGGAAGCAACCCGGGTGTCTACCAACGGATGAACGGATAAACAAAATGTGGTATAGACACACAATGGGATACTATTCAGCCTAAAAAAGGAAGGGAATCCACACATGCTACAACATGAATAAAACTTGAAAACGTTACGTTAGGTCAAATAAGTCAGTCACAAAAAGAGAAATGCTGTATCATGCCACCCATGGGAGGTATCACAGTAGTTAAAATCATAGAGACAGAAAGGGGCTGGGAAGGCAGGGCTGGGGAGTTAGTGTTTCATAGGTATAGAGTTTCAGTTTTACAAGACAGAAGAGCTCTAGAGATGGATGGTGTGATGGTAGCACAATAGTATAAAATGTGTTTAATACCACCAAACTGTAGATCGAAAATATTAAGATGGCAGACTGTACATGTATTTTACCACAATTTTTAAATATTGGTATTCTCTTAGAATTTCCTCCGTGAATAAATACATCGACATGTACGTGCACACAGATGTGTGCTTTTTTCCATCCGCAAGAATGAGCCTGTGGCATTCCAGTTCTTCTGCAGTCTTCTTTTCCCCCTGAAGGTGCGCGGCGGCCCTCTTCCTGTGTCGGTGTGCATAGGCCTCCCTCCCTGGCCTGCCAGCGCATGAAGGCATTCTTCTCTGTCACCAGCTGCCCATTGATGGACAGCTGGACTGGCTCCAACTTGGGGACCTTATGTTTTGGGAGATTTTTGTCAACCCAACTGAATGAATTAAGTAATAATTAATTCGCTTCCCCATTTTTTATTCATCAAAGACACACAAACTGTAGACCAGGGCTTCCGATTCGCAGGAGGCTCCCGGCTGAGCGAATCCGGCCAAGAGCAGAGAAGCTGGGTGTCGGCAGGAGGCTGGGTGGCCTTATGGAGAGCTAATGTGTGAATTCTCTTTGTGTGCTGGGGGTTTTTTGTTTGTTTGTTGTGCTTTGTGTTTCTTTTTTTCTTTCTTTTTCTTTTTAACATGGGAGCAAATCCAGACTCCAGGCAGACAGGGGAGGGATGGCAAGGGCATTAGGAGCAGAAAACTCTGGTGGCAGGGTTTTTAAGACACGGAAGAGCAGACAAGATGGTTTAACTTTTCTGGGTCCCTGTTTCTTCATCTGTATGATGGGGTAGTCTTTCCTGCCTCCTCATATAAGTACCTGTAGGGAGAGGAGCAATGGCTACGGCTTATCCCTGCCATAGGGGAGCTGGAGAAGGAAACTCCAGGTGATGGAAAGGAGGAGGCCAGGAGGCACCGTGGCAGGAACATAGGCGGGGGAACCAGAGTACCAGCCTGTTCTCTGGATCTTGCTCCAGTGTACTGTGCAGCCTTGCACAGGTCACTCAACCTCTCTGTTCATCCAGATCTCAGCATCACACACCACATTTACACTAATGCTGTAACTGTGAAGCTACCTGCAACAAACAGTCCCTTTCAAGAGCAAGGTGAGACTTCCATTCACCTTCTTATTTCCTGTACGTGGTGCAGCACCCAGCACACTGTGGGTGCTCTATGAATGTTTGTTGATTGAATGACTCAATGAGTAAAACAGTAGGTGAAGCTGTCAAGGAAGAGGTTGGATGTGGTTGATTTAAACTGGCACTGGAGTAGCAGCCCCTGAGACATATTTTCCCAGCTTTCCACTAAAATACCTAAGAAGGCGGCGAGAACTGAAAGCTCAGCGTGCTGACACCCAAGACTGACAGGCGCCTCGTGCCAGAATCTGGGGGAATTTCCATAAAATGTAAGGCAGATGGAGCTGGGTGGAGATAAACAATTGGGAGCCTAGTCAAGTTTCATCCTCTGAAACAGGGCAACCCTCCAAGACAAAAGGAGGTAGGAAAAGACTCAACTCCTTCCCCACCTGCAAGCCCAGACAGTACTGAGACCCCAAGCTTGTGCCAACTGGAAAACTGGGGTGGCAGGAGGGGAGGGCATATTCTCCACTGTATGGGGAGCAGTACTGCAGGCAAAATACTCTTCCTTCTTGTTAGCCTATACTTTTCCCATTTAGTTTCCAGAAGGAAATAGGTCACGGGGGATGAAATGAAGGGAAGAATATCAAAAACATTTTATATCCTTAGATGAAGGGGTGAAACAGGTGAGGGAGGAGCAGAGACCAAGTGCATGCTGGGGATTGTAGTTTTAAATGTCCTCCTATAGCCCATTATTGCAAGTATCCCTTCTCAGTGAGTTGGATTATGGCATTTTTCTCATTCTGGGTTGCCAGCCCTATGGGAAGTCAGGAAAAATATGTCTGTCTTTCTTTCTTTTAATATTTTATTTACTTATTTTTAGAGAGGAAAGGAGAGAGAAAGGGAGAGTGAAAAAATTAATATGAGAGCAAAATATCAATCAATTACCTCTCATATGCACCTGGACTGGGGACCAAACCTGCACCCCAGGCATGTGCCCTGACTGGGAATCGAACCAGCAAGCTTTCGATTTGCAGAACAATGCTCAGCCATCTGAGCCACACCAGTGAGGGAAGGGATCTGTTTCTGAGGACTGGAGGTGAGGGCAGCCACTGGCTTCTTTGGTCTGCAGCCACTCACCATGAGCAAAGAGAGACCCTCATCCCTCAGCCAGGCCCACCAGCCTTCTCTGCTTTGCTCCTTCCTTGTGTCTATTCCTCCATTTTCTCTCCCTGCCCATTCCCTTCCCTCCTCCCTTTGTCTACTTCTCTCTTTCTCCTTGTCCCTTTCTCTCTTTTCCACTCAACAAGCTTTTTTAGTGAGTGCCTACTATGCACACATCCCCAAGACAGGCTCTACATGTGACAAGAGTCACCTGTCTGAAGGCCACATCATGTTTCCCATGGTAGCTTCCAGGTCTGCAAAAATATGGTTTTATGGTAAAGAAATACAACAAATTTCTGCCAAGCTAATAATTACCCTCCAGACACCATCATGCAAAATGAGCTGGAAAACTAATCTGGCCTTTGAACTTTGTATCTCCTCAGTGATTTTAACTCTGAAATACTGTCGATTACACTGAGCTGGTGAGCAGGAGCAGTGACATGGCCCTTCAACGGTTCTGGACAGTAAGCAACCTCGGAAGAGGCAGGAGAGACATCCGCTTCGCAGGGCCTGTTCCTCTTTGCCCCAGAGCTCATCCCTGATCTTGTTTACAGGGTTTCCTTCTTCCACCAAAGCCATGCAAATGGCTGGGGCTTCTGCAAAGGGAACACTCCTGCACTTACACCTTTGTCTCTGAATTGGTGATAAAAATGCCTGTTGCGTGAGATTAAATGGGATGAGGCCCGTAAGACAGTATCTTAATGTCTGGGACTCAGTAGGTCCTCAATAAACAAGACTTCATATACTTATTTTTATTTTCATTATAATTATTCAGGATAATATTAAACATACCAAAAAGACAGCCAATAGAAGGAGATGGGAAGGTGATTAAGTTCTGTTTTCTTTTCAGCAGAAGTGAAGAGCAAACACATGCCTCCCCATATTCTTTTTCTTCTGTCATTAAGGCCAGTGACGTCCCAGAGGCCACTCCATTGGCCCGGGTCCTAACAAGAGGGTAGCATGGAACAGAGCCACAACCTACCCACGGCTGGCATGTTACGCAAGTGATGAATAAACCTGTGTTGCTGTAAGCCATGAAGATTTAGGAGATGTTTGTACTGCAGCATAATCCAGTCTGTCCTGATTGTTTCTGAGGGCAACTGAATTTCCCAATGACCCTACACTGTGACATTGACAAGGTTAAAAAAGAAAACCCACAAGTTCCTCCAGAAAGGCTTGCAAATAAGACATGGTTCCAGTCTTTTATATCATTAACAACAATCATAGCACCAGCCTGTTAGCACACACCAAAGGGGATAATTTGGGTGGAGTGGGAAGATACTCTGTACCCAGTATTTTACTGTTAAGGGCAAATTTGCAGAGATTTAGAAAATTGGGTGCTGTGTAGAGTAAACACACTGAGCAAGTTTTCAGCTACAACACAGCTGAGCTCAAGGGAATGGGGTTTGATAGTTAGTGTCAGCATAACGAATTTTTTTTAATGTTCCAGAATATCTGCAAAACACTGTCAAGTTAAAAATCGTGCCTGTGGGTATTTTTTTTACAAGCAATTTCCCTAGCCACTATGGCTAATAATATCTCATTTTGTTAATGCTGAAAGAAGAATCTTAAAAAACACACACACACACAACTGTAACATGTCATTTCCCAGCTTAAATTCTTTCAATGGCTTCCCATGGCCTTGGATAACAAGTTGAAGCTCTTTAACGGCCCTAAAAGGCCCTTCATGACTGGGCCCTACTTACGTGTCCAGCTTCATACCTGGCTGAGCTCCCTTCCCACGCTATGATTCCACTACTCAAGGACTGAAAATGTCTATGAACAGCCAGGACCTCTTTTCCTCTGAGCCTTTGCACTTGCTGTTCCCTGTCTGGAACCTTCTACTGACCGTTGCAAAAAGATCCGGTTCTGCAACTCCCTCCCCACCCAGGAAACCTTCTGTGACTGTGCCACCCCCATCAAATTTAGTAGCTTGCCTCTAGGTTATGAGAGCCCCTGATTCTTCCACCAAGGCCACCATGACCATTTAGTCATTTTTTACCCAGAACAGAAACTCCAGAGGGCAGAGATGGTATGAACTGCTGCATTTCCAACAATAGCTAAGCGCTTGACACATTAGATGCTCAGTAAACATTTCACTGACTGGTAAAACTGAAATGTGCATTTCTACACCATTCCAACCCTGGGCAGGTTGCAGTGTCTGACATAGGGGTAAATTGATGTGGTTGATTGCATTTGGCAATCGGTGTTGATTTGGTCACACTGTAGCATGTATCAGTAATTAATTTCTTTCTAGAACCAAAAAATATCTCATTGAATGGATATGCAGTGTTTTGTTTATCCATCATCAGTTCATGGATATTTGGGTTAATTCCACCATTTGGTGACTGTGAATAATGTTACAGTGAACATTGTCATGTAAGTATGTATTTAAGTTTTTCATTCTTTTGGAATTAGCAGTGGAATTACTGGATTATATAGGAATATGGTTTCCTTTCCCAACCCCCTCTTTCAAGCAACAATAGTATTGTTTGTGGACCCCTATCTATACGCCAGCACTGCGCTGGGAACTTGTATCTGTATCAACTTACCAGCGCCTCTTGCAACTTCCTGCTGCATATGTATTTATTACCCCATTTTCTAGTTGGGGAAACTGAGGCATAGGTAGGTTCTGCAACTTTCCCCCAATTACACACCTACTAAGTGGTGGAGCAAGGATTTGAACTCCACACTCTCTGCTACAGGCAGCCTTCCTCATAAAGTGCATGGTGTGGTGGTTGGAGGGAGGAATGGAAGGGAGGGAAGTAAGACCCTCCTTTTCAGAGTTGCTGTTCATCCATTAATTATCAAGAGTAAGTAAAATCCTTGCCTGGTAATCCCAGCATTTAAATGCAGTTGAAGGTTTAATACCGTTTTGAGAGGGAGAGAGAGCCATTTGACTACTTCATGTGAGAGAGGAGAAGGCTGGCAACGTCTTACAGAAGAGCACATTATTGAAAAACAAAACAAAAGCAAAGCTAATGAGCAAAAAGAAGAAATCTTCTAAACCTTTCTAGTCACTTTGATTATTTTCTGGAAATAAACTCCTAGGACTAGAATTGCCTGGTCCAAATAAAACACCTTGCAGGCTTTTGATACACCTACTTAAATGAGCTCAAATTAAAGGTGGTTTTATTGAAAGGACACGGGCCTCAGGTGGGGTGACAGCGAGCAACTTCAGGGTTCTCAGCAGCCAAACTGCATGGTCTTTCAGGCTAGTGCTCCCACTGGTATGACTCCATCACCAGCACAATCAGTCTCTGTTTGAATATTATTTATCTTAGTTCTCAAGCGATGGAATCTGCTTGGTGTTGTTCAAATCTAGTGAATTGGCTCCCCAGGGTCAGGGGGTTTCATGAGCCAAGCAGGAGCAGGTTAGACTCATCTGAAATTGATATCTTCCTATCACATGAAAAAATATCCTCACCCAAGGATGGGCTTATTGATTTTAGGGAGAGAGGAAGAACGAGAGAGAGAGAGAGCAACATCGACCTGTGAAACATTGACCTGTCACCTTCCGTACACACCCTGCCTGGGAATCAAACCCATAATCCCTTGGTGTACGGGATGGCACTTTAACCAACTGACCCGCCTGGCTAGGGCTAAAGTAAATCTTAATAACAGTTTGAGAATAGAGAGAAAATAGCCTCCTTTTTCCTTTGTAAGTGATTGGCATTCTCAGAACACAGATGAACCAGAATTCCTGTGGTAGTGACAGAAACCTAGTTCAAACAGGCCTATGCAGGAGCATTTGGGAGAATCATTAGCGCCAAGGCGTTAAGTGTAATAGTGTCATGAGACTGGTGAGTTCAAGGAGTGATCCATCCACAAGCACAGCTGGATCCAAGAATCAACAATTTTCCCAAGACTTCCTCCTCCCCCCTCTCTACCTCTGCTCTGCTTTCTTCTGCAATGGGGCCATTAACAGGCTACTGTCTCCAGGGTAATGTATGACCACCACCAGCAGATCCTGTCCTATATCCTACCTCCTTGGCAACCCCAACAGGAAGAGGACACCCCTTCCCACCAATTCCAACCAAAGTTCAAGAGTTTACTCCTAGTGGGCCAACATGGCTGACCCACCCACCATGGCCTACAGAAAGGAATATTCTGATCGGTCAGGCTCAGGTGCTAGGGACCTGAACCAAAGGCAGGGGAATGGGTGCTGAGCAGGAAACGCCAACAGCATCACTATGGAAACAAAGCAGGCGATAGATCCTACTGAGCCATCCGGACTTTCTTTCCCTATTCCTCCCCGATGAGAAGTAGGAGGTCTTGTGAGCTTGTTGAAAGAAGTGGCGATGTCCAGCAGAACCTTCTGTAACTGTGGGGTGCTCGCTGTCTGTGCTGCCCAGCACAGGAGCCACGAGCCAAGGTTGCCATTGAGCACTTGGAATGTGTCTTGTGGGGTCAAGAAACCAAATGCTAAATTTTGATCACTTTTAATGTACGTAGCCTCACGAGGCTAATGGCTAGTGTCATCGGACAACACAGAATCAAAGCCTGCTAAATTCTCCAGTAAGCACTGTATAGCAACGTGAGTTCTTTGGTGCATCCTGGCTTCAGCAAAAGAAACTCTTGCCCTTGTCTGCTGGCGGGGAAACTTTCTGAGTCTCAGGGAGTTTTTCCATGAGAGCCATGGGAGGTCTGCGCTGTGTCCATAAGCCGGACGGTGAATGTGGCGCCTTGTAATGAAATAACTGTAACATCCTTGTGACTGTACAATCAAGGGTCTTCCTTCCTTATCTCCAAAGCGCCCATGTTTTACATGAAAAAAGCATTTCTAATTAATAGGCCAGCCCCTCTTGAGTTTGATAAAAGCAGAGGAGAAAAGGATTTGATTAACCCACGATCTTTTCAATTTGGCGTGTTCTGCATGAGTGAAGTGTGTTTTCTGCAACGGAGCCAAACCAGGCCAGTCCTGGTTCACGGCGATAACATTCTTGCCTTTGTGCGGCTGGTTTTCCCCAGCCTGCCAGGAGCGCTCGCTCCCTAGGAGGAGATTCTCAGAGGTAATTGCCAGCCCAGCCTGCAGGAAAATCTGGATTCTCATACAAACAGAGGCCCACCAAAGAAGGAAAAGATGACAAAGGCTCCATTGTTCCCGAGTAAGATGGAGAGTGGAAGGTTTGGGGCTGAGCAGGGTTGGGAAGATCATGAGGAAAGGTGAGTGACTCCAAGGCCACAGGTCAGGGACGGAGATGGAGCAGGAAGGGGAGAGTCAATTGTAACAATGCTGGGTGTGATGACCAGGCATCGATGGGCCCTCCCACCAGCTCCGACTTGTGCCACAGGCTGCCCCAGCCGCCCAGGGTAAAGGCAGGTGACAGAACAACATGTCTGAGTAAGGGCCCAATTTTCTTTTTCTCTTTGCCAACACAGCGATGGGAAACTTCTTCTTCCTTCTTGCTTAGAGGAACAGGCGAGGTGGTGGATAAGATCTGTCTAGATGGGAGATGGGTGGTTTAAAACAAGACCTGCAAATTTCTAGTTTTCCCATTGCAATGGGGGGTGGGAGAGATTTCGGTTTGTTCCGCTTGCTTCTGGAGTGTCCAGGTCTAGAGGAAGTGATGCTGACTTCTGAGGCTGAGTCATAGAGTTTTCGCCTCATTTGCTGGATCCCTCATGCCTGAGGAAGTCCGAAGAGCCGGGGTTGCCATGCTGGAGAGGCCACATGTTGGAGCTGTAATTAGGAGACCTCGGAGGGGCGCAGACTTCCAGGCATCCACCGCAGGACACCAGCCGTAAGTGTGGGCCTCTGAATGCTCCCGAGTGGTCCCTTGTCAGCCCCATGTAGAATAGAAGAGACACCCAGCTGAGTCCAGCCTACTTGCCCTCGCACAGGATCATGCAGTTGAGTACAATGTAATATAATGGTGGCTGTATTCAGCCACTGAGTTTTGGGGTAGTTTTTTACACATGAGAGATATCTGGAACAATGGGAACACACTTCCGGCTTGAATTTCAAGGTGCTTTGATTCATGATGTCAAGTTGATGGACAGAGACTGCCAGGTTTCGGGGGCTGGGAAAGTATAATTTTGAGTAATAAAAATAAGAAGAGAATGGAGCAAAGAGAGTGGAAGTTGCTCAAACTTGGTTCCAGTGGTATTATTGTTTATTTGATATTTTTCTTTAAACACTTTTATTTCACTAAGCTATTGCTGAAGTCATAGGGCCCTTACTAATTTTGTCAGGGAAGCAAGGTGCCAGCTAAAATTTCCCTCTCAGATTCCCATGTAGCCAGGAGTGGCCAGGGAAGTTAGTAATGACCAATGAAATGTAAGCAGAAATCTGTTGGGCCAAGTTCCCAGAAAACTCATTGTTTTCCTAATTTTAAAAAAGTGGTGATGATGATGATGATGACTACAGACAGACTCAGCTGGTGCAGTCTTTGCTCTCCCCGCTTTTCTTTCTTCCTGCCTGGAATGCAAACGCAGTGCCTAGAGGATAGCAACCCTATTGAGGCCGTGAGGATTAAAGTCTCACGCCAAGGATGAAAGCAAGAAGTCAGAAGGAGCCTGGATCTTTGACAACATCCTTGGATAGCTGCACCAGCGTGGGACTATTGATGTCTGAAAATCTTGTTATTTGAAAAAAAGTAACCCCTTACTTATGTTGGGGTTACCACTGGTAGTTGAATTTTTCAGTTATTTGAACCCAAATGCATTCACAATGAATACATTTGAGTTTGATGGGCTGCTTATTTTTTCTCATTTGATTCAAATAAACATACAATTATTCAAATAAAATTGCTTTGGGCACCATCTGAAATTGACTCATATGAACCAGGAGGGTTTTGACACTTTTTAGAAATTCTGACCTAGTAGTTGGTTGAGCATTTCAGAATTTAATCCGATTTTCTTCCATCATCTTTTTTTTTTTACTCTTTATGACAATTCCATGCAGTAGACAAGACAGCTATTATTGTCTTCTTGTTGCAATTGAGGGAATGGAAGGGGCTGAGAGATGTTAAGTCATTTGGTGAGTGGAAAAGCCAGGAAAACCTCTACAAATGCTTAGTAAGCACCTACTAGGTGCCAGGCACTAGCGAGGCAATGAAAAATAAGAGTCCCTTCCTCCATGGAGTAACAGGGAAAAGAGACAATTACATGAGTGATAGCAACAAAATACGGCCAACACCATGAATGAGAAAATCTAGGGGTCTGAGGGATTATGAAAGAGGGTCTATGTTATCATTTTGGTTACCCCAATAGCAGACCATGGGACAAAAGCCGAAAGCAAATAGATTTTGGGGAGGTGATCTAGGCAGTGCCAGCAGAGGAGCCGGGAAGCTGGACAGAGAAGAGAATATGTATGTGCTCATAAAAGGTACGGTAACAAGGAAGTTTTATGCTGTGGGCAACTGTGGCTTAACCCCCAAGGCCCTCTGGGGAACCATGCAGAATACAGCTCAGAGCTGCCTGATTAAGGGTGGGAAGCTTAATCCCACCCTTAAGGGTATTTCCTCACTCCATTCCCTCCCGCGTGGGTTGAGAGGATCTCCTCGGGTGTCAATTCCCCAGCACTCTAACCTACCACACTCAAAGTCCCCCAGAGTTCTGGCTTCCAAAGCAAAGTCTCCAAGCAGGCAGACGGAAGGAAGCCCTGGATTGTACCAGAACTGAGCAGAGGACCCCAAGGGGAGCTGAGGAGGTACCATCCCAGCCATGACCGGGACAGGTACCTAATCTAGGGAAGAGGGTTCAGGAAAGGCCGCAGAAGGAAGTGACACAAAATCGAACCTCTTTTTACCACGTAACACTGCAATGTGACAACATGAGACCATCTGCCAGAAAGGCTGACTTAATGCAATAAAATGCCTAAGTACCTTGCCATGTGACCTGCTGGCTCATCCACAAGGCTGAGCTCCGGGTTACACAGAAATCCCACCACGAGGCCCATGGTGGAGGCCAAATCAAAACACACCCCTTTCAGAAGTTTCCTTGGGAACCTGGCCTTCCACAAGGGACCAGGCAACCAACAGCCGGTTTCCACCTCCGCCCAGGCTTCCTGCGGTGCGTGCTTCTGTCCTCACTAGCAAGCCGAATGTGCTCCTCAAATTATTTCTGAGTTCTCCTGGCAGTGACTCAGCCTCTCCTGCCTCCCCTCCCCGCTCTCGTTGGCAGATCTGTTATAAAATAAGAGGCTCGGGATTATGTCTGTCTGACAACTGAAGAATGAGCAACGAAGCAGATGCAGAGTCTTACAAATCCCGTGAATTATACATGGCCATCTGCAGCCCCGAGCCGTCCAGGATTTCCACCCCATACCGCGGCATTCCATATGGAGTCATATGTTTTTAGTATCGGATCCATGCTGTCAACGTCCAGCAATCCATCATGTGGCACATGTGTGATGCAAGCGCCCAAATAAATGCTATACCAGGCCCAGGAGTGCTGAGCAGAGGGGCATGGTGGCTCCTTCAACCTAGTCTTCTTAGAAGGGTGATTGCCGGCACTGTATAGGTTTTCGAAATTTAATGTTAAAAAAATCTCTTCGCTATCACTAGGCTGGCAAACCTCACATCTCCCACCTCACAAATGCCCTCAGAGAGGCCTGACTTTAAAATCAAGTTTGAGAAGTCACCAGATTTTATTGGAATGCTGGTGGATGTTAATGAATTCTTCAGGGACGGGGGCCCTGGTTCTTGCTTTTTTCCTGGGGGAGACCTGGACCCTTCACCAGGGGACAACCTGAGATCACATGATCCCATCCTGGCTGGAGCTGATTGGTTCAGAAAGGGGGTCCCTGGCTACAGCTAGGCCAATCAGATTCCCTTGTTTATGAAAAGGATTCAGGGGTGCTACTCAGGCTGTGCTGGGACCTTAAAGAGAGGAAACTGGGGAAGCCTGTTGGGCCATATGCATGGGGGAGGGACAGAGTCTGGGCTGCTGAGAGACCTAGGAGAGGGGGAGTGAGGGAGAGAAAGAGGGGGAGTATGAATGAATATGAATGAATCACCACCTCTTTGCCAATCCCTGTTCTTAGCCTCTCCCCTTCCTGAGCTACCTTCTTGCTGCTGTGTCTAAATTCTTCTGGGCTGTGGATTGTTTCTTGGCTGAAGATTTGCAGTGAGAGAGAAGGAACCCATTAAAGCTCTCTGGTTAATCAGCCAAAAGATGGTGTCCCTGGGCAGAATCTCCTTGCCTCCCAGTTGGGCCGGGGAGTGTGGAGGCCAATGCTTTCAGGACATCAGGACAGGTAGCTGAATGAAAAACACCTCTGTGGGCCCTGGTAACCTCCCCTCTAAAACACCACGGTGTTGGAGGAACTGAGAAGGCGGTCCAGCTCCTGATTTTTCTATTAACTGAAACATCTGGGTCTTGCAATATTTTGCAAATAACAACTTCATGCCCATAGGTACAGAGGACATAAAGTCCCATCACCCAGGCTATATACATAACTAGGGGGTACTAGAGGTTGGACAAAGATGAACAGTTTTTATTTTATTTTAAAGATTTTAGTTATTTAATTTTAGAGAGAAGGGAAGGGAAGGGAGAAGGAGCATGAGAGAAGCATCGGCGTGAGAAAGAAACAACTATTGGTTGCCTCTCACATACCCCCCACAGAGGTCCTGGCCTGCAACCCAGGCATGTGCCCTGACCAGGAACAGAACCAACGACCAGTTTGCAGGATGACGCCCAATCCCCTGAGCCACACCAGTCAGGGCATGGTTTTTAACAGTTAGGTTTATTTTTTTACTTTTACGGTTACTATCTGCTTTTGGCAAGTGATATTTGTTTTCCATTGATGGCAGTGATCTAAAGTTCCTTTTCAAATCCTATTTATTGAAATAGAAAAGGGAGCCAATTTAAAGAAAAATATTAAGTCAAAAATAGTACAGATGGAACTCCCAAAAACTGTGAAGGGAAACTGTAATGACTGTAGTTGGCTGAGATAATGCCCAATGCCTGACGCATAGTAGGTGCTCACTAAGTGTGTAGATTGAGCTGGGATGGCATGTGTCCCTGGCTGCAGGTCACGGGCTATGATTGGGTGGGAACACATGTGGGATAAGATGCCAGAGGCATGTGACCTTGTGAAGTACATGCTCTGGTGCCTGATAAAGGTCCAGACACACACTAGGTGACTCAGACGGTCCCTAAGAGGAAACAGGGCTCTTCAACAAAAGGATTCTGAGAGAAGTCAGCCCCGGGCAAGCCCTGGCACTTGCAGCAGCGAATTCTGATCCCCTCTTTGGGTCTGGAGAGCTTCTCACCTCCAATGCCTGACCCCTCTTGGCAGCTGTCATCACCCCCAGCGCACAGAAGGAAGAGGGAACCCACATTGTCCTGTCAGATGAGCGCTGTGAGCTCCATGGGCAGCCTCTGGACTGACGGTGGCCAGGCCATCTTCCCCTGGAACTTGGAGACATAGTCTTCCCTAGGGAGGGGAGCCACCGAGGGTCCCAAACTTACATGACTCCGAGGGACCCTGAGAGGGAGGTAAGTGAATGACACTGGCCGACAGGAAATAAGGATCCCGGGATGGCGTCTCACCGGAGCAGGCTGTGCACCACCCAAGGCCATAAACTCACAGAGCTGCTTCACAGACCAGTGAGACCCTGCAGGGAAGAGCCAGGCGCGGTCCCTGGCATCCAGGCAGTGCTCAAGACATGGTAGCTGAGACTAGTGGTGTTTGTCAACCTACAGGGGGCCCTGGACAAGACTGCTCAGTCCCAAGGAAGAGGAAGGCCCTGTCAACTTCCTGGCTCCTTCTCACACAGGACCCGGGAAGAAGAGCCAGGTGTTGGAGAGAAAGGGGTGTCCGGTGGTTAGAGGTGAGACTGGTCTCTTTCCCTTTTCTCTTGAACTCTATGTGTCATTTCCATCAGCAACATAGAGATTAAAAAATTCAAAACCCCACTACCTCTGACTGAGAGAGGATTAAGAGGACAATAGAGTGGTGCTTGGAGCTGAACGACTAAATTAACCTGATGAATTACTCCAAGTGCCTGACTATATTGGGAGATTTATGTGACTACAAGACAGAGGCAACTGCCAACTCTGGGAAAAACAAAATGATATAGTCTTAGTACACAAGGCCTACTTTGTGAACAATATAAACAAATCATCCTAATATAGATATTGAATATAAGTTTAATATTTTAATAGATTTCTTTTTAGAAAGCCTTAGCTTTACAGCAAATTGATAATATAGTTTAGAGAGGTCCCATACACTCGCACCTGGATTCTCCTGTCATTTTTGGTCAAGACCCCCTTAGCCCAGGGGCCACCTCCTCCCAGAGTCTTCAGTCACACGTGTCTTTGGCAGCTGAGGGAGAATGTTGCAGATGTAGTAGCCTCTCTGACAATCCCCATTACATTCCTGTACTTCACATCTTGACATTTATAGATTTTACTTAATGTTGTAAATTAAGATAATTGTACTGAGGGCCAATTAATTCAGTTAACTCTCCAGGACAAACACAAGCCAAAGCTTGATAATGAGGCAGAAGTCTGAGCTCCTTTGCATCACTTGCTCCTTTCCTTCTCATAAAACCACTACGCAAAGATCTCAGAAATACTTTCCTGGGCCCTGATGGGGTAGCTCAGCTGGTTAGAGCATCGTCCCAATACGCCAAGGTTGCCTTGGTCAGGGAATATACAAGAATTAACCAATGAATGCATAAATAAATGTTAATACTAAACAGATCTCTCTCTCTCTCTCACTCTCCTCCCCTCTTTCCCTCCCTTCCTTCATCTCTCTCTCTCTAAAAAATTAATGAAAAAAATACAGAGAATTCCTCTCTGCCCTACTCTATTCCTTTAAATAGAGATGAAACCAAATAGTCAAGACTCAGAACCCTGCTGTCACCTTTGCTCCCTCCCTTTTCCATTCTACCATCAAGTCCCATCTATCTTACCTCCTTGAATCTCTCAAGGCCATCTCCTTTCCCTCTCCCTAGCTGCCACCTTGGACCAATACAGTATGGTGGACATGGCTTCTGTCCCTATGTTGCTTCCAAAACTAGGTCCTAGAAGATGGCACATCTTCTTCTTTGTGAGCTGGAACACACCCTTGAAGCCTCCAGCTCTCATGTGAGCAGCCTGGATTCCCTGAGACCAATATGCTCTGAGGAGCCCTAGGTGGACCACACAGAGGCCGCATGGAGAGGCCCTGGGATGCCATGACGAGAGAGAGAGGCTAGGTCAGCATCCAGCTGCCCCCTGCTCCAGCTCCAGCCCACTCAATTACAACTGCACAAGAAACTAGGCTCCAACCACACATCTGAGCCCTGACCAGGGCCTGGGCATCACTGAAAGCCTGTGAAGCTTGGAGAAGGATGGCAGTGAGGTCTTAAGAAGAGTGCTATGGGAAACTGGCAGAAAGCAAAACCTTGTTACGCACTGTCAGAAAGTTTGTCACCAGCAGTAACATGGAAAAGAAGCAATGTATGTAATGAGCTTACAATATAGAACATTGAGAGGGTAATCTGACTTTCTTGCTATTTATGATAAAATGCAAAAGGAGAGAGATGACTAAAGAACAAGTTATTACATATCAAGGAGCCAGGACCTGCTGGACTGGCAAACAAAACTGCTTTTCATTTCTAGCCTCTCCAGGTGACAAAAGATATCTCCAACTGAGAACAGATCTCAGGCTTTCATTACCTGATTTGAAGACTTGCTGGAAAGCTACAGTAATCAAGACAGTGTGGCTCTGGTGAAGGGACAGGTATACAGATCAATGGAACAGAACTGAGAGCCCAGAAACAGACCCACTTATATATGGTCAATTGATATTCAACCAAGGTACAAAGGCAATTCAATAGAGAAAGAATAGTTGTTTTTACTCCCCCATTCCCTCCACACACACACACACACACATCAACTCACACTAGAGCAAAGGGACATCCATATGCATAACAAAACCCAAAAAACCAAAAACCCTCAACCCACACCTAACCCTCTAAACAAAAATGAACTTGAAATGGATCATAGAACTAAACCTAAAACCATTCAATTTCCAGATGACTTTGGAGAGAATCCCTGTGAGTGGAGTTAAGCAAAGATTTCTTATACAGAACGCAAAACAGCTGTAAAGAAAAAACTGAGAAATTGGACTTCATCAAAATTTAACACTTCTACTCTTCCAAAGACACTGTTAGGGTAAATGAAAAGCCAAGAAGCTACATATTAGAAGAAAATACTTGCAAAGTACATATCTTGTGAAGGATTTGTATCCAGGATAAGTAGATAAAAACTCTGAAAACTCAATTTTAAAAAGAAATTCAATTTTATTATAAAACAAACAACCCAATTTAGAATGGGCAGGGACTGTCTGTTCTCTACTGAATTGCCTTTGCACTTTGGTTGAAAACCGGTTGTCCATTGTGTGCGGATCTATTTCTGGACTCTCATCTGTTTCATTGAACTTCACACCCACAGCACACTGTCTGGAAGACTGTAGTTTTGTCCTGAAATCAGGTTAGTGTTAGTTCTCCAACTGTATTACTATTTTCCAACACTGTTTTCACTATTCTAGGTCCTCTGCATTTTCATATGAATTTTAGAACCAGCTTGTCAATTTCTATAAAAAGCCTCCGGGGATTTTGATCAGGATTGCATTGAATCTGTCATTCAATTTGAGAAGAATTAATATTTCAACTATACTGAGTCTTCTGACTCACGAACAAGATACTCTCCATTTATTTAGCTCCTCTTCAATGTCTCTCAGCTTTGTAGTTTTCCACTGGCAAATCTTACAAGTCTTTTTTCAGATCTATTACTGTTTCTTAGTTTTGATATACTGTAAATGGCATTGTTTTTTTTTTTTTTAATTCTAATTGTTCATTGCCTCTATATAGACATGCAATTGATTTTTTTTGTATAATCATCTTGTATCCTACAACTTTGCTAAATTTGCTTACTAATTTTAGTAGCATTTTTATAGATCCCATCAGGTTTTTCTATATAGATGGTCATGGCATCTGCAAATTCTACTTCTTCTTTTCTTTCTTTTTCTTAAATATTTTATTTATTATTTTTAGAGAGAAAGGCAGGGAGGGAGGAAGAAAGGGAGAGAAACATCAATGTATGGTTGCCTTTCACCTGCCTCCAGCTACAGACCTGGCTGGAAACCTGGATTACAACCTGGTTATGTGTCATGGCTGGGAATCGAACCAGCAACTTTTGGGTTCGCAGGCCGGCACCTTATCCACTGTGCTACCAGCCAGGGCTTCTTTTCTTTTTTTTTAAGATTTTATTTTTTATTTTTAGAGAGAGGGGAAGGGAGAGAGGCAGAGAGGGAGAGAGACATCAATGTATGGTTGTCTTTCACCTGCCTCCAGCCACAGGCCTGGCTGGAGACCTGGCTTGCAACCTGGTTATATGCCATGGCTGGGAATGTAACCAGTGATTTTTGGGTTTGCATGCTGGCACCTTATCCACTGTGCCACCAGCCAGGGCTTCCTTTCTAATAGTAATTCTTTTATTTCTTTTCCTTGCCTCATCAAAGTGGCCATAACCTCAAGTACAATGGTGAACAGAAACGGTGACAGCAGACATCCTATACCTTGTCCCATATACCAAAGTTAACTCAAAATGGTTTATAAACCTCAATGTAAAAATATAAAACTACAAAGCTTCCTGGAGAAAGAGAAAAACATTTTAATGTTGCGAACCTCTCAAAGATTCACAGAAAACCCTCAAAGTTTTAACAGAATTGTTCTGGTCCAAGCAGTGCCAACTGGGACTGAAAGGAACAGAGATAATACAATAATAATAGTAATAACAACATGAGGCCTCCGAGTCCCCAAACTCCTAAGAGTAGAAAGCAAGCTGAGAAAACCACTCAACTGCAACCAGACTATACTTTATGGGAAAAGAAGGATGTCTCAGAATCCTATCCAGGGAGTAATGCTGGGTCCTAACCAAGAAATTGGCAACACTTACCAACATTTGTTGGGTTGGGCTTAGAACTGCTAAGGATCAGTGACGGCTAAATAGCCCCCACCCCCTCCTTCTTCAAGTGGGGAGTGTCTACACCAATTGCCTGTGCCTGTCTCCCTAGTGTGTGTCGGGTTTGAGAGGCAACCAACTTGCTCTTTGGTTCACAAGGTCAAGAAGAAGGTGCTCAAGGAGCCGCGTCCAAGACATTGTCATCACGAAGCTGCATCCGTACATAGACATGATTTAAATAACATCCTGAGTTTTGATACTGAGCCTGATTCTGTACTGGAATAAAACTTTCGGGAGGTCCTGACGGGGTGTATTTTGCCTGCAGGAGTTGGTGTTTAATGGGCACAAAGTTCCAGTTTGGGAAAAATGGGAATGTTCTAGAACGGATGGTGGGGATGGGGCTGCACAACAATGGAAATGAACTCGACGCTGCTGAACTGTACACTTAAAAAGGATTACATGCCCTGGCTGGTAGCACAGCGGACAAGGCGCCGGCCTGTGAACCCAAAGGTCGCAGGTTCGATTCCCAGTCAGGGCACATAACAAGGTTGCAAACCAGGTCTCCAGTCAGGTCTGTGGCTGGAGGCAGGTGAAAAGCAACCATACATTGATGTCTCTCTCCCTCTCTGCCTCTCTCCCTTCCCCTCTTTCTAAAAATA